>JAESUZ010000683.1:0-593894 GCA_017311185.1 Proteles cristata cristata | reverse complement strand
TCGCTCTTGCGTGCGCACGCTCTCTCTCTCTCGCTTGCTCTCTCTCTCTCTTTCTCCCCATCAAAAATAAACATTTAAAAAAATTAAAAAAAAAAAGAAAACAGGCTTATAGGGGCACCTGGGTGGCTCAGTTGGTTAGGTCCGGACTCTTGATTTCAGCTCAAGTCATGATCTCACAGTTCTTGAGTTCGAGCCCTGCATCAGGCTTTGTGCTGATAGTAAAGAGCCTGCTTGGAATTCTGTCTCTCTCTCTCTGCCTCTCCCCTGCTCACTCTCCTTCTCTCTCTCTCTCTCAAAAATAAATAAACTTTTAAAAAACAGGCTTATATATTCCATATAATCTGATAATGTTTTTAGAATTGAGAAATTTATGGCAGATCGCAGAGTGGAGTTTTTGCCCCAGGAGATTTCTCTTTTAGTTCTGATGATTGTTTTATAACTTATATATGTATGTATCTGCCTTTAGTTTTACAGAGGATGTCTGAGCTTTTGTATCAGGTTTCAGACAAGATAATGTGTGCATCATTTTTTAGAAGCTGTCAATGGGCTAGGCAAGAGGTCCCAGGATAGAACATTCAGAATGTCCTTATGCTATGATGAGTCGTCATAAAGCTCTGTGTGTTTGATACACCGGGTTGGGCAGTGGTCCAGTGCAGGCATAGGTGATTTGTGATGTAGTCTGCAGTCGAGGCAGTTGTGGGGACTTACAGCTCTTTCATCTCTTTATGAAAGTATTTCTCTTAAAGTACTTTCTGTCTCTGATTTTTTTCTCTCTTTCTGGGTCTGAGTTTTCCTCTCTTTGTGTCTTGCTACTCTCTCTGTCACTCACTCTCTGTCCTTATTCAATAGACATTTCTTTGAATCAACAATTGGATTGAATAGTTGAGAGACAAATTGTGCAGGAATACTGAAATATAACACAGTTTGTTTAGGGTGTAAGCTGTTCTCACCATATGTAACCATATTTCAGAAGTGAAATAAAAAGTCTTAGTTGGGTGGTTGAATCTGAAGGAGTTCAGAGAAATCAACTTGGATAGATGCCGCTGTGCACCCAGGAGGACAGATATGGCATAGAGCTAGGTTAGGAAGCCTCCTAAGATTGAATAACAAATAGAGGCAGAGACCACAGTAAAAAATGAAAGGTGCTCCATAAAGTGATAGCTGAATCTTCGTTGTTACTTCAGGGAGGGAACAGTGAGTGGGTGGAGTGTGAGGGGCATTGCTGGGGGACTTCATTTGGAGGACTCACTCAAGCTTAGCCTTGGGGGTTAGATTGTAGAAGTCTTTGGAAGTTAGAGAGGTTTAGACTTCATTCAGCATGTAGTAAGAGACCACTGTTGGTTTGTGAGCAAAAGAGTTGTGATAGAACTAGGTTTCTGGTACACTTTCTTTTTTCTCCTTCTGCTTTGCCTTCTCCACTGTTTATATCTGATGCTGACACATAAACACTCACGGACAATGCTTAAGCCCAAGAGTGGTGCTTAGAGTCAATGTGGAAGAGTGTACTTTTGTTTACAAGGCACGTGGGTTCCTTTCCTCTTACTTTGTAGTTGTTCTCCTCTAATTGACTTCAGAACTGCTTCTATAACACATTTCAAGGATGTTCTGATGACACACAGTTTCCTTAAAAGAACGATAATACAGAAGTTTAAGAGAGTAAAAAGAAGGAAACCCACATCATTTTTTACTTGTATTATGAAACTCCATTATTCTAATACCATGACATTATAAAAAGTAGCTTCAAAAGTGTTCAAGTCTTGGTACAGTGAAGAGTGCCGTGGTCTTAAATATTGCCAGGCTGAGGTTGGTGCATTCCTGCTTTGATTGCCAGTATATCCTGTTTGAGTTGAAAGTGTGTAACAGCTTCCGTCTTTAGTGAAGTTTAGGTTTTGGCTTTTCTGGGTCACTATCACTCATTGAGCACACAGTGAACTCATCCATGCTGTTTTAGGCACTGTTGTACATGGCTTTGTACTTGTGACAGGAGGCAGACCTTGTTTCTGTCACACAGTTACCTACTGGAGAGGCTTCTGAGAACTTAGTGTGATTGTTGCCACATTGCTTAGTACCACTCTCATGGTTAGGGACAACTAGAAAGACGTGAGTGAATTTCTGTTTTTTTATTTTATGCTGTGAAAGCAGAAATCTTATCAGTAAAGCATTTTGAGATCCTGATAAGAAATGTGTATAACTGTGCAAGGTTAATTATTGCAGCTGTTTTTCCTCTTGTCTATTATGTGTCATAAGCTCATCAGGGGGGCTCGGGGTCCTTTTTGGTTATTTCTTAGATGGGTCTAAGAACAGTAGTTGAAAGAACTATTTAAATCCTGCTGAATTTAAACTTGGGCAGCTGAGTACACAGATACTGCTGGCATTGAAACTTTTTTGTTGAGTTAACAGTTGGGTATTTGCTGTCACTGCTGCCCTGGAGGAAAATGCCAGAAAGGTACCAATTCTTTATCCATAATTTATTGTATTCTATTTGGTCTTAAAGTTGCATTCTATCCTTGGACAAGAGCTTCAGACAGGCAAATGAGTTTTAAACATCCAAGTAAAGCAACATCTGTGGGTGATTGCTGGTGGCTACATCATAGCCAAATCTTGCCACAGCTGGTAATCACATCTGCATAATGACCACTCATCGTTAAGTATTCTTCATACACTGTAATATGGTGTTATTACCATTAATGAAAAATCCATGTATCATTCTACATTCCTCCAAATTGACTTCAATTTAATGTAGTCAAATGCAGTTGATGTTTTCCCCCCATTTCTGTCAATATTGAAAAACGGAGAGGGAGAGTAGTAAAAACACCATACAGTGAGGCATGCCAGGGTTAAAGTGAGTGCTCCAAAGAGCACCCTGATTCCATAGAGAGAACCCGAGAATAAAACTCCTACATGACAAACACTTCTAGCTTAACATCTACTGAAGTTAGGACTGCTGAAAGACTTGAGTTGATCTCTTGAGATAGTCTCTAAGACGTTGTAATCTTTAAGATCTACCTTGTAGTTGCATTGGGCTGTTACAGGAATAGCAGATAATTAAAGTGCCAGTAACATTTCTTAAGTGCTTACATTTGTCAAGCACTATACTTAACCACTTCACATGTAATCCTCCCCACTTTACAGATGCAGAAACTGAGGCACAAGTTACTTGTTCAAGGTTACACAGCTAGAAATCTAGGATTCAAAGCTAAAGGCAGGATTCAAAGCCAGGCATTTTGAGTGAGAGCCTGTGCTCCATAAATGTTAGCACATTGCCCCATAGAGGCCAAGACCAGAACTTGAGTGTCCGTCCACCACCCCTTCCCCAACCCAGTATGAAAAATGAATTAGAAGAGTTTGATATTTTCCTTTCAGGCACACTATGCAGTTTAAAAAAAAAAAAAGTTGGCATAGTTAAAAATATACTATATATGTGTAAAATTATATGTCTGAATTTTTAAAATTAGCTTGAGACAATGCTTCTGTTTACCATGTAATTACAAAGCCCTCATGGGTACCTTTAATAATGACTACACAGTCTAACTTTGTGAATGTGTGTGTTCTGTTCTCTCACTTTGGGGTATTGGGCTTCTGTGTTCTTTTTTCGCTCTCCTCCTCCTTCATTTTTAATAAGACTTCTAAAGCATCTTTTGTGTATAAAGCTTTGTTTGCCTTTAAAATTGCTTTTTAATGGATAAGATCCCAAGGATGAAATTGAATTAGTGTATATCATTTTGAATCAGTTGATAAATGTTTTTGCTAAATTGATTTTGCTAATGAATTATATACAACTTCACATTATCATCAGTGTATGAGAGTGCTCATTTTGCCGAATCCTTATAAACACTAAGTATTCTCTTTTAAAAAAAGTAATAAATTCTCTTGCATTTGTAAAATTTTGCATTTCTTCCACACATAGGCTACTTTACATATTCTGCAGAGCTTTGATGTATTATACTGTGAATTAGAAGTGGACAATATTGTGAATGTACTAAATGCCACTGAATTGTTAATTTTAATGGTTAATTTTATGTGACTTTCTCCTCAATAAAAAATGTTTGTGTACATGTTGTGTGCACGTGCAAATGTGTCTCTGTGTCTGCCTTGAGCATTAACTCTCAGGCGGGGAGAACTGCTGTGTCATGCTTGGGATGCGACACTTTTCTGCGTAATGCTCTGAGAGACTGAATTGAATGTGTAATGCATGTCGCTTTTCTTTCTGCCAGTCATTTTGTGCATTACTGACAAATTTGGCCATATAATGGATTACAAATGGTTTCTGAGTGATAATGTTTGACCCATCTTGAAGGCAGAGTATCCTGCTGGATGTTAACATCCAAGTTTTATGGCTGCCTGAGAAACTATCAAATAAGCAGTGCAGGAAACAGGGGGTAAAGCTCAACCCAGTTAGGACACGGTGGAAATTGACAGTATGAAAGGCATCGTAAACATCCCTGTATCCTGGGAAAGTGGCCAGCAGTGGTGTGACTGGTAGCTAGAAAACCCTACAGCTAAAATCTTGTAAGTGGAAGAAAGACTGCTGGCCAGAGCTCTCAGCGGGGAATGCGTGTGTACCAGACCTCGCTGGAGTCCTGGTCAGCCTAGTGCTGCCCTCTCAGGATGTGTCTTTCTGCCCCAAACAGGATTGCAGTATTTCCTCTTTTTAAAGTAGTCTGCTGATATCCTTTATGTATTTCTGTATTGAGACTAAATGATTTTCATATGATTTGTAGGGACTCTATCACATTAAGACTCTTAAACCCTTTGCCATCCATATTTATTGTAAATTGTATTCCTGGCTGTTTGCTTTTGAAAATGTGGAGTGTGCTTGTGTTTAAATCTTTACAATATATTAATTTGTGTGTTGTCATGTCTGTTCTTTTTTTGGTCTTATATTACCAATCTCAGCCTTCCCTTGTCCAGTAATTGATAAATACATAATGTATTTTCTTCACTTAAAAAAATTTCACCTGTAATCTAAGGTGAAAGCTTCCATATTGCTGGTTTCCTTAGCTATTCATACAGGTCAATATTAGGTTAATTATATTAAGTTCCAGATTCAGTTTGGGTTTTGAATGTGATAAATTAAGAGTTAATTTATCACTTTTGTGATATTCGATTTTACCATCCAAAGACCTTTACATTTCTTTCTGAATTTCTTTTTACTTTTCACGTAGGCAATACATATTTTTATTAGAGGTTTTTATAAATATTTTGATGTCTTCTTTCTATTCTGAAAGAGTCTTTCCATTTATTACTGATCATTATTAGTACCTAGAAATAGTTAATGGCTTTTGTATATTCATCTGGCAGGTGGTCAATTCCTCAAACATATTCAATATTAATAATTATCAGTTGATTCTCTTGGGTTTTCTATATATAATACATGCTTGCAAAAAAAATTTTCCCCAATAATTACACTCCTTATTTGTTTCTTTCATTTTTTCTTTTACCATATGGACCTAAAAAAAACTAGTCTCTTATTCCTAGAGATAAGAAATAAATATTGAATTTTATTAGGGTTTTTTTTTTTTTTTTTTGCTTCTATTAAGATAATCATTTACTTCTTATGTAATACGTTATTTTGATTTTTCTCCTTTGGTTGGCCTGGCCCTAAGGATGATCAGTACTACATTAAGGTTTATTTAACTCTATTATTGCCATTAGCAGCAGGTCAGAGCTGCCTTTCAGTCCTTAAAATAAAGCAGTCTAATTTCACTTTTGCATAATTTTAACCCTTAAGAGAAATGGAAGAAAATGCTTCTCAGTTTTTTATTTTGGGTGGGGGGGTTTAATTTTAAATTATTTTTACTTCAGAGTACCCAAATGTAAAGTTGGAGTAGACTTTTTTGTATATTTATAATATCACATTAAAAGTCTTTTATCTCTTCTGAGAGGAATTCAAAACTTGATTTTATATTGAGAAAACCAAAACAAGACAGTTTATTGAATTTCCTGTTTCTGAATTAAAGGCCACATTCTTCCCTGAAGAATCATAAACTTAAGAATAGAATGATGTTTATTTTCTCCCCTTTTGTTCCTGAGGAGGGAAGGAGGACGGAATTTCCAATCAGTGTCTTTATCTTTCATGTAATAATAAAACGATAATAAAATAATAGCTCAAATTTCTTGAGCACTGAGTATGTGTCACACACTAGCCTACACTTTGTGCATTAACTGACTTGTTCTTCATAATTGTGAGGAAGGGACTGTTACTATCCCCTTTTATAGAAGGAGAAACTGAACACAGACCAGCTGAATTGTCTGAGGTTCATTGCTTATAAAAGGCAGAACTGGGATTTGATTCCAGGCAGAGTATTCTGAGTCCTTTTGTTTTTTGAAAATACTGTTTTATTAACACTACAGTGGTAAACAACTTTATGCTTGTTTCTTCATAGATCACGGAGTCACACAAATTCAAAACCCACAAAGAAGCTGAGAGTCTTTACATTAAATGTGTCCTTCCTAAAAATCCTTAACTGTATGTCAGTCTGTCCTCAATCAGTAAAATTTGATTATGCACCATTTTTTATTTAATATGTCACATTTACATAGCAAAATAATGAAGGCACAGCTAATACAAGCAAACTTAAACCCTTTTACTTCTGAGCTGGGGTTGGGGACACACACTTGGATTGGTTCTTCAAGTATATTTTTTCCAAACATTAGCTTCATTGAAGAGTTCTGGTAATTTTCACAGCTACATTCTAAAAGCTACATGACAAAAAAGACTTCACAAGGAACAAACTACATAACACTGAATACACATGCTTTACAGAATTGGCTACATTCTACATCTTTTCAAGTAAATTAATATTTCTAGAATGCTAGGTAAAAGGATTTAATACTTAAACATTGTGGGGTTTGGTTTTTTTTTTTACACTTTTGTAAATAGACACTAGGAAGAAAACACATAAACATGAGACTGTAAATAACAAACACATATGTTGACAATATTATACAGGTTATACACCCTCCTTCTCAGAACCATGTTACTTCTCTAAATTCAAATATTCAGAACATTCTTTAGAATCTGAAGTGGCAGTTTTCCATGTCTCATTGAACAGTACTGTCATGATCTCCATCGCAGGCATCCTCCATTCGTCACTCTTCTCTCAAGTGTAAAGCTGATGTCTGGGTTACAAAAGCAAAGTCTTAAGATGAGAGTCTTCTTGCGTTCTGCTTTTCCTGCACTAGAAAATGTCCAGACTAAAGAAACTGAAGAATTAGGCATTGAGAACATGTTCAGTCTTGGGCTGGGTGTTCCATGTGTAGTGTGATGGCTGTGGGATGAATAGGTTTCAAAGTGACATTCTTTACTTCACATCTACTTGACACCCTTACTAAAGCCTCAGTTGCAGTCCTCACAGAAGAGATCATGAAAAAATCATCTTAAATTTAACTCATTTTCCTCAACACCTTTTGATATATTTATTGTTTCAAAATGAAAATCAAATTTGAAACGGGCTGGCCAGGATCTGATTGCTTCAATTGAATATAATTTTAGGAAATGTCAGTATTGATTCATTGTATTTTGGTCCCAAACCTGCGCCTTATTTTTAAGTCGACCAATATTAAAAAAAAAAAAAGACAGAAATAGGGTTTTTGTTTCCGGCGTCATTCTCCTCTTCAGAATCTCTGCCCCCGCTTATTTCTTGGCGTCATCAGACATCGCAGAATGGGGACCCTCATCTTTGGCAGCAGCCGCCTCCGCAGCAGCCTCTGCCGCAGCTTCCTCCTCCTCCTCCTCCTCTTCTTCCCCCTCCTCCTCATCCTCGTACTCTTCCTCGTCGTCCTCCTCCTCCTCCCCTTCTAAGGTCCATGCACACCCCTCCATCTCACCGGTTAGCTCTTGGATCTTGGCAAGTAGAGGCTTATAGATGTCGTTATACTTTTTTTCTAGAGCCTGAAATTCCTTATCAAATTTGGCTTCTATCTTATCGCATCGTTTCTGCAGCTTTTTGAGGGCCAGGACTCGGCATTTCACCGAATTAGGCAGGCTCTCGATAAAGTCATTTTTCGGCTTTGGTGCATTCTCTGCAGGAGTCTGGGGCTCCTCGGCCGTCTGACCAGCCGCGCTGTCGGAGTCACCAGCCGCGCTGTCAGAGTCTCCCCCCTGCGCACCGCCTTCCGCCATTACCTCCTCTGCCGCGGCCGCCTCCGCTGCCGCCGCCGCCGCGGCCGCCTGGCTTGCCTCCGCGGGCCCCTGGTTTTCCGAGTCGGCCATGTTAGCAGGAGAAGCCGCAAAGGTCTAGGGAGGCTCCCGCAGAGACCTGCACCCGAGCTGCACCAGAGAGATCTTGCGGATGCGGCAAGTGGCGGTGACGTCGGCCGCGGCAGTGACGTCGGCCGCGGCCCCGCCCTTTCATCGCCAGCCCTTGACTGGCTCTCTACAATCAGCTGATGGTCTTGCCCCCCATACTGCGCCAGCTTCCCCCTGTTGCTAGCCTGCCATCTCCTAGGCACTGCAGCTGACGTCAGAACCTGTTTCTTGGATACCCTGCCCCCATACCCCTGCCCACGTACCTTCCTGCGTGTTAAGCTGGGGTGGGAATGACAGCAGGTGCCCAAGGCCACCTCTTCAGCAATTGCTTGAATGACCTCAGCCTTTTTCAGTTTGCTCCTCTGTCCCACTCAGGTCCTTATGTACAACTGTCAGTATATCTGTCTTGGCCTTTGTCTGCGTGACCCCACAGCTGACGTTGTTTGGGTGTCTCTGGCTTACTCTTGTGGAGTCGGCTTTAATCACCTCTCAGATTTCTATGAAGTTCCTTACAGAAGGTGAAGGCAGGAGAGAACTAACTTTGTACCCCTTTAGGGACCTGGGTGCATGTGTGCAGAGAGGGCAGGTTGCATGCCCGTTTGCCCATTAACAGCCTCTCTTGGTCATTCCTCAGTTTAGCGGCCTGTGTATTGGTGGCAAGGTCTTCTCGTAGCTAGATGGACCTTGGAAGCAGTTTTGGAGCCATGGATAGGGAATCTCAGGACCGTTGGTATTCTGGAATGTGTTCCAGAAGTTACCTCAGAATCTTTGGCCTGTGGCCAGAAAGAAAGCTGGAGAAGGACCAAAGAAAAGCAAGACTTTCTAACACCTTAAGCCCAGGGTAAGGGCAGCATCTTATCCATGTGAATGCATGTATTAAGTACTGTGGTTTATTGGGGATGCACAGACACACATGTGTCACATAGACATTGTCCCCAAGGCACTCCACAGTTCAGCATCTGTTTGGTGGTTTTGCTGGTGATTTGTATCAGAACATTTTTAAAAAGGGAACTCTCCTTCTTTAAGACCAAGTTGAGTAGTCATTTTATTTTACTTATGTTGTTTACTAGACCAAAGTGATAGCTTCTTGAATAAGGGTGAGGGCACATATTTTAGGTATGGAAGAAGACAAATTATCCTTATAGGGATTCCTTAGGAAGGAATATTTCAAATTTAGCATTATTGATTTAAATGCTTCTCTTTCACTGTATTGGAATTTGCCGAATCTCTTCCATTCAAGCATATGGATATTAGGGAATTACTTCCTGAAGTACATTTGGTGCTATCTTGTGTTTTTTATGAATATTAAATTAGATAATAATATGTAAAGCATTTAGTGTTGACACATAGCAAGCACTTGATATATTTTAATGTTTTCTAAACCAATTAATTACATTCATTAATATGCAGAGATAACCTGCAATAATGTTCTCTTTTAGAAAAGGACATGTTTGGGGTGCCTGGGTGGATCAGTTTGGCTCAGGTCAAGATCTTGCAGTTTGTGGGTTTGAGCCCTGTGTCAGGCTCTCTGCTGTCAGCACGGAGCCTGCTTTGGATCCTCTGTCTCCCTCTCTCTCTTTGCCCCTCCCCTGATCACATTCTTTCAAAAAGAAAAATAAACATTTGAAAAAAGGATATTTTTGTGCCCTTCTTCAAAGAAAAGAACCTTTTACAAAAAGTCCAATATATTACCATTAGCAAACATCCTAGTCTTTAAAATGTATTTGTGATTCTTATTGTCTATTTTACTTTTTTCTGCTCCAGATAATTTACTTTTTCCTTTTCTTTTTAAAAAATTTTTGTTAATTTTTTTTTTTTTGAGAGAGAGAAAGAGAAAGTGCGAGAGAGCAAGCACGGGCAGGGAGGGGCACAGAGAGAGGGAGACACAGAATCCGAAGTAGGTTCCAGGCTCAGAGCTGTCAGCACAAAGCCCAGTGCAGGGCTTGAACTCACAGATCCTGAGATCATGACCTCAGCCAAAGTTGGACACTTAACTAACTGAGCCACCTAGGTGCCCCTACTTTTTCCTTTTCTGTTACCATTTGTAGTGACTGGGTTTTATTGTTAAGGCTGAAATTTCAGTTTATCTGAGTTTAATGTGATAATACATCTATATTTGGTTGGCTGACACTATACGTATTCCACATATCATCCATTGTTAGTGGAGGAAGGACAGTAAAGTATTCCCCAAACTGAGAAGACACTCAGACACCAGAAAACGAAGGAGGCGACTCCATGCAGTTTACACAGTGTTATTCAGGGTAACTTATGAGGGACTGGGCAGAGGGTGATCCATGGCAGCTGCAGAGTTATTTTCTGCAAAATTCAGATGTTAGTCCCCAGACTTTGTAGGGTGAGGAGACAGGTACATGGGTATTAGAGCGAGAGCGAGAGCGAGAACAAAGGGTTCGCATATTACCTCAAAGGGCTTACGTGCACCTGACAGCTACCTTTAACTTGTGAAACCACCTGTGCATCAGGAAGGGGAAAGACCATGTTATCTTTAACAGATTCATGAGAGACCAAAAACCCCTCCCCCCCCCATAATTTTAAGGTCTGTATATTAATCTCCAAGGGGACTGGAACATGTAGCCCCAAGAGTAGTGACTGAACAAACATGAACAAGGTGGAGGGCCAAAGATGGAGTCAGTATTGTCAGCAGTCCTACCCCCATATATTTCATTTATCATCTCTCTTTTTTTTTTTTAAATGTTTTATTTATTTCTAGGAGAGAGAGAGAGACAGCGTGAGCAGGGGAGGGTCAGAGAGAGAGGAGTCACAGACCGAAACAGGCTCCAGGCTCTGAGCTGGCAGTTAGCACAGAGCCCGACGCGGGGCTCGAACCCACGAACCGCGAGATCATGACCTAAGCGAAAGTCGGACGACTAACCAACTAAGCCACCCAGGCGCCCCTCATTTATCATCTCTTGATGGTTGCATTTACCTTGAGGTTAAGAATGCTTTTTCTCATTTTAAAGATAAAGAACTTAGAATCTGAAAAATAAAGTGAAATATTCTATTACCGTATGTATTACTTGGTTGGCAGAATCAGAGGGAGAAACTGGGCCTTCTAACTCCTATAGTGTAGAAGTTGAGACAGACTTTTAAAAAAGCCAGAATTTTAATAAAATCCATTTGACTTGCTTGAGACAAACAGGATGTACTCATCTTTTAGGACTTTTATTTTGCCGTCTTCAGAAATCTTAAAAGTTTAATGTTAAGCTAGGCTACTTGTTTCAAAAAGGTCTTTTACTGAGATATAATTTAATATTTAATAGATATATTTTACATATAAAATGTAATTACTAATTTATGTGTAATAAAATTTGTCCTTTCCTTTGGCAGATATAGTCATGTAAATACTACACTAGTTGAGATGTAGAACAGTAACATCATCCCAAAACCCAAAAACTCCTTCACAGTCCTTCCCTTCCTTGTCAGTCCTGATGACCGCTGATCCATCTCTAAAATTGTTTTTTCCAGAATGTCCTATAAATGGAATAATACTCATGTGGACTTTTGAGTCTGGCCTTTTTTACTCAGCATAATGCATTTGAGATTCATCTGTGATGTTGTGTATATTAGTCTTTTTTTCCTTTTTATTACTGAGTAATATTCCCCATTGGGTTGTTTCTATATCAGTCTCCGAATCAGCTTAAACTTTTTTAAAGAACTTTACTACCACTTAACTCCAAACTTCTAAACCATTGGCAATGGATGTAGTATTTGTTCTTTTAAATTCATGTGTTTTAAAATGTCACTTCATTAAGAGTTGTCTCATTTTGTGGGCTTTATGGACTCTAGTGTGTAATTGAGACTGCAGTAACAGAATTGTGAATAATGTAGATGAGCTATCATATTGTGACAACTTTATCTCAGCATATTGTAATTTCTCATGTAGCTGTCACATTGAAAGTGAAAAGAATCAAGGCAGAGGAAAGGGAGGACACTTAGATGAGATGGTCGGGAGCACAGGTCTGTATTCAGACATCTGGCTTCAATTTCTGCCCCTGCCCATCCATGTACCAGCTGTTTGTCTTGGATTCAGTTCTGAAATTGGGATTATGACAATTTACTTGAAAAATTTTTTAAATGGAAAATAATTGAAAATTTATCTCTGCGACCTGAAAAATCTTTTTAAAAATTTATTTTTGCATATTTATTTTTATTGGGACATTCTTCTGCCATTAAATCCACTCAAAGGGTAGTTTTGAATATTCACTGAAATAGTGTGCATCTAAGAATTTATTGCAATAATTGGTAGCTAGTAAACACTCTGTAACTGTTAATGATCATTATTAAAAGAATGTGTTGAGAGCAATACTAATTGACATCCAGAGATTGGAGTATATGTGTTTTCTAGGGCTGCTGTAACAAAGTACCACAGACTAAGTGGCTTAAACAACAATTTATTATCTCAGTTCTAGAAGCTAGGAGTCCAAGAACAAGGTGTTGACAGGGTTGGCTTCTTCTGAAGCTTCTCTTTTTGGCTTGCTGATGACTGGCTTCTTCTGTCTCTTCCCATTGTCTTCCCTCAGTGAATGTTTCTGTGTCTCCCCTTTTATAAGGACACCAGTCATGGTGGAGTAGGGTTCACCCTAATGCACTGATTTTGAACTCGATTACCTCTGTAAAGATCCTATACCTAAATAAGGTCACCTTCTGAGGTCCTGGGAGTTAGAACTTCAATATATGAATTTTAGGGGGAGAAAATCCAGCTCCTAACACTCCACCCTCTGGCCTTCCAAAAGTCATGTCCTTCTCACCTATAAAATACATTTACTCCATTCCAACATCCCCCAAAGTCTTAACACAATTCCAGCATCAGTTCTCAGTCCAAAGTCTCATCTGTGATAGTTAATTTTAGGTGTCAGCTTGACTGAGTCATGGTGTACCCAGATACTTAGTGACATTTTACTCTGGCTGTATCTGAGGGTGTTTGTGGATGAGGTTAATGTTTGAATAGGAAACTGAGTAAAGCAGATTGCTGTCCCTGATGTGCAAGGCTCTCATCAGTTGAAGGCCTGAGTGGAACAAAAAGATTGAGTAACAGGCACTCTTCCTGCCTGACGCTGCGCTGCCTTTGAACTGGGACATCAGTTTTTCCTCCCTGCAGACTTTAACAGCAGCATAAACCCCTCCTGGATCTCAAGCCTGTCTGTCTGTGGACTAGAACTACATGATTGGCTCTCCTGGGTCTGCAGTTTGATGACTGCAGAGCCTGAGGCTTATCTGCCTACACTGATGTACATGTACGCATACCCCCCTACTGGTTCTGTTTCTCTCTGCAGAACTCTGACTCATATATCAGGTTAATATCCTCTAAATCCTGAGGTAAAATTCTTCCACAGCTGTGAAGCCAGATTCAAGTTATCTGCTTCCAAATACGATGGTGGGCACAGGCATGGGATGGACATTGCCACTGTAAAAGGGAGACATCAGGAGGAAATAGGTCATAGATCCCAAGTAAGTCCTAAACCTAGAAGGAAAAATTGTACTAGATTTTGAGGTTTGGAGAATAATCCTGTTTGGGACTGTGCTGTGCCCTCTGGAGCACAGGGGTGGTGGCCCTACCCTCCGTGGCCAAGAAGTTACTGGCTCTAGTTCCTCAACCTAAGCCTAGGTGGCAGTGGTAGGCTTACTGGACTCTGGTTTGCCTTTGGGGCTTTCTTCCTTTTCTTAAAAGGCAACACCTGTTTGTAGAGTCAGTCAGTTGGGTAGGCTCATTTCATACCAGTAGAATTCCAGAAGTCTAACAGTGTTCTGTCATTTTGTCCATCCCTGTCTCTTTGGTGCAGACTGGCAGTGTTTCTGCTCTTAAAAGTTTTTATTTTTAGTAACTTTGTTGGTTTCCCAGGCAATTCACAGGGGTCCGGAACAGTAGAACACAATTTGGCCAACTTCTTTGCCACTTCATAACAAGATTGCTTTTCTTGCAGTTTCCAGTAAGTAGAAATTGCATTTTTCCTTGTGAGACTTCTCCAGAAGCGTTTCAATATTCCTTTCTCTAGCCCTGTTGTTTATGATGTGTATTTATTTCCTGACAACAAAAGCTTTCTCTACAGCTCTCCTCTTTTCTTTCTGTGCCCTCACCAGAATCTCCTTTGCTGTTTATATTTCTATCAACTGTCTCTTCAAGGCATCCAGGCATTTTCTGTCAGCTCTCAAAACTCTGACAGCCTTTATCTTTACCACAGGGATTCTACATTTTTAGATATTTGCTATCTTTATATATTGGTACCCCACTTCCTGGTACCAAAATTTGTATTAGGCTTCTCCAGAAAAACAGGACTAATAGGAGATATATATGTAAACACACACACACACACACACACACACACGAATGCAGGTTCACAGCTGTGGAAGAATTTTACCTCAGGATTAATCAAACTAAGTCTCACCCCTCCCTAATTTAGATGATATTTACATGGTCTGTTAGGGCTCTCCAGAGAAACAACCAATAGGGAGTGTGTGTGTGTACATGTACGTAAACGCAGCCACAGCAGGTCCAGGGTCTGCAGTCAGTAAGCTGCAGACTCAGGAGAGACAGTGGTTGTAGTTCTAGTCCAAAGGCAGGCAGACTTGAAATCCAGGAAGGACCAATGCTTTTGTTAGAGTTTAGGTAGGAAAAAACTGATATCCCAGCTCAAAGGGAACATACACGTGTGTGTACATACACATAATATAGAAAGAAAGCCAAAAAGAGATACTCATCCTCAGGAATCTGTCACACAATTGTGAGGCTGGCAAGTTGGAAATCTGCAGGCTAGGCTGGCAGGCTGACAATTCTGGTGGGAGTGGATGCTGCAGTTTTGAGTCAGAAGGCAGTCTGGAGGCCAGATTCCCTCCTCTTTGCAGGGTGTGGAAGACAGTCTTTTAAGGCCTTCAGCTGATTAGATGAGGGCCTCCCACTTTATGGAGACTAATCTGCTTTGCTCAAAGTCTATGATGTTAATCCTGTCTAAAGAATACCTTCACAGCAACATTTTGACTAGTGTTTAACTAAACACCCAGGTACCATAGCTAAGCCAAGTTGACACCTAAAATTAACCATTACAGTCTATAAGAAAAAATCCTGTTGATGGTACTTCTCATAGGCAGTTAGTTGTACCAGGAAAATCCTCTTCAGTTTTATCTAATGAGTTTTAGGAAAGTTGTGCATTGGGTGCCTGAGAGAAACGTTTAGCATCTGTGATTAAGATGTACAGTAATCTTTCTAGTTTAATGGCTTTTATTTAAAAAACTGAACATTTAACCCATTTTAAAGATGAGAAAAGAAAGGCTTAGTCGTTAGCATATAGGGCATGGCACAGCCTGGATTTGAATCCCTGTCTGCCTTACTTATCCACTGCATTATACTGCCTGTTGGTTAGTTATGGGTATAGATGGTGATTGTGTAAGATGTGTTTGCTTGGAGGAAATGCAAGATGTTTCAGTGTAGTGTTATGAAGTGGTATCCCACAGTGAAGGAGAAGTAGAAAGTAACTGTCGTCATAAGGTCAGATTTTGTTTTTAGTTTTTAGAGAAAAGTTAAAATACAGAAAAATACAAAGACTAAAATGACAAACATCGTTGGGCCATAAACCAGAGTAAACAGAGTATGTGCTTCAGATTTTGTAATAAAAGAAAACAATGATTGATGCCATTGAGACTCCTGTACATCTTCTTGATCCCTTTCCTCTCTTTCACCCTCCTTTCCATACAGACAAAACACTTATGAATTTGATACATTTTCCTTCATGTTTTTATACTTTTACAATGGGTATATTGAGACCAATATCTTTTTCCATTAATGGTTTTATTTTTTCTTAAATTTTTTTGATGTTTTAGTTTTTATATTTGAGAGAGAGCGAGCGAGTGGGGGAGGGGCAGAGAGATGGAGACAGAATCTGAAGCAGACTTCAGGCTGTGAGCTATCAGCACGGAGCCTGATGTAGGGCTTGAACCTGTGCACTATGAGATCATGACCTGAGCTGAAGTCAGATGCTTAACTGACTGAGCCACCCAGGCACCCCTAATGGTTTTATTTTTAAAAATCACCCCACATTTCTTATATATACCATATATATAATTTCATACTCATAAACAATATTTTATAGCCATAAGCCATATAATAATTGCTAATATTTATTTTTCTTTAGTAAATTGAAGATTTTTCTTTTTTAAAAAATTACTTATTGTTTAATTTACATCCAAGTTAGTTAGCATATGGTACAACAGTGATTTCAGGAGTAGATTCCTTAATGTCCCTCACCCATTTAGCCCATCCCCCCTCCCACAACCCCTCCAGCAACCCTCTTTTTCTTCTCTATATTTAAGTCTTTTATGTTTTGTCCCCCTCCATGTTTTTATATTATTTTTGCTTCCTTTCCCTTATGTTCATCTGTTTTATATCTTAAAGTCCTCATATGAGTGAGGTCATACGATATTTTTCTTTCTCTGATTTTGCTTAGCATAATACCCTCTAGTTCCATCCATGTCGTTGCAAATGGCAAGATTTCATTTTTTTGATTGCCAAGTAATCCTCCATTGTATATATACATATATACCACATCTTCCATACTTTGGCTATTGTTGATAGCACTGCTATAAACACTGGGGTACATGTGCCCCTTTAAAACAGCACACCTTTATCCCTTGAATCAATACCTAGTAGTGCAGTTACTGGGTCATAGGGTAGTTCCATTTTTAGTTTTTTGAGCAACCTCCTTACTATTTCCCAGAGTAGCAGCATCAGTTTGTTTTTCCACCAGCAGTAATAATTGCTAATATATTATAAAGCAGCCTTAGTTCTAAGAACTCTTCATGGATTAACTAATTTAATTTTTATAACAGTCCCATGAGTTACATACTCTTATTTTTCCCATTTTACAGATGAAGGGATTGAGGCACAGAGAGATTAAATAACTTACCCATGGGTCACAAGCTGTAAGTGGCAGAGCCACTGCCTCTTACAGGTAGTACTGTTGTAAATGTTAAAAAACAACTTAGTAAATGCTATCATATTGTATTTAACATTCAAAAACTTGGGTTTCACTCAAACATTGTTCTTGAGATTCTGTTCATTTTGATAAATACGGGTCTAGTTAATTCCATTAAAGTGCTGTGCTTAATGGTTTCTGTCCTGTGACCATACATTCTTTTTGTCCATTCTCCTATTAATGGAGATTTAGTTTCATGTCTTACAATTTCTCTATATTAGAAGAAGATGGTGCAGTGAACATCTGTGTGCTTGTCTTGTGCACTCATGTGAGAGTCCCTCTGGGCCACCCACCTGGTAGTGGAGTTAGCTCAGTCAAAAGGTATTTATATTTTCAACTTTTTTAGATATTGGCAACTTTTTCTCCTAGATGTTTATGTCTCAGTTCACAGTGTACATTCCCACTAGTGAGAGACTGAATGCATACAGATGATGGCCAGACCGAAAAAAAAAAAAAATAGAATTCTGACCTGCAACCTGCAGAAACCTGCCCAGGAAACCAACTCCTTATCTACAATAAGCAGCCCAGGAAGCCAGCTTGCTGTGAGTCAGACTTGCAGGAAGTTATTGTCCTAATTTGCATTTGATTATTAGTCAGATGGAACCCATTGTATAAGACCGTCCTTTCCAGAAAGGAGTTATAAAATTACCTTTTAGAATAGATGAGGATGCAAATATCAAATGGTTTAACTTTACTCATTTCTGCAGAGAATGGAAGAAGCCTAAAATCATTATCTTAGACTTTTTTTTTTAATCAGAGAGTCTTTACTTTTTTCCAAACTAAATTTTAAGTAGGACCCTAAGCAAGATGAAACCCGGAACTCCTCAGGGAAAATAAAGTCAGTGGTATGGCTCTACCTGCCTGGCCTCCTCCCCTGCCTACCTGGCTTCCGGCCCTCAGATCACCTGAAACTCCCATGGAATCCTAGAGCGGTATAACCTACCGATGGATGCCTCCTGGTGTGAGAATTAGATGAAATTCCATTTTTCATCTCTCTCAAACTCTATGTTAGAAGGTGAACTTGATAAACTCTACAAGACTTTGGGCTAAATGTATTCTATTTCTCTGGTCTTCTGGCAGGCAAGAATTCGTGGATGCTTATGTGAATTATGTCTTCCAAATCTCAGTTCACGAATGGTACACGGCCTTCTCCAGCGGCTTCCTGAAGGTGTGTGGTGGCAAGGTGCTTGAGCTCTTCCAGCCTTCAGAACTGAGGGCTATGATGGTGGGGAACAGCAACTACAACTGGGAAGAACTAGAAGAGGTGAGCAGAGACAGCATTATCTTTACCTCCAAGGAAGCAACAGTGGCCTGGGGAGCTGTGCCCAGAGCATGGCCTCCTTCCAGGTGTTTTGTGGTTGAGTAGGAATTGGAGCCTTCCTGTATCTCAGGGGTTATTTCTTAGTCTCAACTGCAAATGGTACACAAATGTATGTCCTCTATAATAATATTCTCCTTTAAGATAGGGTTTTTTTTCTTTTTGTCTCTTTTGGGCAGACTGCCATCTACAAGGGTGATTACTCAGCCACACATCCCACTGTGAAACTATTTTGGGAAACGTTTCATGAGTTTCCACTGGAAAAGAAGAAGAAGTTTCTCTGTAAGTATCAGTAATGTTAATATGGTGTTTGTCCACACTTTAGTGTTGACTGTGGTGTAGGATGATGTACTCCATAGGTTAAGGTCAACTCTTTTAAATGGAAAAGAGTAAATAAGGGAAATAATTTACACTTCTTGTCTTCATGGGATCTCAGGCAAACACAGGCTATTAATCTGTATTTGTTGCGTAACAGGATGTGTGCATGAAAGGAAGGAAAACATTTCACAGATTTTTAATTTGCTCTAAAAATATTATTTTATATGTGGTATCTTTATTTATTTTTAAATATTTTTATTTATTTCTAGGAGAGAGAGAGAGAGAGAGAGAGAGACAGTGTGAGCAGGGGAGAGTTAGAGAGAGAGGGAGTCACAGACTGAAACAGGCTCCAGGCTCTGAGCTGGCAGTCAGCACAGAGCCCGACGCAGGGCTCAAACCCACGAACCGCGAGATCATGACCTAAGCGAAAGTCGGACGACCAACCGACTAAGCCACCCAGGCGCCCCTATATGTGGTATCTTTAAATATTACTTCGATGGAATCTGATAAATTTCCCTTATTTATACTCTAGACTTTTGAAGATTTTACAGTGCCCACTACAGATGTAACTGAAAAGATGTGGTTTTAATGGCTTTATTGAGATATAATTCACAAAGCATACAATTCACCCAGTTAAAGTGTATATAATTCAGTGGTTTTTAGTATATTCATGGAGTTTTGAAACGATCAATAATTTTTAAATATATTCATCATCTTAAGAAACCTTGAGCTCTTGGGGCACCTGGGTGGCTCAGTCTGTTAAGCATACAACTTTGGCTCAGGTCATGATCTTACAGTTTGTGGGTTCAAGCCCCTCATCAGACTATGTGCTGACAGCTAGCTCAGAGCCTGGAGCCTCTTTCAGATTCTGTGTCTCCCTCTCTCTCTGACCCTCCCCTGCTCATGCTCTCTCTCTCTCTCAGAAATAAATAAAAAGCATTAAAAAAAAAAAAAGGAACCTTAATTTTTTTTTTTAATTTTTAATGTTTTATTTATTTCTGAGAGACAGAGAGACAGCATGAACAGGGGAGGGTCAGAGAGAGAGGGGGATACAGAATCTGAAGCAGGCTCCAGGCTCTGAGCTGTTAGCACAGAGCCTGACACAGGGCTTGAACCCATGAACCATGAGATCGTGACCTGAGCCAAAGTCCGACGCTTAACCGACTGAGCCACCCAGGCACCCCTGAAACCTTGAACTCTTGAATCATTCCCCATTTCCTCCCAACTGCTCACAGCACCCCCACCCCCACCGCCACCAGTCTACCTTCTGGCTCTGTGGATGTGCCCGTTTGGGACATTACACGTAAATGGAATCCTGCAATATTATGGTCCCTGGTGATTGGCTGGTGGCATTTGAGAAGGGTAATATCTGGAAGGAGAATGAAGCCTAGTTTAGGTGAACAAATTTAGCCATCCTATTCTATTTTATATTATTTGAGAGAGAGAGAAGGACCATGAGTTGGGGAGAGGGGCAGAGGGATGAGAGAGAAGAGAGAGGGAGAGGAAAAATCTTGGCAAGTTCCACTTTCAGTGCAGAGCCTGGTGCAGGCTTGATCTTGTGACCCTGGGATCATAACCTGAACTGAAATCAAGAGTTGGATGCTCAACTGAATGAGCCACCCAGGCGTCCCCAAATTCAGCCTTTTAAAAATAGTTGAAATCTTTCTGTCCGTATATTATCGGATCAGAAATCAGCCGGTGAATAGTATAAAGTTTTTATCCATATAAGATAAAACAACAGGATTTGAAGGTAGTCCCTTTATAAGAATGAGCATATATTAATATTAATGCAAGATTTACCCCCAAATTCTTGTGCTCCCGTGGAGTAAGGATGGAGGAAGTTGGGCTCACACAAGAATGCTTAAAAAAAGCCCTGCCATGGGGCGCCTGGGTGGCTTAGTCGGTTAAGTGTCCAACTTTCGCTTAGGTCATGATCTCGCGGTTCGTGGGTTCGAGCCCCGCATCAGGCTCTGTGCTAACTGCCAGCTCAGAGCCTGGAGCCTGTTTCAGTCTGTGACTCCCTCTCTCTCTGACCCTCCCCTGCTCACGCTGTCTCTCTCTCTCTCTCTCTCTCCTAGAAATAAAAAATATTTAAAGAAAAAAAAAAATGCCCTGCCTCTCCTCTGCCTAGTTACATTGGCTCCTGAGAATCAGTGGCATATAAGGCAAATGGCAGTTAAAGTTTATCAAGGGAGCTCATAGGGCTGTAAGAACCAAGGGGAGCTGCTTGTGGTCATGGAGATTTCCTTAAAAAACATTTTTCTCTTCAGAGATCATTAGACTTGTGGAAATTTTTAGTAACTCTACAGACAGATTTTGGCAAGAATGTTTATATATCATAGCCTCAAGTAATAGGTTAGTTGAAAGTGCGCCTTAACCAGTGATTTGTTTCTAGTAATTTCTAGCAGTTAACTCTGAGGTTATGTAGTGCCAGAAAACAGGGAAAGACAGTTGCGTTGTTCTCTCTTTTTTTGCCAAGTCACAGTGTTACAAGAGTGAGATGTCTAACTGAATAGCAGTGTCAGCTCTTCTGGTTTAAAAAAATAGGGAAAGAAGCAAACGGATCCCAAATGGATATTCATTAGCTAAGGTGGGGTATATGCGCTAGACACTGGTAAGTAAGAGGAGACCTTGAGGTCACATAGGTTAGTCTTCTTCCTGGTTTCTCCATACGGTCAGCTCTTCTTTTCCTATATCAGTAATTCCTTTCCTCTTGTATTCTGTGAAAGCCCTTAACATTTATGAGGATATACATTTGATGGGGGCCATCTTTCATTTGAAGGCATTTTTAAGCATCTATTAATCAATCGGGTGGATTATTTGTCAGTATATAATCAGAGTCTGAAATGAGCCTGTGAAAAAACAGAATTTTTATCCATTATTAAAACCAAAAAACAGGATTTGAAAGACAGTCCTTTTGTTTTATAAGAACAAGCATATATCAATATTAATGCAATACATATTGGCACATGAAAGTGTACTTCTCAGGAGATCCACAGGGTGTCACGCCTTCCTCTCCTTTCTGTGGAGAGCAGCTCCTCATTGCGTAGCTGGTAATGCCGGTTCCCTTTCTCCTCAGTGTTCCTGACGGGCAGTGATCGGATTCCCATCTATGGTATGGCAAGCCTGCAGATTGTCATCCAGTCCACAGCCAGCGGGGAGGAGTACTTGCCCGTGGCCCACACTTGCTACAATCTTCTCGATCTCCCCAAATACAGCAGCAAAGAGATCCTGAGTGCACGGCTGACCCAGGCCCTTGACAACTATGAGGGGTTCAGTTTGGCTTGAGGCTCCCCAGCTTGCCCCAGATTTCACTCCCTTCCTCAGTGTCCATGTTGAGGCCCATACAGTAAATCATGGGGAGGGAGTTCTATTTTTTTATTGTATACGTGGGTTGGGACTTTTGAATCCTGAACCTAGTAGATGTGTTTCTGGGCTTGTGAGCAGTAAGCAACCCTTTTGAAAAATCAGGGGTTAGGGATGGGGTGAAAAACTGGCTCTTAATATGGGAGGCATTTTTGTTTTTAAACCAAATTACCTAGTAGCGGTCCTTGCACTTGTGGTTATGTTGCACTCTGCTGGATAAAATGGCAGTGGAATTTTAAACTGTTACTTCCCAAATGTCTCTCTCAGCCCTGATGTTTCCTCATAGTGCTTCCTGTCCTCTTTTAACTGCGCATTCCTCTGCAAGAATGATTTTGAGTAATGTGTCCTTTCTCACCTGCACGTGCGGAACGTCTCCTTTCTCTGCAGATTTGGAAATGCTCCTGGCTTGTTGCAGCCCTGCTATAAGGACTAAAGGGGAAAGGACTACTTCAGAAATTCCCAATTCCAGCAAGCTGGATCTGGGTCCATTACTTTGGCTGAACTCTTGAGAATTTGTGGGAGCCTTTGTGAACACATCTTGCTTTATAAGAAGTTATTGAGGGACTAGCAATCTCCCACTGGCTCTGCCTATGCCTGGACCTACAGAGGCAGCTTAGCATTGTCGCTGAGCCGAATATTGTTTTGTTGTTCAGCCAAGTACCTTCAACAATAAGGTGAGGTGATAGACCCCCACCCCGTTGGTTATCTTGCTTCTGGAGCAATTTGCTTCTCCAAGGAAAGTAGAAATAATAAATTTCTTGTCGTCTTTCCCTATCAGTTTATTCCCTCTACCACTTTTCTCCTTCTCCTTCACTTCATCCCATTGTTATCTGACTAAATGCTCCCTTCCTCTCCTTCTAGTGGATGCATGCAGTCTATTTTTTTAATTTCTATTTAAATTGCAAAATTTCTATTTTTTTTCCTTTTCCCTAATTGGTAACACTTAAGGACATTCTTTACTATGGAACTTTTGTTTATTGCATTTGAAATGTTTGTTTACAGTGGGATTTCAGGGGGGATTATGTTTAAAGCAAATATATGTATCAAAAATAATGACATGCTCAGTCGTCTTCATCATGGGATAAGAAAATTCTACATGATCAAAGAATCCATGTCAGCCTAATTTTAAATTCCTAGTCTCTAGAGGAAAGACTTATTTATATAAAATGAAGTATTTATGAACCATGATACAGCATCAAATCTCAATGAAGGATGTAGATTTTGCTTTTTTTTTTTTGTTTTAAAACTTATTTCAATGGCTAAATTGGTAGTTTTTTCAGTCTTTATAATACAAGATTAAAGAAGATATACAGTTATATGAAATGTTTATTTTCTATGTGTGTGCATATAGTTCAATATTATGCAATAAATTTGGTGTTTTAACTTAAAACTATAACTTATTGTATTTGCAGAATGAATGGTTTGTTTTCAGTAGAAGAGTTATCTGCTCAAATAATACAAGGTCAAATTTGGTTCCAGTCATAAGAAAGTAAAAGCAAGCTCTAGGGGAATAGGGAAGAAAGCAGGGGCAGTACCCAGGGTAGGGACAGCAAGTTAGCCTTATGGATGGATGGGATTTGTGAAGGTTGAAAAGGCATGAGTGAAAAATGAGTGAAAAGGCATTTTACATGGAAAAGCCCTTAGCAAAGGTTTGAACATGGGAGCATATTTAGGGAAGGGCCAGAACAATTTGAAGAGAGCATCAGAGGAAATAGAATAATGGTAAATAGGACCGAGGAAAAAGAAGGTAGCTTTGAGGCTGAAGAACCAAGCTAAGCATCGGAACTTGAGTTGGTAACCAAGCAGGATTTGTCAGAATGTTCAGAACTTCGGGGTGAGGGTAGGAGGCAGTGATAGGACTTGAGCCTGGTTTTAAGAAGAAAATGAGGTGGGTGCTACATGTGGAGGAGTTAGTCCTTCCCACTCTGAGAGCAGTGAGAATGGCAGCAGTGGACGTAGAAGAGTGCATGAAGGGACAGTCCAAAATGGCAGCTCAGGAAGACCCTGAACTCCCTCACCTGCTCCATGGACCATCAGGCCTATACATATTTATAGAGCAGTTCCTCCTGAAAAACAGCTGGGGGCTGACTGGACAGCTTCTGCAGAACAAAGGATAGAGGGACAATATAGAGAAGAGCAGGAGACATGGTAACAAGAACCCTACTTCCAGTGCTGTGAATCAAAGCAGGAAGGAGAGTACTAGGGACCCTGAGTAGATTTGTCTCTCCTGGGGCATAGAAAAAAGCTATAGCTTAAAAGGACAGTTAGAATATAAAGGAACTAACCCTCCACCAAACCATGAGTTGTTGGAGAAGCTGGCAAGTGCCACTGTTTGTGTCTCCTCCACCAGCACAGAAAGGAGCAGTGTCTGGATGCCCTAGCCACCTCACTGCCCTCAGTAAGCCATGGGCCCTAGTAGACCACACCAGCTGTGGGCACCCTGGAGCACTGCGACAAAAAAACACCATGGTTTAATGAGCAACTAGAATATAAGGGAATGAGCCTTAGAGTTCTATCAAACGGGGGAGCTGCAGAATACTCTTTGGAGTCTAAGAGACAGGTGAGTACCACTGTTTACATTCCCCCTCCACCTTGATAGTGCAGATAGCAGCAGGGCCAGGCCATCTCCTAAAGACTGCACAAGGTGGCCCCAGCATGGCATATATTGAGACGCCCCAGGACAACACCCACCATAGAACTACAGCTGTCTCACCAAAGTGCAAAGTATCCCAGAATACTCTAGGCCTGCACCTGCTTTGGCTCAAGTTGTTTGGCCAGAGCCCTGGGGAAGGAGTACCGCAAGAGGTCCCAGCATGGCACACCTCAGCTCCACTTACCACACCTAGGTACTCCCACTATGGAGTAACTTTGACCCCTTCACACAAGTTTTACCCACTTTGACTTTGGGTGTGCCCTGTGCAGAGTACCCTGAGACCCCTCAATCTGTGTCCACTCCAGCTCCCGCCATCCCACCAGGACTGCCCCAGTGCTGAGTGGCCCAGGGACCCCTAGTCTGCACCTGCTACTGCTCTAGCAGGCTAACCAAATAGGCATGTGTAATCTACACTGGATAACCACACAAAAAGCCATTCCTTCAGGTCTTGGAGAAGTTCCTTTTCTGCCTGATTCATAGAAACACAAGAAAGTCAAACAAAATGAGGAAACAGAGGAATATGCTCTAAATGAAAGAATGAGACAAACCCTCAGAGAAAGAACTAAATAAAACGGAGATAAGCAACCTAGCTGATACGGTGTTCAAACTAATGGTCATAAAGATGCTCATTGGACTTCAGAGAAAAGTGGATGAATTGTGAGACCTTCAACAAAGAGATAAAAAGTATACAAGAGAACCAACCACCGTTGAAGAATAGCTGTGTGAAAAATAAGTGAAAAATCTCCAGAGGGAATCAACCGTAGACTGGAGGACACAAAGAACAGGTCAGCAATCTGAAAGGATAATGGAAAGCATGCAAGTTGAACATCAAAAAGAAAACAGAAAAGGAAATGAGGATATGTTAAGGGATCTCTAGGATAGTGTGAAGTGTACTAACATGCACATTATAGAAAGTCCCGGGGGCGGGGGGGAGGGGGGGAGAGAAAACTCACTTGAAAAATAAAAGCTAAAAACTTATCTAATCTTGGGAAGGAAATAGATATCTAGGCCCAGGATACACAGAGAACCGCAAGCAAGATGAACCCAAGGAGATCCACACCAATACATATAATAATTAAAGTGTCAACAATTAAAGAGAAAGTCTTAAACGCAGCAAGAGAGGAACAACTAGTTATGTACAAAAGAAATTCCATAAGGTTATCAGCTGGTTTTCAGCGGAAACTGCAAATCAGAAGAGAGTGGTATAATACATTCAAGGTGCTGAAAGGAAAAAACCTACAACCAAGAATACTCTACCTGGCAAGGTGATTATTCATAACTGAAGGAGGGATAAAGAATTTCCCAAACATACATAAGATAAAGGAGTTCATTGCCACTAACCAGTCTTACTAAAAATGTTCAAGAGATTTTTAAAAAAATTTTATGTATTGAGAGAGAGAGGGTGCAGATGAGTGAGGAGCAGAGAATTCCACAAGGGACAGAGGAAGAGAAAAGTGAGGTTCACCTGGGGCTTGTGTTTTACCCAAAGAAGGGCTCGTGCTCACCTGATGCGGGGTTTGAGCTCATCCGATGTGGGATGTGAATTCACAAGCTATGAGATCATGACCGGAGCCGAAATAAGATGCTTAACGACAACCACCCAGTTTCCCCAAGGGATTCTTTACGTGGAAAAGGCAAGGCCATAATTAGAAGAAAACTGTGAAGGGAAAAAAACTTAACGAGTAAAAGCAAACATACAGCACTTATAAAACTAGCATGAAGGTTAAAAGACAAAAGTAGTAAAATCCTTGATATCTGAAAAATTAGTTAAGGGATTCACGAAACAAAAGGATATAAAATATGACATACATAAAATGTGGAGGTGGAGAGTAAAACTCTAGTTCTTGTGAGAATTTGCTTAAACTTAAGTGACTATCAATATAGACTGCTCTACCCTTAAGATGTTATATCTATATCTATATCTATAGATATATATAGTAAAACCTTGGGTTGTGAGTAACTTGTTCTGTGAGTGTTCTGCAAGACAAGCAGACATTTCTAATAAATTTTAACTTGAAAAACGAGTGATGTCTTGCAGTAATAGTACGTGACCCTGAATGACACATGATCACAACTGAGCTAGTGGTTCTTCTCTCTCTTGCTGTGGGATTGTGGATAATTGTCTCCCGTGCTTGGATGCTTGGTCTCAGGTTGCAGTGTTTGGCAGAAATCAGTGATTTTTCAAAACGTTGGAAGGTGGCCACAACTGGCACTAGTGTATTTTTTGTCACTTCAAACAAAGCACCTATGGACAGTTTTTACTTTTCCATACAAGGAATGACTTCATTCTAGGTCAGGGTGCCTTCAGATAGAGACTCCTCAGTTGCCTTATTACCAGTTACATTAAATACGGTATATGACAAGAGTTTGTTAATACTGTTATCAACATCCGTGTTAGCATATACAATGGCCTTCATGCAGAAAAAGATTCTGTTAGTGATAGTGAAAGTCGTCCTATACAATAACCCCCCTCTCTCTTGTCTCCTTCATACTAGCCACGATGACTTTTCTTTATATTTTGTATTTTGTTATTTTATATTATAGAACAGTAATCATTTTTATATGAATATTTTTGGG
Organism: Proteles cristata cristata; assembly: GCA_017311185.1. Taxonomy (NCBI): domain Eukaryota; kingdom Metazoa; phylum Chordata; class Mammalia; order Carnivora; family Hyaenidae; genus Proteles; species Proteles cristata. The sequence goes on along the minus strand of JAESUZ010000683.1, from coordinate 566,430 downwards.
TTGTAGAATGAATCATCTGAGTTTACATTATTTCTTATGGGGAAATTCACTTTGATATACAAGCGCTTTCTTTGGATTATAAGCATATTTCTGGAAAGAGTTATGCTTGCAAACCAAGGTTTTACTGTATATGAACATCATGGTAACAGCAAACCAACAAACTCTGATAGATTTACAAAAAATAAATAAGTAAATAAAGAGAAAAGAATCCATGTGTGGTACTAAAGAAAGTCATCAATCATAAGGGAAGAGAGCAAGAGAAGAAGGAGGGAACACAGAAGAACTACAATTATTCTCAATAATGAGAAAACAATTAACAAAATGCCAGTAAATACATGTGTATGAATAATTAAATGGGTAAATATTCCAGTCAAAATACATAGGGTAACTGAATGGATTAACAAAACAAAACACAAGAAAACAAGACCCACCTAGATTCTGCCTACATGCCTACAAAAGACTTACTTCAGACTTAATGACACATACAGACTAAAAATAAAGGGATGGAAAAAGATACTCCATGCAAATAGAAGTGAAGAAAAGCTGGGTTAAGCAGTATTTATATCAAACAAGATAGGCTTTAAAACAAAGATTAACAAGAGAAAAAGGAGAACATTATGATAAAGGGATCAGTTCAACAAGAGAGTATACAACAGTTATGATTATGCACCCAACACTGAACCCCTAAATACATAAGGCAAATATTAACAAACATAAAGGGAAAATTGCAGTAACACTTGATTTACAATAGCTAGATCATCCAGACAGAAAGTCAATAAAGAAGTGGCTTTGAATGACCCATTAGCCTAGAAGGACTTAACAGAGAAGTCCCGAACATTCCACCCCAAAGCAGAATACACATTCCTTTCAAGTGCACATGAAACATTCTCCAGGATAAATCACATGTTAGGTTATAAAACAAATGTCAATAAACTTAAGAATACTGAAATCATATTAAACATCTTTTTAAAAAAAGATAATTTATTGTCAAATTGTTTCCCATACAACACCCAGTGATCATCCTAACAAGTGCCCTCCTCAATGCCCATTACCCATTTTACACTCTCCCCCACCCCATCAACCCTCAGATATCAGTATTGAAGAGTATCTTATGGTTGTTTCCCTCCCTCTCTGTAACTCACCCCCCCTTCCCCGTAGTCTTCTGTTAAGTTTCTCAAGATCCACATATGAGTGAAAACATATGGTATTTGTCTCTGATTTATTCACTTAGCATAAGACCCTCCAGTTCCATCCATATTGCTGCAAATGACCAGATTTCATTCTTTCTCATTGCCAAGTAGTAGTCCATTGAATGTATAAACCACATCTTCTTTATCCATTTGTCAATTGATGGACATTTAGGCTCTTTCCATAATTTGGCTATTGTTGAAAGTGCTGCTATAAACACTGGGGTACATGTGCCCCTATGCATCAGCACTCCTGTATCCCTTGAGTAAATTACTAGTAGTGCTATTGCTGGGTCATAGAATAGTTCTATTTTTAGCTTTATGAGGAACCTCCATACTGTTTTCCAGAGGGACTGCACCAGCTTACATTCCCACCAGCAGTGTAGGAGGGTGCCCGTTTCTCCACATCCTTGCCAGCATCTATAGTCTCCTGGGTTGTTCTGACCGGGTCACTCTGACCAGTGTGAGGTGGTATCTCAGTGTGGTTTTGATTTGTATTTCCCTGATGATGAGTTACGTTGAGCATTGTTTAATGTGTCTGTTGGCCATCTGGACGTCTTCTTTGCAGAAGTGTCTATTTATGTCTTCTGCCCATTTCTTCAGAATTTGGTTATTTGTTTCTCGGGTGTGGAGTTTGGTGAATTCTTTATAGATTTTGGATACTAGTCCTTTATCCAGTATGTCATTTCCAAATATCTTTTCCCATTCCATCAGTTGCCTTTTAGTTTTGTTGACTGTTTCCTCTGCAGTGCAGAAGCTTTTATCTTGATGAGGTCCCACTAGTTCATTTTTGTTTTTAATTCCCTTGCCTTCAGAGAAGTGTCAAGTAAGAACTTGCTGCAGCTGAGGTCAAAGAGGTTGTTTCCTGCTTTCTCCTCCAGGGTTTTTATGGTTTCCTGTCTCATGTTCAGGTCTTTCATTCGTTTTGAGTTTACTTTTGTGTATGGTTTAAGAAAGTGGTCTAGATTCATTCTTCTGCATGTTGCTATGCATTTCTTCCAGCATCATTTGTTAAAGAAGCTGTCTTTTTTCCATTGGATACTCTTTCCTGCTTTGTCAAAGATTGGTTGGCCATACATTTGTGGGTCCATTTCTGGGTTCTCTGTTTTATTTCATTGGTCTATGTGTCTGTTTGTGTGCCAATACCATACTGTCTTGATTACAGCTTTGTAGTAGAGGCTAAAGTCTGGGATTGTGATGCCTCCTGCTTTGGTTTTCTTCTTCAATATTACTTTGGCTATCTGGGGTCTTTTGTGGTTCCATACACATTTTAGGATTATTTGTTCTAGTTTTGAGAAAAATGCTGGTGCAGTTTTGATTGGGATTGCACTGAATATGTAGATTGCTTTGGGTAGTAATGACATTTTAACAATATTTATTCTTCTGATCCATCAGCATGGAATGTTATTCCATTTCTCTGTGTCTTCTTCAATTTCTTTCATAGGCTTTCTATGGTTTTCAGCATACAGATCTTTAACATCTTTGTTAGGTTTATTACTAGGTATTTTATGATTCTCGGTGCAATTGTGAACGGGATCAGTTTCTTGGTTTCTCTTTCTGTTGCTTCATTCTTGGTGTATAAAAATTCAACAAAATTCTGTACATTGATTTTGTACCCTGCGACATTGCTGAATTCATGGATCAGTTCTAGCAGACCTTTGCTGAAGTATGTTGGGTTTTCTGTGGAGAGTATCATGTCATATGCAAAAAGTGAAAGTTTGACTTCATCATTGACAATTTTGATGCCTTTTATTTCCTTTTGTTGTCTGATTGCTGATGCTAGGACTTCCCCCACAATGTTAAACAACAATAGTGAAAGTGAACATCTCTGTCATGTTCCTGATATTGGGGAGAAAGTTTTCAGTTTTCCCCCATTGAGGAGGATATTAGCTCTGGGATTTTCATATCTGACTTTTATGATGTTTAAGCATGTTCCTTCTATCCCGACTTCCTTGAGGGTTTTTATTAAGAAAGGATGTTGTATTTTGTCAAATGCTTTATCTGCATCTATTGACAGGATCATATAGTTTTCTTTTATTAATGTGATATATCACATTGATTGATTTGCACATATTGAACCAGCCCTGTAACCCAGGAATGAATCCCACTTAATCATGGTGAATAATTCTTTTTATATGCTCTTGAATTCGATTTGTTGGTATCTTGCTGAGAATTTTTGCATCCATATTTATCAGGGATATTGGCCTATAATTTTTTTTTTTTTTTTGCTGGGTCTTTCTCTGGTTTGGGAATCAAAGTAATGCTAGCTTCATAGAAAGAGTCCAGAAGTTTTCCTTCCATTTTTATTTTTTGGAACAACTTGAGAAGGGTATTAACTCTGCTTTAAATACTTGGTAGAATTCCCCCAGGGAAGCCATCAGGTCCAGGGCTCTTATTTGTTGGGAGATTTTTGATAGCTGATTCAATTTCTTCACTAGTTATGGGTCTGTTTAAATTTTCTATTTCTTCCCATTTGAGTTTTGGTAGAGTGTGGTTGTTTAGGAATTTGCCCATTTCTTCTAGGTTGTCCAGTTTGTTGGCATATAGTTTTTAATAGTATTCTCTGATAATTGCTTGTATTTCTGAGGGATTGGTTGCAATAGGTCCATTTTCATTCATGATTTTATCTATTTGGGTCTTCTCTCTTTTCTTTCTGAGAAGCCTGGCTAGAGGTTTATCAATTTTGTTTATTTATTTATTTTTTTCAAAAAACCAACTCTTGGTTTCATTGACCTGTTCAACTATGTTTTGGATTCTATATTGTTTATTTCTGCTCTGATCTTTACTATCTCTCTTTCGCTACTGGGTTTGGGGTGTCTGCTGTTCTGCTTCTAGTTCCTTAGGTGTGCTGTTAGATTTTGTATTTGGGATTTTTCTAGTTTCTTGAGATAGGGCCGGATTGCAATATATTTTCCTCTTAGGATTGCCTTTGCTGCATCCCAAAGGGTTTGGGTTGTTGTGTTTTCATTTTCATTTGTTTCCAAATAGTTTTAAATTTCTTCTCCAATTGCCTGGTTTTACCCATTCATTTTTTAGTAGGATGTTCTTTAAACTCCATGCTTTTGGAGGTTTTCCAGACTTTTTCCTGTGGTTGATTCAAGTTTCATAGCCTTGTGAACTGAAAGTGTGCATGGTATGATCTCAGTTCTTTTATATTTATTGAGGGCTGTTTTTTGACCCAGTATGTGATCTTGGAGAGTGTACCATGTGCACTCGAGAAGAAAGTATACTCTGCTGCTTTGCGATACAGAGTTCTAAATATATCTGTCAAGTCCATCTGGTTCAATGTATCATTCAGGGCCATTGTTTCTTTACTGATCTTCTGTCTAGATGAAATATCTATTGCTTAAAGTGGAGCTTTAAAGTCCCCTGCAGTTACCACATTCTTATAAGTTAAGATTGCTTATGTTTGTGATTCATTGTTGTATATATTTGGGTGTTTCCAAATATTTGTTAGCTCTTCCTGATGGATGGACCCTGTAATTATTTATATAATGCCCTTCTTCATCACTTGTTACAGTCTTTGAAGTCTAGTTTGTCTGATATAAGTATGGCTACTCCAGCAGTCTTTTTACTTCCAGTAGCATGGTAGTTCTCCATCCCCTTATTTTCAATCTGAAGGTGTCCTCAGGTCTAAAATGAGTCTCTTGTAGACAGCAAATAGATGGGTCTTTTTTTTTTTAATCCATTCTGATACTGTATATCTTTTGATTGGAGCATTTAGTCCATTTACATTCAGTTTTATTATTGAAAAATATGGGTTTAGAGTCATTGTGTTAACTGTAGGTTTCATGGTTGTAATGATGTCTCAGGTACTTTGTGGTCCTTGCAACATTTCACTCACAGAGTCCTCCTTAGGATCTCTTGTAGGGCTGGTTTAGTGGTGATGAATTCCTTCAGTTTAAACATCTTTTCTGACCACAACAGTATAAATCTAGAAATCAGTTACAAGAAAAAAAAAACTAGAAAAAACACAAAACACATGGAAGCTAAACAATATGCTACTAAACAACAAAAGGGTCAACAGAGAAATTAAAGAGGAAATTTTAAAAAAATACATGGAAACAAATAAAAACCCAACAATCCAAAGACTTTTCGGACATGGTGAAAGCAGTTCTAAGAGGGAAGTTTATAGTGATACAGGTCTATCTCAAACCTCAAGAAACAAAAGTCTTAATCAATCCAGCCTTACATTCAAAGAAACTAGAAATAACAAAGCCCAAAGATAGTAGGAAGAAGGACAGAATAAAGATCAAAGCAGAAATAAACTACACACACACACACACACACACACACACACGTGTGTGTGTGTGTGTGTGTGTGTGTATAAAATAAGATCAACAAAACCAAGAGCTAGTTCTTTGGAAAGATAAAATTGATAAACTGTTAGCCAGGCTCCTTAAGAAAAAGAGGACTCGAATAAATCAGAAATGAAAAAGAAGTTACAGCTGACACCTCAGGAAAACAAAGGATTATAAGAGACTACTACAAAAAAGTATATACCAAGAAATTGTACAACCAGGAAGAAATAAATGAATTCCTAGAAACATACAATCTTGCAAAACTGAATCAGAAAGAAATAGAAAATCTGAATGGATCAACTACTATAATGAAATTGAATCAGTAATCAAAAAACAACAGAAAGTCCAGGACCATATGGCTTCTCATAGGTGAATTCTACCAAACGTTTAGAGAAGAGCTAATAACTGTTCTTCTCAAACTTCCAAAAACCAGAAGAGGAAAGAAATCTTCAAAACTCATTCTAAGAGGCCAGCATTACCCTGATACCAAAACCAAAGACCCAACAAAACAAAACAAAAAAACTATTGAAAATAGATGCAAAAATCAAAATTTTAGCAAACCACATTCAATAATACATAAAAGGATCACTCACCAGGGGACCTGGGTGACTCAGTCAGTTAAGCATCAGACTTTGGCCCATGTCATGATCTTGCAGTTTGTGAATTCGAACCTGCTTTTGCTTGGGATTCTTTCCTTCTCTCTCTGCCTCTGTCCTCATGTATGCACCTTCTCTCAAACTTGGGGGGAAGAAAAAAAGAATGTTTTAAAATAAATCAGTAGATCATTTACCACAAATTGTATTTATTCCAAGGATACAAGGATGGTTCGATATCTGCAAATCAATCAACATGATACATTAACAGATGAAGGATAAAAATCATATTTCAACAGATGCAGAAAAAGTGTTTGACTAAATTCAGTATTCATGTATGGTAAAAACTCTCTACAAAGTGTGTTTGAAGGGAACATACCTCAATATAATAAAGCCATAAATGATAAACCCACAGTTAACATCATACTCAATGGTGAAAGACTGAGTTTTCCCTCTAAGATCAGGAACAAGAGAAGGATATCCACTCTCCCCACATTTATTCAACATAGCACTGGAAGTCCTAGCCATAACAGTTAGTCAAGAAGAAGAAATAAACAGCATTCAAATTGATTGGTAAGGAAGAAGTAACACTATCAATATGTGCAGTATGGCATGATACTAACTATAGAAAACTAAATACTCCAACAAAAAACTATTACGATAAATGAATTCAGTAAACTTGTATGATACCAAAGTAATATACAAAAATATATTGCTGTTTCTATATTCTTAATAACCAAGTATCAGAAGGAGAAATTATGAGAACAATTCCATTCGCAATTATACCAAAAAGAATAAAAAACCTAGGAATAAATTTAACTGAGATGAAATTGAAGATGACAAATGGAAATATATACCATGCTCATAGACTGGAATAATTGTTAAAATGTATTACCCCAAAGCAATCTACAGATTCTATGCAATCAATATTAATAGTACTTTTCATAGAAGTAGAACAAATGAATTGTTAGAGCAAATTAATATGAAACCACAAAAGACCCCAAACAACCAAAGCAATCTTGAGAAAGAATGAAGCTGGAGGTGTAACAATCCTAGACTTTAAGCTACATTACAAATCTATTATAATCAAAACACTATCACAAAAATAGACACATTAATCAATGGAATAGAATAAAAAGCCCAGAAATAAACCCATGCTTATATAACTTAATATAGAGAGAAATTAAGTTGCTATGTTATATGTTAGTTATGAAACTAACAGTGTGTGTCAACTATACTCAAAAGTTAAACACAGTTTTTTGAAAACAAGATCAGCTCTGGTCCCTCTGAAGCCACAGATCATGGGCCTACCCTGGAATTCTAGGCTGTCATCTTGAAGACCATCCCTGAGCTTGGCAAGTGGGTGAGTCCAGGGCAAGTAAAATACCAAAGCTCCCCTACCATTTTTTAAGTTGCTATTTTCCTGCTTTAGCATTCACTGGGCTATTTTCTAGAATTCCAGTGAAGTTGGTTGTGGCATTAAAAAACAAAACAGGGGAACCTGGGTGTCTCAGTCAGTTAAGTGTTTGACTCTTGATTTCTGCTCAGGTCATGATGTGACTGTTTGTGAATTTGAGCCCCATGTCTAGCTCTGGAATAACAGCACAGAGCCTTCTTTGGGATTCTCTCTCTCTCAAAAATAAATTAAAAAAAAAAAAAAACAACCAATACTTATATGGACAGTCTACAACAAATGAAGCAAGACCATACAATGGTAGAAAGACCATCTCTTTGATAAATAGTGTTGGGAAATTTGAACAGCTACATGCAAAACAATGAAATGAAACTGGATCACTTACATCATGTACAAAAATAAAATAAAGACCTAAACATGAGACACAAAATCAGAAAAATCATAAAAGAATACACAGCAGTAATCTGTTGGACATCAGCCTTAGCAACATTTTTCTAGATGGGTCCCCTCAGGCAAGGGAGAGAGTAGCAAAAATGAACTATCAGGACTATAACAAAATATAAAAAAAGCATTTACATAATGAAGGAACCATGAGGAGTTAAGGGACAACCTGCTGAATGGGAGAAGATATTTGCAAGTGATACATCTGATAAGGGGTTAATATCCAAAATATATAAAGAGCTTGTATAACAACACCAAAAATGAAATTGATCCAATTGAAAATTGGGCAGAGGACCTGAATAGAGTAGACATTTTTCCCAGGAAGACCTATAGATGGCCAGTAGACACATAAAAAGATGCTCAATATCATTAACCATCAGGGAAATACAAATCAAAACTGCAATGAGATACAACTTTACACCTGTCAGAATGGCTAGTATCAAAAAGAAAAAAACCCCACAAGGGTTGGTGAGGATGTGGAGAAAAGTGAACCATTGTGCATTGTTAGTGGAAATATAAATTTGTACAACCACTGTGGGAAACAGTATGGAGATTCCTCAAAAAATAATAAAAATACCTTGACAAGAAGGTCAATTCACACACACAAAATCTTACATATGCACCTAACGTCAGAGTGCCTGATTACGTTAAGAAGATACTAACAGATACGAAGGGAGAAATAGACAACAGTATAATAATGGTAGGGGACTTCAGTATCCCACTTTTAATATAGATAGATCATCCAGACAGAAAATCAATAAGGAAAATTGGACTTTACTATACTTTAGTAATAGTAAATGGGCCAATATATACAGAACATTCCATTCAACAACAACAAAATACACATTCTCAAATGCATATGGAAAATTCTCCAAGATAGATCATGAAGGTAGTCTTAGGATATTTAAAAAGAGCAAAATCACAACAAATATCTTCCAACCACAGTGCTTTGAAAATCAAAGGATATATAGAAACTATACATAATCCTGGACAAACAATGGGTTAAAGAAGAAGTCCAACAGGAAATAGAGGGTGCCTGGGTGGCTCAGTTAGTTAAGTGACCAACTCTTGATTTTGGGTCAGGTCATGATCTCATGGTTCATGAAACTGAGTCCTGAGCTGGGCTCCACACTGACACTATGTAGTCTGTTTGGGATTCTCTCTCTGTCTCTGTCACTCTCCCACTTATGCTCACTCTCTCTCAAAATAAATAAGCTTTTTAAAAAAGGGAAATTTAAAAAAATATCTTGAATCAAACTATTGAAACACAGCAAACCAAAACCTATGGAATGCAGCAAAAGCAGTTTTAAGTTTATAGCAATAAATGTCTACACTGAGAAAAAAGAAGGATCTCAAACAACCTAACTTTACACCTCAAAAAACTAGAAAAAAAAAAAAAAAAACGAATCCCAAAGTTAGCAGAAGGAAGGAAATAACAAAGACCAGAACAGAAATGCATGCAACAGATATCAGAAAAACTATAGAAAAGATCAGTGAAGTTAAGAGCTAGTTTTATGAAAGATAAAATTGACAAAATTCTGGCTAGACTAAGAAAAAAAAGACTCAAATAACTATGTAAATGACAGAGGAGATATTACAACTCATACTACATAAATACAAAGGATCATAAGAGACTTTATGAAGAATTATACATAAACAAATTGGATAGCCTAGAAAAAACTGATAAATTCTTAGAAACACACAACAAGAATGAATCATAAACAAATAGAAAATCAAAACAGAATCAAAATCAACAAATCAAAATCAATAACTGGGGTGCTTGGGTGGCTCAGTCCATTAACCGTCCCACTCTTGGTTTTGGCTCAGGTCATGATCTTACGGTTTTGGGAGTTCAAGCCCTGCATCAACTCCATAGTGACAATGCATTGCCTGCTTGGGATTCTCTCTTCCTCTCTCTGCCCCTCCCCTGCTCATGTGGTCTCTGTCTCTCTCAAAATAAATAAATAAACTTAAAAACAAAACCAGACCAAGAACACAGAAGAAAGAAGATTGAATCTGTAATCAAACATCTCCCACTAAGAAAAGCCCAAGACCAGATGATTTCCCTGGTGAATTCTACCAAACATTTAAAGAAAAATTAATGCCAATACTTCTCAGATTCTTCCAAAAAATTGAAGAGGAGGGAACACTACCAATCTCATTTTTGAGGCCAGCATTACCCTATGCCCAAAGCCAGGTAAGGACACTACAAGGAAGTAAACTACAGAATAATATCTATGGTAAATGTAGATGCAAAAGTTCTCAAGAAAATATTGGCAAGCTGAATTTAATAGCACATTAAAATGATTGTACACCATGATCAATCAGGATGTATACCTGGAATATAAGTATGGTTCTATGTATGCACACCAATAAATGTGATACATTAAATTAATAGAATGAAAGATAAAAATAATATCATCTCAACAGATACAGAAAAAGAATGTGACAAAATACAACAAAATTCATGATAAGAACTGTCAACAAATTGGGAATAAAAAGTACTTACCTCAACATAATAAAAGCCATATATGATAAGCCCACAGTTAGCATTATACTCAATGTTGAAAGGTTTAGAGATTGAAAGCTTTTCTTCTGAGATCAGGAACAGCTCAAGTGTGTCCACTCTCACCTGTCCTATTGAATCAATATAGCAATGGCCAGAGCAGTAAGGCAACAAAAAGGAATAAAAGGCATCTAAATTGAAAGGAAGTTGGGTGCCTGGATGAATCAGTCAGTTGAGCATCTGACTCTTGGCTTCAGCTCAGGTCATGATCTCACAGTTTGTAGGTTTGAGCCCCACATCGGGTTCTGCAGCTGGCAGCTTGGAGTCTGCTTAGTATTCTCTCTCTCTGACCCTCCTCTACTCACACTTTCTGTCTCTCTCAAAACAAATGTAAAAAAATTTTTTAAAAAAAGGAAGTAAAATTGTCTTTGTTTGCAAATGATACAATCTTATATGTAGAAAATTCTAATGATCCCACCAACAAAAAGCATCAATAAATTAAGTTATAGGATATAAAATTGACAAACATAAATCAATTGTTTCTAATATCTGAAAAAGACATAAAATAATCTTATTCATAATGGCATCAAAAGCAATATTTAGGAATACATTTAAACAAGGAGGTAAAAGATCAGTACACTGAAAACTATAAAGCCATGATAAAATAATGGAAAGAGACACAAAGAAATGGAAAGATATTCCATGTTAATGGATCAGGAGAGTTAATACTGTTAAAATGTCCATTGTGCCCAAAGCCCTCTAGAGATTCAATGTAATTCCTATTAAAATTCCAATGGCATTTCCCCCAGAAATAGAAAAAAACAATCCTAAAATCTGTATGGAACCACAAGAGACCCAAAATAGCCAAAGCAATCTTGATAAAGAAGAATAAATTGGGAGGCATCACATTTCCCATTTTAAACTATACTAAAAAGCTATAGTAATTAACACAGTGTGGTACCAGCATAAAAGACAGACACATAAACCAATGGAACCTAATCAAGAGCCCAGAAGTAAATCTTTGCATATACAATCTACTACCGTTTGACAATGAGCCAAGAATACTCAATGAAGAAAAAGATGATTTTGTTAATAAAGGGCGGTGGGAAAACTGGATAACCATCTGCAGAAGAATGAAATTGGACCCCTATCTCACACCACTCATAAAAATTGAACTCTATATAACTTAAACATAAGACTTGAAATTGTTAAGACTTCTAGAAAAAAAAAATAGGAAAAAAGTTCCTTGACATTGGCCTTGGCAATTATTTTTTGGCTACGACACCAAAATCTATCAACAAAAACAAAAATTAGTACATGTGATTACATCAAACTAAAAAGCTTCTGCACAGCAAAGGAAACCATCAACAAAATAAAAAGGCATGTTACAGAATGGGAGAAAATATTTGCAGATCACATGTCTGAAGAGGGATTAATATCCAAAATACAAAAATAAAATCATACAACTTAATAACAAAAATACCAAACAATCTGATTTAAAAATGGGCAGAGGGACTGAATACTTTTTCAAATAAGACATACAAATGGCCAAGAGATACATAAAAACATTCTTGACATCACTAGATATCAGGGAAATGCAAATCAAAACCATAAGGAGGTAACATCTCACACCTATTAGAACGGCTATCATCAAAAAAACAAGAGATATACATTGGGGAGAATGTGGAGAAAAGGGACTCCTTGTGCACTCTTGTTGGGAATGTAAATTGGTAGAGCCACTATGGAAAACAATATGGAAGTTCTTCAAAGAATTAAAAATAGAACCACCATACAAATTGGCAGTCCCATTTCAGGACGTATATCCAAAGGAAATGAAAACAGGATCTTGTAGAGATAGCTGCATTCCATGTTCATTCTAGCATTATTTATAATAGCCAAGATATGGAAACAATGTAAGTATCTGTCAATGGATAAAGATGTGTGTGTGTGTGTGTGTGTGTGTGTGTGTATGTATATATATATATATATATATATATATATATATATATATATGGATTATTTAGCCATGAAAAAGAAGAAAATCTTGCCATTTCAACAACATGGGAGGAACTTGCTAGCATAATGTTAAGTGAAATAAGTCAGATGAAGACAATGCCATATGGTATCACATGTTTAATCTAAAAAGCCAAACTCATAGAAACAGAGTGGTGGTTATCATGGACTGTAGGGGAGGAAATGGGGAGATGTTGGTCAAAGGGTACAAACTTCCAGTTACAAGATGAGTAAATTGTGGGGATCTAGTGAACAGCATGGTGATTTTGTTTAATAGTACTGTATTATATAAAGGCTGTTAAGAGAGTATCTCTTAAATGTTCAAACTATGCAAAAGAAATAATTATGTAACATGATGGAATCATTAGTTAATGCTATGTTGGTACTGTACAATATATATCCATCAACACGTTTTACACCTTAAACTTGTAAAATGTTATATTTCAATCATATCTCAATAAACTGGAAATAAGTAAATAAAAGATAGTCAAATCATGATTAACCAGATGATAGAGATAAAGGTGGAATGAAGAAAGGGCATACAACAGAATACAAAAGAAATTTGAGGTGAAGCTCAATGAACAGAATATTTTATGTTAGGGTCTAGCATAGAAGAAAAAGCAATTTTATCATTTCCTCTTAAAAATAAATGTAAGTGTTGCCTATCTCCAATTTTGTTTGCCTCCTAAAAATGGAACCAAGCAGATTTTAAGCCAGTTGTTAAGTCTTTAAAATATCTAAGAACATATGGCCACGTTGCCTTTGATAACCTTAGCTTTGTGAGTCAAGCTTTGCTTGACTTAGGAGTCTTCTGGTTTGTGAATATCTTTATTTTTAAGAGATGCCTTTGTGGAGCATTGCTAGGAGCCATTGTGGGCTCTGCCTACAGCTGTAGCTTGGGATAAGGATCTCAAAGAGTAGAGGAGCAGCTTGTAGTAAGGCAGAAGAAGAAGAGAATAGGTTCCCGTGGCTTCAGAAAAGGTGAAAATTCTCTTGTGGATCAGATCAAGGGAGTTTTCCAGCTGGAAGTGACATAGAAGCTACCATCGTGCTTGTCAAACCCTTTTGGTGATGAAAGAGGAGTAAACCTCATAGAACAGAGCCCTGTGAAAAGTGTGGGAAATGTTGGTCTCTATGACTCCCTGCTTTGGGATGCTAACCCAGACTGGCTCAAATGTAGGTAGGGCAGCTTGGGTTTGGGTTTCTGGAAACCAGGACATGCAACGGAATAGGTGCTGGCAGAGGTGTCTACCCAATTGTGGGCAGACTCTTTGGATCTGTCATAATAACAGCCCCTCCCACTGATTAGCTAATCCAAGCTTGGGTGCTTTGTGTCCTTCCAAAAGTAATGGAGTGTGTGCTCCCGAGTTATGTGTAGCATGGAGAAAATTAGTTCAGATGTCAGCTCTTTTTCCCTCTTTCTTCCAAGAGTGGCTGGATGCTTGGCAGGGTACATAATCACATGGTCTTCAGATCTTTTAAAAGCGGATTTTCCTGGGCCTAATCCCAGGGAACTTGGATACACTCTGGCAATTACTGATTCAGCTCCCATTGGTGTTGAACTCTCTGAGAAATTTAAATAATACACATACACACACACACACACACACACACACTCAGAAGAAGGCAAACATTAAACCAGACTAGTTTTTCATGGTCACCTTTTCTTTAGGATTAGGAGAGAAAGAAAGCCCAAGAGCAAATTCGGAAATAACCCCATTCCCCATGGTATCATAAGAGGCCAGAGCTATTGAGGGTGAAGGTGAACAGGAAGTGCCAACTAGGTACTGGCTCACAGTCCCAGCAGGACCAGCCTGTCACTGCCAAAGACTTCTTGTTGTTAAAAATGGGTCTCCTGATCTTTCATGCTAGGCATTCTCAGGAGCTCAGATGTTTTTGTAGCAGGCTCAAGGACTCTCAAGTTCAAATCACTGGCAGACTGTTTGGAGTTTCTACATTTCTGGGGTAATAGGGGGCAGGGCTGTATTCAATTAGACAGTAAAATCATTTGAACCAAATCCTGTTGTGCTATTGAGCAGTGGCACCTTCAGTTTGTCCCTCTGGGACCCATGAGGGAGTGAGGGGACCCCAGGATTGATGACATTTACTATGTTGGTTAAGACTGTGCCACAATCCAAGGGTACTTGGGTGGCTTAGTAGGTTGAGTTTCTGACTTTTGATTTTGGCTCAGGTCATGATCAAGTTTCTGGGATCAAGCCCCCGAGTTGGGCTCTGCACTGACAACACGAACCTGCTTGGGATTGATTCTCTCTCTCTCTCTCTCTCTCTCTCTCTCTCTCTCTTCCCCTCTCCCCCATCTCTCTCCCACTCTCCCACTCTATCTCAAAATAAATAAACATTAAAAAAAATAGCATGCCACAATCCAAGCAGCTCTCCTCCCTGGGGTATGCTTCAGTTTTAGTTGTTTAAAAATATACCCTGAGACAGAAATTTCAGGACACCAAGTGACCTAGAATCAGTTCAAAGGTTATTCTGTTCCTTCACAGAACTCAGGCATTCCCACATTGGTCTCAGCTGCTGTCTCAGACTATAAATCCCTTTTATGTGTGTGAGCAGGTTTGGACCTCCCAAAGTGTTTTGGGGAGCAGAACCAGAGGAGATTGCCCTGCTCTGTGAGGGAAGGAATTTAGCAAGCATAGATCTTTCTAAGAAAGCCACACAGAGGTTTTGACGCAATTTGCTTGAGAATATCATGTCGCAATTTCATTTTCCCCTCAAGAGAATGGGTCAGCATTCCCCTAAAATCTCGCTTAACCACGAATTTGTGTTTAAAGTGCTGGAAGTACACACACTGTTTATGAATTATTACAAACAGAATCAAAAGGTAAGGAGAGTGATGTATTTTTCAGATAAAGACACAGAGGCAGGGAGAGTGAGCAAGGTACCCAGATCGTAAAGCTAGGCTGTTGGTCTGCAGTCTGGGCCTTAAGCATCAAGCAGTCTTCGGCCTCTGCTGGTCTTATCATACGTGCTTTTCTCTGTTAACTTTAGTTTTTGGAGCTGCTCATTTCTGCAAATGCCCAGGATACAGTCTGCACCCTCTACTTAAAGTGGGATCTCTGGACCAGCAGCATGGCAGCATCTGGAACCCTGCTGGAAATGCAGGATGTCTGTGCACCTTCCCTCCTTCCCCCAGGGCTACTGTACCACAAGACCCCTAGATATTCACATGCATGTTCAAGTTTGAGAGGCACTGCTCTCTGCTAGAGAGAGCAGTATATCCTTCACACTCTCCCTCTCTCCCCTCCCCTCCACTGAATCTTGTCTAGGAATTTTAAGTTCTTTAAAGTAACAATTACAGAAAAATCCTCAAAATATCTTCCCAGGAGTACTCCAAGCTGCCCAACCAAAGCATGACAAAGATTTCTGAGCATCTTTGAATTGTTTTCGAGAAATTAAAGAAAAATTCCAGCATCTAAAAAATGGTAAGTTTCAGAATTCAGTCACCTACACTTTATACATACACAGGTGCAATGAAGACACGGAGGTCGGAGGGATCTGAGAGACCCCATTCTTGTGTTTTGCACTGGGCCACATTCCCTGAGCAGATGCTGCACAACACGGAGCCACCCTGTGGTAGAAGCCTTGTTGAGGGAAGGGAAAAGTGAGAACCAAGCTGTCAACAACCCCAGTTCCTGCCAAACCTCCTTTGTCTGCCTGCCAGCTAGGATTCTGAACATACATTTGGGAATTTTGCCTTTTGCCTTTTATTGAATGTGAAATTCTATGGGTGTGTGTGTGTGTGTGTGTGTGTGTGTGTGTGTTGCCTTGATAAGCTGACCCAGCTTAGGGATAACTATGGTATGTTTTGTTTTACAAGATTCACAATCTATTTCTAGAAGAGGTAAGAACTCTAAGCTGAAGGACTGCCTTTCCCCACCGTGCATAGGTCCCTGTTCTGAAATTCCCATTTAGGTAGTCCCAACATTGCTCTGGGGGCGGGAGGGGGAGGGCTTCAAAGGACCACCTCCCTCTGCCAACAGGCTGCAAAGCCTGCTGTACGTGGGGCGAGCATCACTTCCTGGTCCCTCACAGGGTCAATGTGAAAATATGATTTAAGAAAAGGGAGGCATCATGAAATGCTGCCTGCCACTTCCGCCTTAATGTTACTTACCTGGTGTTTCAAAAGTTAAATTATTCAGGATGAGCTGCAGTTTTGGCAGAACGGCATTAAATCGCACCATCATTAGAGGTTCTGTGTCTTTGTTGGCCAGAAGACACATCTCTGTTGGAATCCTGGGCAGTACTCAAAGCCTCTTTTTAAAAATGTCAGGTTCAATCTCTCTCTCTCTCTCTCTATATATATATATATACACATATGTGTGTGTATATACATATAAATTTTTTTAAGGTTTATTTTTGAGAGAGCATGAACAGGGGAGGGACAAAGAAAGGAGACACAGAATCCAAAGCAGGCTCCAGCCTCCGAGCTATCAGCACAGAGCCCGATGCAGGGCCTGAACCCGTGAACTGTGAGACCATGACCTGAGCTGAAGTCAGATGCTTAACTAACTGAGCCACCCAGGTGCCCCTAGGCTTTATATTTTTAATGTTCACTTCGGGCATTTGGAGCCCACATGACATGCGTGGTTTAAAGAATACCCGCATGCCTGCATGCCTAACCATCACGGGATGTGTTCTTAGCTGTGCCCCCCAATTCTGGAGGCTGTTCAAGGCACTCATGAGGCAGTGCCTGGCCTGTGGCAGATGACTCATGGGTCAAGAGGCTCACTTCAAACTCAAATGTGCCTTTTCCTCTGAGTTCTAGTATTCTACTGGCCTAAGTAGCTTCAGAATAGTAAGTGGCTAATATATTTACTATAAGGGCCTCATTGACTTTGTAAATATATGTAATTAAACAAGTTTTCTTTTAGCTTAGTGCCTTCACTTCTGCCCCTTCAGCCCCTTCCATGAATCTTTTTAAAGGCAGCAGAGCAGAGCACAAGCCCATTTTCCTACCTAGATCCATGGGCATGCCTAATTTGTAATGAGTTTGCTTCACCTTGCAGTGACCTTCCTGGAAACAGAATAACAAAAATTTAATCCTCATAAAGCTTCTGGGGAGTTCAGGGAACAGCAGGGCACACACAGCTGTCATACGCTCCTGATTTTGTCAAAAATTTCAGAACATTCACAGTGAAAAATATTTTATTTAAGTTTATACAAAATACAGTCATGTACAAAAATGTACATAACATTTTTCATTGAGTTTACATTTTAAAAAAGGACAACTGTAATTTCAAATACTTTCTGCTTACATGTCATGTAAACATTCTGGGCCCATGTTATTAACTAAAATTGTATCTGCTCTTGGAGATTTTCATGACTGTGTGTATAGGTGCTTTCAGATTGAGAAACAGATCTGCGAAACTGATTTCTCAAGACACCAGCATGACCATAACAGGTTGGATTCCAGGCAAAATCAGAGTTTCTAGAGACATAACTGCAGCTTCACAGCCACATGAACTTGTAGGTATACAAGTTTTCATTTCATTTTTCATACATGTTTGTGTACATCTTGACCTCAGCCTATGCACACCTATTATGAAGGATCGTGGTATAAGAATGCAGGTGCCCACAGGCGCACTCTAGGGACTCTGCAAGGCGGCCACTGCCCCAGTGCACTGCCTGACATATAAATCATTCTTGTTTGGAGCATGCCATGTTGGTCACCATGCAAAGTGTGAGTGTGCACAATTTGAATGAACATTTGAAAATACATGTAGCTAGTCTTATATCAAAATATACTCATTTTGTGGATCAAGTGGAAAAAACATGAAAGAAGGGAATAAAAGAAAACAGCACATTGTGAGTTTTGCCACACATGTGGGCTTCAGAAGGAACACGGCTTCACATTTTAGTACAGTTTTGTCTCCCCCTATTGATGTAACCAAGTGGATACTGAAAAGAACATCAAGGAGGTGTTGATCATGATGCAGAAACTACCTTAAAATCCAGGAAGCAGTGTGTCAGGAAGATTCGTCTTGAAACCAAAACAGAATTTAGACTATCACCAACTTTTTGTAAAGCAGTGAATAGTTTATGGTATTCAAGTATAAACATGCCATTAAAAGTAGTGAGGTGCTACTGTTAAGAAAAGTGGCATCTTTGTTATCAGATTAAGAATCTCTTAAGTTCATCAACAAACAAAGGATCAGATTTTCCTTATAAATCTGATCAGTTCTGGATACTGGGCCCAATTCTGTCTGCTGAGAACTACGAAGTTCCAGAAAGAACCAACCTAACTGGCACCATGACTGCCCCTTTTATAAACCTAAATATGCAGCTTATTAGGAATTCCAAGCTCAACCACGCTAACAAATGCTCAGCCCTCAGGGGCTCCAAGACTGCTGGCCTCAGGACATCGCAGTGCAACATTTATGATTTAAGCACAGCCCTGCGGCATTCGTCCAGAAATGCTACACCTGGGAGCAGGCACACCCTGCAGGAGCCTCTTCTGCCACCGCGCAAGGATTGCATCAGAACGAAACAACGCAAAAATTACACCAGTGTTACACACAAAGACATGGCTGAGCCCTGCCTAGGCAATAAATAATAATCTTTAGACTTCAGTCAACTAAAGGGAAGAAATCTAATTTTTTAGCTCTCAATGCATTTTTATAGCTAGCAATTAAAAAAGTATTAGTTCCCCGGTTTGAAATTTGGTTTGGTCTTCCACAGAAATTTCCCCTGAATTGGGAGATCACTGAGATTGTGTGAGCTTTTCTACCAGTTGAAGACAAACGAGCTGTCTGAAAAACTTCTCAGCAGGCCCTGATCCTAAACCTTGCACATACACGTCTGCAAAGTGAGATTCGAACTAAATGGTGCAGAGATGAAATGCAGTAATGATACCATACCGAATATAAACATTCAATGTTTACTCCAGACTAAACACAATAAAAGGCAAATGCCTGTGAAAATTACAAGCCTCTGCTATTTCTAATTCTTACAATTATACCATCAAGTTTATTCATGCCTTACCTTTACTTATCATTGTTATTAAATAACCCTTGACATTTATTTTGTTGGCATGCGCTAATAAACACACACACAATCCCAAGAGAGCAAAGGAGAAACCCCAGCCCAGAGTATTCTGTATGAAGCCAATTAAGACACTGCCTCTAGGGCCACGAGACCCTGGGCTACAGAAATGGTTGCTGTGGAAACAAATTTGCCTCAGCCTTTCTGGCAGATCCAGAACCTACTGCCATGTCTTCAAATAGGATCCGTGTAAACAGGGCTTTTCCGCCTTTCATGTGGGTGCCATTCTACGAAGTAGATAGATGAGAAATTACAAAGGAAAACAACATTCCATACACAATTTATTTGACTGCAACTTGGTGTTTTCTTTTATTCGGTCATACAAATTTGAATAGGGAGTCCTGGATAAATCTTCTACTTATTTTACCTTTGGCAGAAACAACAGATTTCAAACATTTAGTAGCTTCTCATTTATATAGCATTTTTTCTTTTAAAATCTGTAGGTAGCATATTAGTATTTTCAAAACAATACTCTTAAACAGATGTGCTTTAAAGGTTAACTGGTAACAATTTGATTTATATTATAGCTTATTTAAGAGAATAATTACTTAAAAAGGACAGACTAGACATGTATTTCTTTTAAAAAATATGATTTTTGGTCATGTGAGTGATTCATGTTCAGATTTCAAAAATAGAAAATGTCCTAAAGTGCTTAATTTTATTTATAATATAACTCCTTGAAATTATAGTGATCTGTAATGTAAACAGTAGAGCAAAGAATACCAAACTATATATTCATGTACATTTAAATTTGTAGGATTATGTACCTTCTTTAAATGTGTGGATTAAAACAGGGCACTTCCAACACACAGCTCATGCTTCTCTATATGATTACTGTTAAGAGCAAACTTGAAGGTATTCTTTATCCCCACTCCCGACGATTTTCAACTAACAGCTTCTATCTCACCTCGGCAATGGAAAACACTGCTATTAATCCAATCTGACCAGTTTCTCAAGAGCCCATTTTGAAACTGACAACTGGTCTGTATAGGGTTTATCATTCTCTTTATTTTCTTCTTCTTATCAAACAAAACAAAATAGTACCCTTTAAGAAAACAACTCTCAAAACAGAGGAGGGCAGTCTTGCTCTCCTGTTCATCCTGCGACATGATTTTCAAAAGGCAGAGCCTGCTGAAAAGCCTTCTCTTGGCAACCAGCGGCTGGTGTGCAGACACTTGAGCTCAACCTCACAAAGCACAAAGGTGGGCCTTGGACGGACAGGCAGAAACAGAAATCACTTTCCTCAATGCAGACGCAGAAGGTTAAAAAGGAACAACAAATCACAGGTGACATCAGCACAGTGAGAGATGAATGGTTTGGTGTTTTAAATTCCCTGGTCTTCCCCAAATGTCTAATATAGACAGCTTTGTGACACAGTCTTTGAAAAAAATTACAGTCATAAGTGACCACACACCATTATTTTTCTCTTCATATGTACATGATCTTGAAAATAGTGTGATTTAGATTCCACCTTGGGCTCAGTTCTGAGGGTTACATTTACACCTCAGGGGATTTTAGTGCAGGATTACTTTGAAAAAAAAAATTAAACTCTGGTAAGTACTCAGAAGGCTTAGCAAACAGGCTCTTTCTTTCTCTCTCTCATGATCCTCAACACTTAAGCTAAGAGGTAAGCAAGATCTTTTATGTTTGGTTAGAGCCGAAATGAAACCAAGCCCCAAACAGGATGTCATAGCATGCTGGCCTTGCTTAGTGTTTAGTGTTAAAATCTGAGACTGATAAGTGCAATCCATGTTCAGGATAGAATTTTCCAGGGTCTTCGACCTGTTGCCTGAATTAAAAATCAACATTAATATAGCTATATTCCCTCCATCCTCTGCAGATGATCCAGTCCTAGTCAGGAATCAAAATACTTTGCCAGCTGAGGAAGTCTTGAAGAAACACACCATCGAACAGATGACTGCGCTGCCGTTTTGGGCAGATGCAGCTTCCATCTTCCTGAGAACTGAAGGGGACACAATTCACATGGGTGGGGAAGGGCGCAGCTCTGTGGAAAGGTCACGAGAATGGCCGAGGCAGCAAACAGGGCTCCAGCGCGTGTTCCCACTTTACTGGGTGCAAAGAGAACATGGACCTGCATTGCCAGTTCGTTCTCCAGAGGGAAGTCCTGAGCTTGTTTTCATCACAGTTAGACAGAGAATGGTCTCCTGTTTCTCAGTTATCCGGGGAAGAATAGTGTATATTCTCTGTAGATGAGTGTGTCTCAATGTAGTGACTTGGCAGGGCCAGCGTTAGGAAAGCCTCCCCTACAGTGTCTGTGTGCGCCTGCGGGATCTTGACTGTCCCTTCCAAAAGTCTTAAGTCAAAGCAAGTTGCCCTCTTCCATGCGGGCAGCTTCTAAGGCAGGCAATGGACACTGGAGCTGATCCCGAAGGCCCGGAGGAAGTAGGCCTGCGTGCTTTGCAGGTCCTGCTCCCACGCTGCCTGCCAGCGTTCGCAGAGCTGCTATTTACCAGGGGAGGTGGGTGGCAAGTCCAGCCTGCACCGTCAGCCCCCTGAGCGCGGGCTGGGGCTGTGTCCCTCACATGGACTTGGAATCAGTGTCTCTCTTGCTGATGAGCACCTCCAAGAGCCTTAATTTTGCCTTTATGTGCTTATATTCATTGTATTCTTCAGCCATAGGAGTGCGGTCTTCCTTCTGGACACTTCTAATGGAAACAAAAGGAAAGGGGGCTGAGGATTGTTTAGATGATACCACTCATCAGGTGAATTATCATCATGTAGAAACTTTGCAGTTTATCAACCTGTAGAATCGGTGTTCCAAAGTGTCACTTGGTATCAAGACTGATGCTGGGCTTAGACAAGCAGCGAAGGATAGCTTCCCCGAGAAGGCACTGTGCACTGACTTTTTATAGGTAATCTGCCATCTTGCAGAATGATCTGAAGGACTAAAAACTGAGCAATGTTTTCTCTCAGCTGTTGGTATGTATGAATTTGCATTAAAAGTCTCCAAAGACTAAAGTCCTTTATTTATACTTAAGGCTTTTTCACTTTTATAGATTTCATCTTATGAACCATTAAGTTTCTAGTTAGCAACTGGCATACCCATAATTTACAGGTTTAAAAACATAGTTAATATCCTGCTTATTATAAAATTAGTCTTAGAATTCAGCAGTTGGACCACATAATACTAATAAACCTTTACAGTTTACTGAGTAATCTTATATGCATACCTTTTACATGTGCAAGTACTGAGAGCTTATTGTAGGCCAAGCACTGTGTTAAGTACCCTGTATCCATGATCTAATATAACCCTCACCAGAGCTTGATGAAAAGGTGCTGCCGGCTACATTCTCAACCACTGAGCGGTATAACCCAGCCCTTCTCATTTCATTTTGAAATGCACACGTCAAACATTCAAATACCAGGCTTCCGTTTCTTCTTAAAGAGAGAAATAGGGATGCCTGGGTGGCTCAGTTGGTTGAGCGACCGACTGTTGGTTTTGGCTCACGTCATAATCTCACAGCTTTGTGAGTTTGAACACTGCTTAGGGTTCTGTGTGGAGCCTGCCTAGGATTCTCTTTTTTTCCCTTCTCTCTCTGCTCTCCGCCCTCCCCCCCCCCCACACTTGTACTGTCTCAAAAATAATTAAAGAGAAAAATGTAAGAAAGGGGATAGCAGGGGGCTTCTAAAATTTTGTTCAATGAACTAAAAGTTCATTTATTCATGCCCTCCTTTGTTCAAGAAAAAGGTTCTAGATGGCTTCTCAGCAGAAGGCAATGAAAGGAATAGCAATCTTAAAGTTGACTTCGTCCTGATCTTTGAGGGGTTTCACTGTCCTCAGATATGAAATAATGGGACCAGACTTAACGATGTCTGAAGTCAAAGTTTTAAACTTGTATGATGGTGGACGTGCCTGGCTCAGTTGGAAGAGCATGGGACTCGATCTCAGGGTCATGAGTTTGAGCCCAATACTGGGTATACAGATTACATACATACATACTTTATGATGGTTATCAATTTCCATTAACTATATTTTCTTAAAACCTGTGAAGTTTACATAGTTTTATATAGTTCCTCACACACAGGATATCTGCATTGACTATAATTATATGGAAAAAAAGGATAAACAAATAAAAAATACGTTTAGGAAGAAGAATGGAATGGAAAAAAACATTAATTCTGGGTTGTCATCAGTTATTATTATTCTGCATGTTATTTCTTTTGTCTGTCTGTATTTTCTAAATATCTATCATACGATGCATGGAGAAAGAAAAGCAAGTATATATGTATAAAAATTCATAGATCCAAATCGGGATGCTAAAAATAAAAAATATATATGATAAACTGAAATAAACTGGTATACATCACATTTTAAATAACTGATGAGTACAGTACTTTTATTTCCCAATACTTTTGAGAAGGATGAAAGGGAACCTTTTAAAGAGAAACTAGGGGTGCCTGGGTGGCTCAGTTGGTTGAGCATCTGACTTCGGCTCAGGTCATGATCTCACGGTTTGTGGGTTTGAGCCCCACATCGGGCTCTGTGCTGACAGCTCGGAGCCTGTTTCAGATTCTGTGTCTTCCTCTCTCTCTGACCCTCCCTTGCTCACACTCTGTCTCTCTCTCTCAGAAAAAAAATAAATAAATAAAGAGAAACTATATTTATACTGCTTAAATAATTTGGATTAAAATGAAATCATTTTAAAATGTTAAAACTGAACTTCTACGTAAGAGATGCAGATCTATTTCCTGTCCTTCCGTGACTCACACTGCAACCTGAGTAAGGGCTGTCTGCATCACTAGCAAACAGGGGAAACTATTCCTTAGCATAACATTCTACGAGGTTGATTATACCATGTCTTGAAATGTGCTAGAGAAAGGCACCCTGTCAATCTTGTGGACTTACAGCTTCTTGTATATTTTTCATTCAAACCTGACAACAATCACTTTTGCTTTTAAAATGAGCCTAAAAACATCAAGGTTTAGAATTGCCCTTTCCTTATTTCTCCTTCTAGTTTATGAAGACAAAAAACCAAACCCAAAACCAAAAACCAGTGCTGTCAACTGGAAACTTGGCTTCAAGATGCTCATTAAGATTAGAATTTGATGTGACAGGTTAGTTTTATAACTGTTTGCTGGATTTACATCAGTCTTGGATACTATCTTGCTGAAGGATCATACGAACCTCACCATCTCACAGTAAA
Source organism: Proteles cristata cristata (assembly GCA_017311185.1). Classification (NCBI taxonomy): domain Eukaryota; kingdom Metazoa; phylum Chordata; class Mammalia; order Carnivora; family Hyaenidae; genus Proteles; species Proteles cristata. The sequence goes on along the minus strand of JAESUZ010000683.1, from coordinate 541,745 downwards.
CTGCCAGGGACCCTGGGCGCAAACCCAGGGACGAGGTCACAGAGAGGACGCAGAGGGCTTCCCAACTTTGGAGCACTGCATAGATCTGACAGGGACAAAAGAGGGCTATGTGTGTGGAGGGGGAGAAGCGAGGGGAAAGGAAGCATGCACTACCTTCCATTCTGTCTGAAAAAATTGTCTTCGAAATCACGAAGTTTCTTTCGAATCCTTTTCTTTTGTTCTCTCATTTCCTGAAGATGCTCCAAGAGCTCTGGTCTAGGAGAGGCAGAAAAATTTCAAGAAAATTGGGTTAAATTGGAATTGTTATGAACATAATGAATGCGAGATTCAACAGAGCTGTGGAGAAGGAGGGGAGAAGCAAGAAAATGCAAAAGCTGTTGAGGGAGCCGAGGCTCAGCAGAAATGGCGGTTTCCCATCCCTTGAAAGCCAAAGCACCCTGAAGACAGACGGAGCTCCCAAGGGCTCCCACAAAGCTCCTGCTACCTATGAAACCTTAGTGCCCATGGCACTTTTTCATATTTTGCTTTGAAAGAAAGATGACTTCTGCACTTGGTACATGTTAAATGATGTGCTGAAGACCTCAGAACCACACAGTGCATTCTAGAGACCTGAATGTTGAAGCAAGATCTTGAGTGCTCCCTCAAATAACATGCAATGGAGAATAGACAAATGCTGAGCGGAAGTAAAACAAAAATTACCATTCTATTCACACAGATGTACCCCAGGTATGTCACTTCTGTTTTGTCAGACAACTTATTTAGATACAAAGGCTAAAATATTTAAAGACGGTATTTTCACCAAAAACATTTCAACACCACCGTTAAAATGACATACATACATTGAAGCAGCATGGAGGTTTGAAAGCCCGGTGTCCTGGCTGCATTTTGATGGTATTTTATCATCCATTGGGGAAATAAACCCATCAGCATCATCTTCAAATTGGTCCAGGAAGCAACGTGCACTGAAATCGGTTTTCAGAGTGACTGTGAGGTCTGGCTTTGTGTTGCTGTCATCTTCAGAGCCCTCATCTTCTTCCTGGAGATGCAAAATAACCCCAGTAAAATCCTGGTTACTTTTCCTGGCCCTCTTTCATTATAAGTATCAGGTAACAATCATCTAATTACCTAGATACCACATATAGTTTCTTCTGTATCTACATTTAGCAACACAAATATACATTATCAATATATAACAGAGCATCTATATGAACGCAGTAAATAACACTAACACTAAATACAGCCACTCAGTAGGGGGGAAAAACTATAAAACTATAAAAAAAATAGTGTATGGCACAATTAATAGTTGTCAAGACTGAGGATATGAAGGAACCACCATTATAATTTATACCCTAAATCAACTGTAGTAAAAGAATCTAAAAATCCCAAGCTCTGTGACAACACATGACAAAAATCCACCACCAGCAATCAGTGCTTTAAGGATCCCATTAGTTGTGGATCTCAGAAAATATGTTTTTTTATTAAGCTATGAACATCCTGAGAAATTAAACAATACAGCCTTTCTATTTAAGAGTTGAGATTAAAAAATATTTTGTGGTTGCCTAATGCACACAATTTTAAGAAAGTTTTGAAAAGAGCAAAACTTTTAAGTTCCCATATTGGGATCATAAAACTCAAGTTTTTTTTCAAGGAGATTCCAAGGGCCATGGCTGTATTTTTCAGCATCCAAGATTCTCAGAAGAGTATGATATTCTCTGTCTTGGCAATCCAATTAGAAAAAACAATGAAGTCAAATCAGAGTTTCTTAGCGCCAATTTGAAGCTATGTTAAGTCTAAGTGTAACAGTATTAGTCTAAATGAAAGATTTATTTAAGACACGTAATTTACTGCCAAAATGTACAGTCAGATGAGGATATCCTAATATCCGAAAAATTTAAAACTGTGGTTAAGGGCATAGTTATGTGAACAACACCAAGTACAACATCAATTGTTGGAGTTAAACCAAGTGGCTTCAGTGCAATGCAGCAAATTAATCACAGAAGGTGGAAATAGTTACCAACGGTGGTCATATTATGCAAACTGCTGGAGGTGGGTTTTCTTACCATAAAATTTGGTATGTTTCTAATGCTGCCTCCAATGAGAAATAATGTGAATAAACAAATAAACAGCAAAGATAAAACATAAAAAAATATGGCTATTGCAAAACTATGGTGAAAGCACTGCTCTGAAGGCATGAAGACAAAACTGGTCAAAACTAGGTGGCTTTCCCAGATTCCCTTCTGCTGTGATGTCAAATCTTCAATCTCTTTGCTTGGAAGTAAATGCCTCATTATTAATTTTTTTTTAATTTTTTTTTTAATGTTTTATTTATTTCTAGGAGAGAGAGAGAGAGAGAGAGAGACAGCATGAGCAGGAGGGTCAGAGAGAGAGGGAGTCACAGACTGAAACGGGCTCCAGGCTCTGAGCTGGCAGTCAGCACAGAGCCCGACGGGCTCAAACCCACGAACCGCGAGATCATGACCTAAGCGAAAGTCGGACGCTTAACCGACTAAGCCACCCAGGCGCCCCTCTCATTATTAATTTTTAAAAATTGAAATCATTAAAGATATTTTAAAATTTATAGAGTAAAAGTGACTTTGAAATTAATAATTTTAAAGTTTCTCTTTTTTTGTAAAAGGAAGTAACAATTCCCACCTATGTAGTTTTTAGAATTGAGATAACATATGGACCTCTCAAGCTACACGGGACACAGAGGTAGCGCAGACCAGCCTCCTGCCTCCCACCGCCTGCTCTCCTGGATGAGGAAGGACCAGGTGGAACCACCTGACTGAAAACTCCACTGAGGCAGGGATCTGGGCCTGTCTGGTCAGTGATGCTCCCAGAGCCTAACCAATGCCTGCATATAGTAGGTGCTTCATTCATGTCTGTCAAACAGTCTAGTAATTCGGTTTTAAAAGAAAAATACAAATTACTGGAGGAGAATATTATAGCCAAAGGCAGATAAGAAATAAAGTCAGGGGTCTTGGCCCAATCAATTACACCCCAAGGCCCTAAGAGAACTTAAAAATGTGAGAATGTGTCTTGCACACAATGGGAACTCCATGTAATTAAAGATGAAGCTGAGTAAAACCATTCTCAGTAAGCTGTGAAAATCATAGATAGGTGGGGGGTGGGGGGAGAAATGATAAACCTAGATCTTCAAATTATAAGACCATCAAGTTGTTGTGCATATTGGGTAGATTCTAGAAGTGATCAATACTAAAGTCTGAACGATTGAAAAGAAATCTGTGATCAACAATGACTAGCAATGACTCCTTTAAGACAAATTATAAAAATTAACCATTTTTCCTCTTTTGATAGGATTAGCATAATATTTGTATTTCAATAAATATTGAGGTGAGCTGATCTGTGAAAGGAAAACTGCTGCAGGGTGATGATGCAGGGGTGGCAGGAATCCAGAGGAAAGTCTACAACAGGTCCTTTACCCGACCCAGCCTTACTTGGTACTTATCAATCCCTTGGATAAAGACACAAAAGGCACACTCACAGAATGCATAGATAACACAAAGTAGGGAGGAATATCCGATATGCTGGACTACAATATCTAGATTTAATCAGTTTCACAAGGCTGGTATATAGAAGTGTGACAAGTAACTAAATGAAAAAATTCAAGGTTATACAATGTAGGTTAGAAAAAAAAGTGGACACATAGATGGCAAGCAATGTGAGGAAAAGAAAGCTGGGAACCACATAAATAGGCAGTGAGATAGGGCCATGGGCGGTGGTTCCCGACTGGGGGTCATTTTGACCCTAGTGTACCTTCGGCAAGGTCTGGAGATATTTTGGTAAAGGGGCAGAAGTAGTGCACGACTGGCATCTGGTGGATGGAGCCCAGCCCCCAACAATAAGAAGTTATCTGGCTCCAAAGGTCTGCAGTGTGGAAGCTGAACACATGTGCCCTCGAGAGAGTACAGTGAACTCACTATACACTGATGGTCATGTAGGCATAGACTTGTAGGAAGCATGGCCCTCGGTGTCCAGATAAAGATCAGGATCAGTCTTTGCTCCACTGTCATGCTGGCTAAATCATATCTAAAATAATGTTCAGTTCCGGGGATCACTGTGTCTGGTATGTGTTTATACAGCAGAACTGCTGGGTGGCTGGGAGGTCTGGGACCCATATCATATGAGGAACAGGAAGAACTTGGAGAAAAAACTTCCATAGAGTGGGGGTGAGTGGACAGGGCAGGTGACAGTAAAGATGTGAAGAGCTAGCAGTTATGCTCATTCCATATTGTTCCAGAAGGCAACACTAAGCCTATTAAGTAGAAAGTCATATGTTAATAATAACTATGAATATTATCATTTTAAATCATTTTTATAGTTGTCAAAGTTATTATATTCTGGAATTGCACATTATATATTATTTCTTAGTATTTCAATAATGATAATTATAAAACTAATAATATAAAATCACTTTTTAGCTAATATTGGTGCTTAGCTCATGGAATGAGTGACCTTACTTCTCCATTGCTGTAAACTTTTCAAGCTTCAGGATAGAATCACTTCTTAGAGATAGTGTCTCTATTCTGTCGGATAAATTTTAAAGGAAATTCTTATGTTGGGAAGGAGAAGTGACTAGACTGCCTCTAGGATTTCTGGGCTGGAAGATCTCAGTCTCCAGAACTTGAATGGCTCTATTTCATACACAGCTGGTTTCCTACCATACAATCTCCTAATCTGCACCAACGTCAAATTCTAAATTGTATCAGAATTGCCAAAAATTAGTACAGTCCAAACACATGCTAATAATCTGGTCCAGTTAGAATAAAATGAACTGAAAGACAACACTATTTACAAAAGTAATGTAAGCATTGCAAAATTATCTGAAATTCTGACCACCACGTGGGCCAAGAGAAGAGCTGTGGCCAAATTATACTTGTGTAAAACATAAACTAAGCCAAACAAGAAGATTTGGAACAGTGTCATCATTAATATATCTTCCATTTGTTTAGTGAGGCAATTATTAATGGTCATATTTTGGATGTGTTAAAGAACACATTTTTATCTAGTAACAGTTCTGTTGTGTGCTTCTAAGAGAATTGCTAATTTTCATACACAAATCATGATGGTGATTTCATTCTTGTGTGAAATTATCAGACAAAATCTGTCTTCTTTCATCAACATCAAGTCTTATTGTAAGAAAATAGCTCCAATTTTTAAAATACAAAATAGCATATTTGCCTAAATTTTATGTTTAGAGCATTTTCATAAAGCAAGATATACTTAAAATAATATGAATAGTGAGCACAAACATTGCCTAATACCTTCAAATTAGGTCCATGAAGTATTTAATTAAGGCCCCTAAGGAGTAAGAAAAGGAAGAGAATAAATAAGAGAGAAGATGGTGTAAGTTCTGGCACCTTCCTTTCATCATAATGATGAAGACCAGGCAAGACAATGGGGCAGTTCTCAATGGGTGTCTCTTGTGGGAACGAGGCACACCTTTCCTGATTACAGTGAATAAATGACTCCCCCAAGATTGGAACTTTCACAGATATATGACAAGTGAAACTCCTGAAAGTCACTTCTGCTTTGGGTTTGACACTCCTTTCCAACTTAAACAACTGCTAAAAAACAACCACGGATTAAAAAAAAATTGAATCTGACTTTTCATCTCTAGAACCGTGTAGAAGGCAGTTCAGTTTATTCAGCTGTCTAAAAACAAAACCAAGAAAGAGGCTGATCCTGGTCCAGGCCAGTTAGGTCCCTACAGAGATGCACAGACCCCCGGGCACAGTGTGCACTCCCTTTCCAGAAAAAGCAGCCACTGAGGACAAGGATTTCCTGCATAAAATCCATAATTCCTACCAGGGCAGAAAACAGAGCATATATTCCAGTGACTGCTGGCGATGGTACTATATTCCCAGATTAAGAGCAGATTATACAATCAGCCCTGAGGACTAAATGTGTTTGGGGAAAGTCAAAAAGAAGGAAGAGTGGGTGAAAGTGCACCACCAGCAAACTGTCAAAGACAAGGAAGGTATCGGTCTGTAAAATGACAGTGCTTTGTTGTGTGCTATATATATTGCCTCAGTTGATTTTGGGTTTTCTAATAATTCAGTAAATAAGATTTTTGTGGAAGTTACCCAATGAATTAATTAAAAAAGATTCTGGAATACAGAAAATCCATTCCAAAGACAGGAAAAAGAAAACAAAACTAAAAATACTGTGAACCTGCTTCCTCCTCCCCAAATCCCTGAAAAGCAAAATAAAAACAAAACAAACAACAAATAAGACACCAAAACAAGCAGGGGAATGAGATGCAATGAAGGAAAGCCGCTTGACCACAGTATCAGTAAGAGAGGACTGTTCACAGGTTCTGCGCGCTACTGATTTTGAAGGCACACTGCAGGAAGCCACCACCGAGGGCCCAAGGGAGGCTGGGAGAGCAGAGCGATGCAGATTAAACATGAGGTGAGCAGCAGGAGGGCCTCACCTTTATCTCCTTGAAGAAAGAAGCAGTTTCGCCCTCGATAATTGGCTGCAGCAAAGGGCTTCTCCTCTTGCTGGAGGGGGATCCCTGTGACAGGTGGTGACAGGCGGTTACACTGTGAACCCCCCTCTCTTTCCCACCAGGCCTTTGCCTCCAAGTCAGTAGGGTCTGTTACTGCCTATGAACTATATACTCTAACCCAATTCCCCCCCTGCCAAAAATTCCCAGAAAACCAGAAACAACCAAAGTTTTTGTCCAAGTCAGTGCTTTGCTCCAGAGCGCACACATGTAAACCAAGGAGAGCCAAAACCGCACGTGAGTGTGTTAACCGAATGCAGAACAGACCTGAGGAGAAACGTGTGCTCCTCATCCTCTTTGCTCCCTGATCACGATACGTACGGGAGCCCTAGAACTGTTACAAGCTTCAAGTAGAACAACATAGGCCCAGCAGGTGGCTTCCCTGTTGTACATTCATCTTATTCAGGGACTCTTATTTAGGGGCACTAAGGGTTCCTAACTGGAGAATGAAAGAATTCCTTAGATTTAATCCTTTCATTGGTTAGTTTACTATTTATTTTGCAAAAAAATTTCTAGAAAAGTAGCTTCTTCTAATATACCTTCCCAAAGTCTCTGGAACCTCATTCCTATGAACAGGTACACTGTCAAAGGAAATATAAAGATCGTATCTCAGGCTTAGAAATAAACAAGGAGTGGGGCACCTGGGAGGCTGAGTCGGTGGAGGGTCTGACTTCAGCTCAGGTTCATGAGGTCAAGCCCCATGCTGGGCTCTGTGCTGGCAGCTCAGAGCCTGGAGCCTCCTTCAGGCTGCTTCAGATTCTGTGTCTCCTCTGTCTGCCCCTTCCCTGCTCACAGGCTCTCTCTCTCTCAAAAATAATAAACATTAAAAAAAGTAAAAAGAAAGAAATAAACAAGGAGGGTGACTGCCTGGCTCAGTCAGCAGAATATGCAGCTCTTGATCTGAGGGTTGTGAGTTTGAGTCCTCTGTTGGGTGCAGAGATTACTTAAAAATAAAATCTTTAAAAAAAAAAAGAAACAAGACAATTTACTTTTGTAGAAGATTATGTGAAAGAGAGAGAATGCATTTGTGGGGGAGAGGGGAAGAGGGAGGAAGAGAGAGGGAGGGAGGGAGAATCCCAAGCCCCATGGGGGGCTCAATCCCAGAGCCCCAGGATCATGACTGGAGCTGAAATCAAGAGTCAGACGATAAATAGACTGAGCCACCCAGGCTCCCCTAAACAAAGAGATTTAAAGCAAGAGAAGAGAGGCAGCTAAATAAGCATGCATTTTAACAACCACATAAAAGCAAGGCCATGTCTGCTGACTGAAATGTTTAAAAAGGCAGCAGAGGAAGCCCCCAGCATTCCTGGAGAGAACACTGGACCAGAGGCAAGTGATTCCCCAAGAGAAGGACAGGCCATTAATGCCCACTCACAAGCTGGGTGGAAAAGCTGAGACTGGAATATGGGAGAAGGGCAAGCTGGGCCAGCACCTGACAGGCCTTCCCGGAGCTGATGGCAAGTTGCTGGAACCTTCTCTGGCCAAAGCTATTATATGTAAGTTGGAGGATGGTGGCCTCCTTTCCTTTTCTTCTACCTCTTGCTTGTCTGCAGCCTCCAAAAAGAGGAGGCTCTCTTGAGTTCCTTAGAGGGTTTCTTCTTAGGTAGGATTCCCAAGGGGGCTATCCCTCTCTTGAGGGAGAGAGACGATTATTAACAGCGGGTCTTCAGGACCAGAGAGGTCTGTGGATTGGAGAGGCCCAGAGAAAGCACAGCCCTGTCCTGCTGGCACTGTGTCTCTGAGGAAAGGGATGGGGGGGCACGGCGGGTCGGCCCAGCATGAGTTAGATTGATGAGTATGTCAAAGCGTGTCACCCAAAAGAAAACAAAATTCTATTAGCTTCACATTTGCTCATTTTTGGCAAATGTAATCTCAGTAGTCTGGTAAATTCTGCATTCCTCAAGCGTATGAGCCATAAACATTCACGACGGGTTTTAACTCTTAAAGACAACTCTTTAATGAGAAGGCAGGTTAGGGCGCTCTCAACATAGCCAGGGCCCCTTCCAGGAGGGAATCAACCACAGAAAGGCACTGTACTCACAATGATGGGTATGGTGTTGGCTCGGGAAAGGATCTGTTTGACCAGCCGGTATCTGTCATACAGCGGCTTCATGGCCTGGCGTTCATTCTTGGTTACCTGGAAACGAGAGCGACACAGCTGAGAAGCCTGCCTCTGTGGGTCAGGCTGTCAGCTGCTCAAGCCGGGGCCCCGGGGGAAATAGATGATTCAACTCCACTCTTGCCATTCTTGCAAAATGTACAAAAACTGGTAATGTTTTTCATCCAGTGAATGTTAAAATAATGACTTCAGCGGCAGACCTTTGGAAATTAGTGGCATTGCTATCAATCAGTCAAAGCTATGACCAGACTTCCCAGGTGTTTCGGGTGCAGGGAAGAAGCATGTATTTTTATTATACTTACTGTGTGGCTCTGTAATCCATGAGTTTTACATGTTTCTCTCCCCATGAAATTGTTTTTAAAAACAAGATTCTGGTAAACAGTAGGTATTCAAGGAACATCTGCTGCGAGACCGCATGGACTGACTCGTCCTAGAGCCCTAAAATCTGGCACGGTGCTCACAGATGTTTAAAGAACAGCCTCAGGGCGCCTGGGTGGCTCAGTCGGTTAAGCATCCGACTTTGGCTCAGGTCATGATCTCACGGGTTTGTGGGTTCGAGCCCCGCGTCGGGCTCTGTGCTGACAGCTCAGAGCCTGGAGCTTGCTTTGGATTCTGTGTCTCCCTCTCTCTGACCCTCCCCTGCTCATGCTGTCTCTCTCTCTCGCTCAGAAATAAATAAAACATTAAAAATTAAGAAAAAAAAAAGAAAAAAAAAGAACAGCCTCTCCAGGCAGTTGGGAGCAATGACGGACAACCCCCTGGGAGATGGGACTAGAAGCCCTTAGTCATCTGTTGCTCCTCCCTCCTTCCTGTCACACCTCAAGCTCCAGAGATCAACTAGGCTGTCTCCTACCTCTCCGCCTGGTCCCATATACCCTGCAAAGGCCTCCTTTCTGCTCCTTGGTTTGGCAGATTCCAGATCAAGAGCCACCTCCCCCATGCAGCATCTTCCAACATCCCCTGTTCTGGAAGACTTGCTCACTCACCTGTGCATCATCTGCACCCTGTGTATACTTTGTAACTTCACACATGCTGTGCTATAGACTGAATGTGTCTGTCTCTGCCAGTCTCCTTTATTGAAACCTGATCCCTCATGTGATGGATTAGGCAGTTGGGGCATTTGGAGGTGATTAGGTCATAAAGGTAGAGCCCTCATGAGTGGGATTAGTGCCCTTATAAAAGAGAGCTCCCTTGCTCCATCTGTCATGTAAGGACAGTAAGAGAATGGCTGTTGGTGAACCAGGAAAGAGCCCTCACCAGATGCTGAATCTAACAGTGCCTTGATCTTGGACTTCCCAGTCTCCAGAACCGTGAGAAATAAATTTCTTTCTTTTTTTTTTTAGTACTTTATTGTCAAGTGAAAAATAAATTTCACTTGAAAAATAATTTACTGAAAAAATAAATTGTTGTTTATAAGGCATTCATCTATGGTATTTTGTTAGAGCAGCCTCATGGATGACACATTTTATGCCCTATAGTAACTATGTGTTGGCTCATCTCTTTTCTTTTTAAGACTGTAAGGCCCTTCACAGCAGGTGTTTGTGTTTTTGTATCCCTGGAAGCTATTTCAGTGCCTGACATAATGGAAATATTCCATGAATATCTGCAAAATTATTTCAAACATGAATATGTATGCAAAATGTATAGGTATGCATGCAGTTCACTTGTTTACTTAAATGGCAAATGGGATTAAGTACCTTTGTTTTGAGTTTGCTGTTAGTCTTCTAAAACAAAGTCTTGCTTTATTTCTGTGCACACATAAGGCATGAGTTACAGAGGTAAGGAAGCACAAATAGCATTAGCTTTGACCATTTCTCTTATGGGCCTTTTGGGCCTCCAGCTTTGAAGACAACTGTGGATTATGCATGAATGGGTTATTCCTTTTCACCCTTTTATATTTGCCTTTCTCAAAGTGATCAACAATAAGTGGACTTTGGACAAACCTCACGTGCCAGGATAGGATTCTACCATTATGCAAAAACACCTTGTGGACTTATTTTCTATTTATAGCACTAAGTAATCTTTTGTATATTTGTTCCTAATGTCACAATGTTAAAAGGTGGATGGCATTTTCCTTTTCCTTGCTACCATATCAAAAGGAATTTTAAAATTTGTATTTCACAGATGATTGTCAAAAGTGGACAGGAACATAGACATCATTTTACACAACAGTGTCTAAGGATAAAACTACAGATGTTACTTCTGGATGCACATACCACAACAGCTCATGTGAAAGGACAGACGGTGCCAAGCATCAGCAAGAATGCTGAAGAATGGAAACTCTCCTTCACTGCCTTGAAGAGTGGAGCACTCAAGACAACTATGTGGCAGTGTCTACTAAGGCTGGACATATGACTCCTCAGTTCTACTCTTAAGTAGATACCAAACAACCATGGCCTTAGGCTCACCAAAAGCCATACAGAATAAGGTTCACAGCAGCACCTAGAAACCATCCACATGGAAAACAACAAAGTGGATAAGGTATGTTCCCCAAATTGAATACTATACAGAATGAGGATGAATGAGCCACAGCTACAGGCAGCATCATGAATTGATCTCACACAAATAAAGACAAATAAATTAAGTCAGACACTAAAGAATATATACTGTAACAATCTACTTATGGAGGTTGAAAAATAATCAAGTAGAAGCTACAGTGTTAGAAGTCAAGATGTGGTTTTCCTTCATGCAGTGGAGGTCCTGGAAAGGACCGGAAGGGGCTGGGAGGGGGGCTTCCAGAGGATCAGCAACATTTGATTCTTGATGCTGGTTGCCTGGACTTATTTGCTTTGTGAAACTGCATCAAGATATGTATTTATAATTTGTACTCCTTTCTATATGTCATACATCAACAAGAGGTCAACAACAGCCACAGATAATCTGAGGAGTAGAAATGGAGTCACTTGCACAATCTCATATGCAAAATGACAAGATTTAGGGCTAGAACATATGGAATCACTTTTAAAATACAAGATGTATTCATTAAATGTGTTGCATTTGAGGTTAAGGCACATCCTAATTTTCAACACATGACATGTGGGGAAATACTATTGTTCAAGATAAACAATAGTTTAGTGACCAAAAAACGAACTAAAAATAACCATAAGCAGCTAGCATTTCCCCATTGTGGACTTGCATCCTATTACTTGTTGCTTGGCATAAACGTCTTTGGATTGTAGATGATCTGGATTTTAAAAGAAGACTTAAACCTGGTGAAACCAGACAGCTATGGCAATTTTGACAGAAACCAATTTCCTTTCTAATTCTTCATTCAAATTTTCTAGTGGGAGTAGATGAAAAGGATCACTGGCTTAATTTTTGGGTTATGACACTGATATTTAGATACTCCATGAATTGCTCATGTTTTAAATTGATGCTCTACAGGAACTAATCACCTGTGAGTGATTTGAAAGAGTCTGGTTTTTGACTATGGAAAGTTAAACCTATCATAATTACACCAAAGTTAACACTGTCACTTGATGGAAATATCTAAACACTGAAAATATTAAATATCTTTAAGTCTTAGAGGTGGAAAGGACTGATACTACTTGATTTACACCAGAATTATTCTCATGAAATATATCTGAAGCCAAAGGCTTGGTGACACTCTAAGTTAATATAATTTTCACTCACCATAAAGCCATGTCACATGCAATTATCAGTACTGGATTTGTTAAATGAGCCAAAAATCTAACCAATAGTTACATAAACAAAGCAAGAAGGGCCTTGGCTGAACTGTTCACAAAGAGTCAGTTGATATTAAATGGTCCATGGGAAAACTGTCTGGAAGTCGATGTCTCTTATTCTTGAGTCACAGTCTGCTTGGAGACTCTGTTATTGACCAAGAACTGACCTTTAAATGAGCCAGTAAAATTCTCTGAGCCTTAATTTCCTGATTGGTAAAATATAGAATTCAGATTAGAAAATCCTTATGATCTACAGTTGCTTGGAAATGACTTTAGGCCAAGTATGTAATACACACTATTTTCTATTATACTTTCACTCCTCTTGCCTCAAACCTTTATTCAATTTTCATTCATGTGGTAGCTCTGAATGGCTTTCTAGTGTGGGAATAGAGTGATTACTGAGATGTATTTTTGCATACAAATCAGGACAATATAAAAGCCTCGATATGAAGATATAATGGGTGAAGGTAGCAGTTCTCATTCCATCTTTGCTTTTGATTAAAAGAAATCATCTACTGTCTCTTACCACTTTATCTGGTTGCTCTTAAAGTCTCAGATAATATTTCCAGGTACCATGGGAACAGCAGCCAATAATTAACCCATATTTAAGTAGAGGAATGTCTTGGACAGAAATTACAAAGGACTGATGAGACAACTGCATTTGCCTGCCTTTATCTTTTGTGATGGTTTTGTCTTAGCCTCAGATAAAACTTCCCTACAGAAATACACATTTGGGGTCTGTTACCTGGACAGTGCAACAAAGGTCAAAGAGAGAATGACTGATGCTTTTAATTTGAAGATAAAGACAGAACTAGAACCATGGTGAAACTAAGTACCCAAGAGGGTAATGACTTGCCCAAGGCAGGAGATCGGGGTCTGGAATCCAGGTTTACTGACTCCCAGCCTGGTTTTCTTTCCATTCACATATGAGCAAGACGTGAAGTAAAGTAGAATCTTAACACAGTTAAGACATACTAAAAATGTCAAAGTGAAGCATTTTCCTCTAATAGGATTTGACCAAGTTATGTTCTTAATATAAAGAATTCTGCCTTCCAAGCTCAGAGCTCTGCCTACATTGAGTTCTAGCTATCAACACTAGCACAGAAGCACCGCTTTATGAGAACTTATGCCACAGACAAGAAAATATACCACCTCAAAATCTTCTTTAAAACATGTGATTGGAGTTTGTATGTGGAGGCATATCTCTGAGTCATAGAACTACTGGCAGGAGAAGACACATGAGATGGATTCTTAGAACTACTGCATTTTGGCCCATCGACTCAGAAAGAGGCAACTCTTCCATCTTTTATCAGGTAAAAAAGGTAGATGGTGCAAAGATCAGATAATCCCAAATAGCAGATAACCAAAGGGCAGTATTTACATAAGAAGTTTGCATTTAAATTCAAACATAGTGTTTTCAGTGTCATGTTAGTTCCCAAGGTATTAAAATATAACGTTAAAATCTACTGATGAGGAACAGAATCAAGAAGAAACTAGGAGCTATGAGCAAGCAGCTCATTCCTTCCCCTCTACATTACCATCAAGGAGTGGTCTGCAAAGGAAATATGGTGACCTACAGTTATGTGCTATACTTCCTGTGACATGGACTTTGATAAGATTAATCCTTAAATGTTAAAAAGGACATGCTTTCATAGTAACTAATAGAGGTTTATGTAAATGAGTGTGTTTTTGTTTTTCATACATATGTCAATCTGTAGAGTGCCCTGTTAAAGCAAACAAGTATTTAAAAAACCTACAAAGCGGCAGACAACTGTTTTGGCCTATGATTTTGACAGTCATTTATTGTCCTTTCAAATGAGAATCTGTAGACTCAGCAAAAACCCATGAGCTTTGAGCACATGCTTTTCTAAAAAAAAAAAAACAAAAAAACAAAAAAACAAAAACCAAACAAACCAAAACCAAACAACAGTTAGAATTTGGAATGATAGTTTTGCTCTGGAAATACATGTATTTTTCTTTTAAGAAGAGTTTGCCCAAATGGTATTTACAGTTCAGGGTCCATGGTAACACCACAAATCTAAGAATGAAAAGTTCACTTTTTGATATTCACACTGGCCAGATATCAAATGAACTCTGCTTTTCATGAGGAGGGTGGAGCATCATGTTCCAGAGTGAGGCATAGAGTCTGACTGCGATCCAGCAACCAATGCCACTCAAAGTTCTAGAGCACTTGTTCCCTGCCCTATGAGGTGCTAGAATCTGGACTCAAAAGGGTATTCTTCCAACATCTAGAAGAGCAATGAAGAAAAGGGAATAACAAAGCAGGGTCAAGAACTAAGATTTCACATTCCTTAAAAATTTTTTTTTCAATGTTTATTTATTTTTGAGAGACAGAGTACAAGCAGAGGAGGGAGAGGAGACACAGAATCTGAGGCAGGCTCCAGGCTGTCAACATAGCCTGATGCGGGGTTTGAACTCACGAACCGTGAGATTATGACCTGAGCTGAAATTGGACTCTTCACCATCTGAGCCACCCAGGCACCCCTACATTCCTAATAAGAGTGCTAAAAAAAAAATACGTGTTCTTTCTCCTGATTCTATCATTTAATAAGAAGTAGGCCATAGACAGAAGAACATGTATACTTGTAGCAAAAGTGAAAACATCATTGACTGGACAGCTCCCCAAATCTGCTGCCAAGCCACCATACCCTACACCTCAGGCCAGATAGCCTACAGGTAAATATGTGTGCGTGTGTCTGTCAGCCAGTCTCCATGACAACCTAGAACAGGCATCTATGAGGTTATTGCAGTAGCTCTAAGCCAACAGACTGGTCTCAGTAGGGTTGGGTTTTGAATGTAGGTTTTCCCATCCTAGTCCCTGTACATGGCCTTAGCCCAGTCAGAATGAGATGATCTGTGCCCAAATCTGAGCAACAAACACTTGGAAACAGCCCCTGAACTGATAGTGAAGAATTGAATGAGAAAGCAGTTGAGAGATCTCGGGGCCTCAGGCAAGGAAGTCTTTAAAAGAGTCTCTCAATGTCGTATGTGAATCCACAGAGCGAGAAGAGAAGAAGGAACATGGAGAAAGAAAGCACATGAGTCCCACCTCCTTGCCTGCCTGCCTGGGAGCCATTAGGAGAGCTGTACTTGAAAGCCTCTGAGCCTACAGTGGAGAAGGGGTCTCTCTCTGCTGAATTCAGTTCCACTTCTACAAGTGCTGATTCCTCCAGGAGAAAAGGACAAAGTTTCACAATATATTTGTGCTCCACTGCATTTACTATTTGGTTCAATGCCTTTAAAAAATCCAAAACAAAACTTGGCTTGAAACAGGACCATTATCCCAGAGCACCAGTATTTTTCCGCTGTTGGGACAGGCCAGCAAAATCAATCAGCAGCAGCTCCAGATTTTTGTTTTAATTTAAACCTAATAAATTCAGAACCAAAATACCATGGAGGATGCAATCTATGGATAGTTCACTGGGCATATGGTATGTACCAGTTCTCTGCACTAGATGCTGAGGACAGGTGCACTGTTTGGTGAACAAAACCCAGAATTCCTGCCTTCACAGATCTTAGAGTTTAGTGCAGTTCTAGTTTGGAAGCAATTCTTTATTCAAAAGAGTATATTTTACCTGAAAATACCATCTCCATAATACCGCCAGGGCTGTGGCTGGAGGAGAGATCTATGCATTTTGCCTATATAAAAATCCCTCTGGGAACATAAACTTCATGTTTCTTTAACACCTGCTCTTAAGAGCTTGTTTTGTTGGGTGCTTGGCAACACTCTTAATAGAAGGTCACTAGGAGTAACTGACAAGGATATCTGATTACAAGCTCCTTAAGGAATAGAGCAGAAGCCTATCATGTCACAGTCTCCCCCAGGACTCACACACACATGCAATAAACATGCTTGCTGAATAACAAATCTCTTCGAATGCTTCCTATTGCAGTGAAAAGGCAAAGCCATATTTTGGATTCCTCACACTTTTGGTTCAGGACGGTGGCTGGAATTTCTCTACAGATAAACACCGGTTACAATTACACTGAAGAGAGATTGAATTTTAGGGTAGATCATACTAGTTTAACACCTTCATTTTACGGATAAGAATGCCTAGAGCCAGTCATGGCTTATAGGGGCAGATCTGAGGCCAGTGAAGTCTCTAGGGCTTTGTGCTCTAATCTATAATCTACACACCTCTCCATCACTGTCCTTCTGAAGCCAAACACGAATGACTAAATGTTAGTTGCAAACTAATTTTTCTTTGGAACTCAAACTCTGCATCTGCTCCAGAGTAGAAGACTTCTGAAGAAGTCTTCAGAAAGGTTAGTTCTAGTGAAAATATGTAGTAATCGTATAAACATCAGGAAAACTCAAGTGTAAAATACTGAACATGGAAGATTCCTTTCTAAAGCCAAAGAGTTCACCCCAATAAAAAAATTCAGTATGTTCACATACCGGCCGTCCATGAATGCTTTCATAATATAGCAGAGCTTTCTGCAGTGCCACCTTCTCATTAGCAATCTGGTCTTTGGTCATATCCTGAATACATAAAGAATAGAGAAGTGAAAGAGGGGGAAACATTTATGAACATCCCAACTTCTTTATTTAAACAAATTTTCTCAAGTAGCGCTAAAGAGAATCCTCATACAATAATTCCTCTGAGCTCTATTCAAAGCTCAGTTAGGAATTAGTTCTTCCTGACTTTTTTGCTGGAAGTATGGATAGCACAGCAGAGGCATCATCAGCTGCTTTTATCTCCCATGTGGCAGCAGAGGCACGTTGAATACTGAGGTAAGCAAGGTGGCAAGGCACATGGGGCTCAGCTCAATGGCCCAGGTGGTGACTACAGTCGCAAGTTACACAGTCCCAAAGGTCTGTCTATAATCCTTCAGACTCATCAAACCGTCTGTTAGCCTGAATGAGATCCTTCTATGATCTGTACAACAGAGTTTTCTGCTTCCAATTTGTAGTCATAAACCAAAGTACCTACAGTGATAACACTCGGAAGCTGTTTCATCTGCTTCCATAGACATCTAAGAGTGTGGAAGAAGAGGGTGTGGGAGGTCTGCAAAGGCGTCACCACATCTCTCCTCCCACTGGGACCCATGTGTTGGGCCCTGTGTTTCTACCACGTTGACTGGAATGGTTTAGGACTACCAGTTAGCTGGGGCCTTCACCGAATCACCACACCTTAATGTCCTCAGGACGATTGGTTTCTGCCCGCTTCTCCTGGAGCTTCCTCTGGATGGATTCCAGCGTAGCTTCAACACTGGGCTTTATTGCTTTATCCATGAGT
This sequence comes from Proteles cristata cristata, assembly GCA_017311185.1. Taxonomy (NCBI): domain Eukaryota; kingdom Metazoa; phylum Chordata; class Mammalia; order Carnivora; family Hyaenidae; genus Proteles; species Proteles cristata. Next base: position 524,147 of record JAESUZ010000683.1, on the reverse strand, counting down.
TCTTGCTTCTTCTCATCTTCCTTCTCAAGCTGGGAACCAAAACTCTTGGGGAGCGTGTTGCTTCGCTGCCGCATCCTGGGGGTTAGGTCCTCTTCAGATATCTTTAGTTTTGACTCTAGTTGAAAAGATTTGGAGGTGGTGTAACATGAGAAGTGATGTCTGCTGAACCCAGATTGCTTTTCTGTGGTGGTAATAACTGTTTAGCCCCATCTTTTTAAATTTATTTTAAAAAATTTTTTTAATATTTATTTATTTTTGAGAGAGAGACACACACAGAGTGTAAGTAGAGGAGGGGTAGAGAGAGGGAGACACAGAATCCAAAGTAGGCTCCAGGCACAAGCCTGATGTGGGGCTCCAACCCATGAACTGTGAGATCATGACCTGAGCTGAAGTCAGACACTCAACTGACGGAGCCTCCCAGGCTCCCATCTTTTTTTTAAAAAGAAATTATCTTATTATAACAGTAGTTGAAATCCTTGGGTTATTATGTAAAAGCCTGAGAAAATGTCAACGTTTTCTTAGATTATGTGGAATGTTTCACTAACCCAAATTCCTGGGAAAGCTTTAGCTATGTAACATCCATGCTTTGTCCACACCAACAGGTTTGCTGTTCTCAGAATGTGACAGATGTTTCCTATACTCTCTCCCTTACTGCTTACAGGTATTTACTTATTCAGTACTCAACTGCTGGCCCAACTTTTTCTGGATAACTTACATACCTCATTTTGGAGTTATTTTCCTTTTCTATTCTATTTGGTCATTTACAACTATCTCCTAAAAGATAGCATGCTTTCTGAGGGACAAGGATCAAATTCTTTTCATATGTATCTGTGTTTAATAAGTGTTGAATTGAAACCACCATACTTAAATTCATGATTCAGCTAAATGAAGAAATGCTGCAGAATCTGCATCTTAGCTGATCTGAGTTGACCTATGATGGAGTCATGGACAGACAAGGACAAGGGGTCCCCTGAACACCACATGCACTGGGAAGCAGAGACAAGGAACTGATCTTTTCTAAAATATTTCAGCAGTGGTCAAGATGTGGTGAGATCATGAATTGCACAGGTGGCTTGCTTTACAGAAGTCATGCTATGGGTCTAGAACTTTACCTACCTTTAAGTTGTTTCCGGAATTTGGCAAGGTCATTTGTCCATTTTAGAACCTCTGGATTGGCTGCCTTGTCACTGTGGGAAGGCTGAGAAAAGGGAATAGTTAACATAAATGTTTTCAAATTGGGCAGGAAAAAGAAAAGTTTGATGATGGGTTGTTTTAAAGAGGAAGGGAAAGTCAAGTAGTACTGGAAAAAGAAATTAAACATGAACAATCACAGCAAACGTCACAGGTGTAATTCCACTATCCTTTATGTGTGGTTGTTTCTGATACTTTCAAAGAATTCCTCAGAGGCAAAATGCTGGATTTCTAGGAGGTCCATGGCCCCTTTTCATGAGTTGTTTTCAGGCTGTCAGGCTAATAGAACAGAAAGCAGGGGGGTGTATGTTTTACACTGTAACCACCATGCAAATGCCTTTTTGCTGCTCTTGGGGCCATGCTAACTAAGATAGATCTGGGAGTAGAATGAGGTCAGTGCTAATGAAGTTTTAGAAGATAATCTTGAATAAAGTTTTAGCCAACTAGAAGATGTCATTTAATGATTTTTCCCATTCCTTTTCATTGATAAATGCATAAGATGTCGACTACAACGTTCAATTATTTGTAAGAATACCCTGTGGCAGGAAAATGCTGATACATGATGATTGGGACTTATCAGCGTTTACTGCCTTTTTGTTTTGAGGCTCTCTAGAAATCTCCCTTGACCTTCCATCGCTCCTCTGAGCTGCTGACATGTCAGCATGTTAGGGGACAGGAAGGGTCAGGGAGAACCCTGCAAGGAAGCACTTACTCTGTACTTCCTCTCTTCTTCAAATCGATCTTCAAACTTCCGGATCTTTTTTTTAAGGCTCTGTATCCTTCGTGTGAGCTGGGCAGGTGTCAGGTCCTCCTGCTCATCATCGTAGGACCCAAGAGAGGAGCTCCGTCGCCTGTGAGGGACACAGTGTGGGGAACTCTTTGCCTGCCAGGCAGGGCTTGGGGAAAGGGATGCAGCATGGCGGGGGTGGGGGGGTGTCCCAATGGTCTTCATCCTCTCAAATAAGAGAAAGTTGACTACCAATTTACTTTATGACCCTGAGCTCTATATGTCCCATCTATTAAATAGGTCTAACTTTCTCTTGCTCACATTTACAATTAGCAAAGATAGGACTGAACAATGTGCTGCAGACCCCAAAGTTACATTTTAGATAAGCTTTGGAAAGGATGTGCTAATGGAAATTCAGTATGTGATGATGCAGTTAGGTCAACTGAAAAATTACAACAGAGCCTGCATACTGGGATGGAGTATTCCCAGTAGGTTCTTCCACAGACTTACAATTTAATTTAAAAAATTACTAGCCATCGACACCATTCCTGTTCTTTCTAAAGTCATGGTGATGACGCATTTGTTTATCAGCAACGCAAACATACCTCATGAAAGAATGGGAATTTGGGGGAGAAGGAGGCACTTCCGTGTCATCCAGGTATTGTCGACTTTGCCCATAAGCATAGAACCGAGGAGAGAGCATGGGGTCACTGTCCTCATCCAGGAGCTGACGAATCAGGCACCCAGCCTGTGGGGAGAGACGTGCTTCATCCGAGTCCACGTTCTCCTGCTGCCACGACAAGCTAGGGATGGGCTCTGGAAAATATGGAGGGTAAGAAGTCAAAATCGCTCATAAAAGCATAATTGTGTCCAGGTGTTAGATGGAGGGAATGGGGGGAATTAAGAAGGATACTTGTTGAGATAAGCACTGGGTATTATATGTAAGTGATGAATCACTAAATTCTACTCCTGAAACCAAGTCTACCCTATATGTTAACTAAATTGGATTTAAATTTGAGAGAGAGAGAGACAGAGAGAGAGGGAGGGAGGGAGAGAGAGAAAGCATAATTGTTTCCTAAGTTTTCTGAATGGTTTAGGATGCACTGAATTTGGGAGGCACAGAATGATTTCAGGTGCAGATTGACACTATGCTCCAATTGAAATCATCAGTATATCTGACAGCCATCATCTATCTTCTCACTCTATCCTCATTTGCTTTCAAAAGAGAAGTCACCAGGGCTACCTGGAGAAACAGCCTTAAAGAAGGTGAGCAGGTACTATACGCTTGCAACCTCCCCTGCAGATCGAGGACAGTAACTTTTTCACATGAGGGCATTGTGGAGAAGAAAAGCCAAGTGCGTCAGTGAGAGAGAGGTTTGGCATCATGGATACAACATCCATCAGGGAAACAACCAGAGACTCAAATTCATCTTGTGAGAGTACATTTACCTAGGGGTTTGCACCCTCCATTTGGGTCTTTCAGTAAGCTGTTCATGTGCTTCTGCTTAGTGTTGGGATTAGCACATTTAAGATGCATGTTTTGCATTTGAAACTTCAGAAGCTGCTCAAGACTACAGTCAAAGTAAGGTGCTTACATAGATTAGTCAAAAACAAAAAGAAGAATGCCTTTCAAAGGATAAATCTGTACAAATTATTTTAGTCTTTAAGGAAAAAAAGCATACTTAACACAACCTCCTGATTTGTCACTTTTGGAGGGAACAGGGTGATATTTATTTCTCTTTCCCTTAAGACCCACCTCAATATATTCCTTTTCTCATTAAAAAAGTCCTACAAGATCTTAAATATAGATCTTGGATGATGTATGGTCTTTCATTTGTAATACTTCCTGCATTAAAACAAATGTTATGTTTTAAGTATACTTATGGATTACTGTTACTTATACAAGGCTAGAATTTGGCTGTGCTCTGAAATTTTGGGATTCCTAGAGCTTGAATCATGCAACATTTGTTCTTCCATCTATCAAAGTGTTTATCAAATCTACAAAATTATCTTAAACAAGTACCTACTCAGTACTTTATTTAAAAGGATCATATTAGGAGCCCCTGAGTGGCTCAGTTGGTTGAGCATCCAACTTCAGCTCAGGTCATGATCTCATAGTTTGTGAGTTAGAGCCCTGCGTCGGGCTTTGTGTTAACAGCTTGGAGCCCGGAGTCTGCTTCAGATTCTGTCTCTCTTTCTCTCCTCCCCTCCTCTGCTCATGCTCTCTCTCTCCCAAAAATAAATAAAAACATTAAAAAAAATAAAAGGATATTATAATCATAGAACGTTAGAGCTGGTTGAAACTTCACACATCATCTAATTTAGTGATTTCTCAGCCCTGGCAGCACATTAGCATCAAAAAGGGAGATAACATAAAACTTCTAATGCACAGACTGTCACACCACCTAACTCAATAGAATATTTAGGTGAGGGCCCAGATGTGATACCTGTCTTCCCCCATCCTCAAAACACACACACACACACACACACACACACACACACACACACACACACACACACACACACTTTCTTTAAAGGCCGCCCAAGAGATCCTAAATGCATTTAGGTTTGAGAACCAGATTCAGTCCAACGGAGAACAGACAAGGAGGGTGCAACCCAATGAATTTAAGAGCAAATACCTAATCAGTGACAAGAGTTGGGACTAAAACTAGATCTCCTGACTTGAAGCACAGTGTTTCAGTTTAGTAAGTGCCAGATGCTCTAATAACAAGGATGACTGTGACATGTTTGAAGACTCCACAGTAGGAGAGGTAAGCACATCACTTACAAAATAAAATTAACCTCAGATGGAATGAGGTCTATAGGGTCTCAACATTTAAAGAGAAAAAAGTTGGGGCACCTGGGTGGCTCAGTTGGCTGAACGTCCAACTTCGGCTCAGGTCATGATCACAAGGTTCGTGGGTTTGAGCCCCGTGTTGGGCTCTGTGCTGACAGCCAGCTCAGAGCCTGGAGCCTGTTTCAGGTTCTGTGTCTCCCTCTCCCTCTGACCCTTCCCTGCTCATGCTGTCTCTATCTCTCTCTCAAAAACAGAAACATTAACAAAAACACTGCTTTAAAAAATAAAGAGAGGGGCACCTGGGTGGCTTAGTCGGTTAAGCGTCCGACTTTCGCTTAGGTCATGATCTCGCGGTTCGTGGGTTCGGGCCCCGCGTCCGGCTCTGTGCTGACTGCCAGCTCAGATCTGGACCCTCCCCTGCTCACGCTGTCTCTCTCTCTCCTAGAAATAAATGAAACATTAAAATTTAAAAAAAAATAAAGAGAAAGAAGTTATCTGGGAACTCAGATGGTAATAAAAATTATTATTTTTTTTTTATTTTTTACTTTTTATTTATTTTTTTGTTTTTTTTCTAGGAGAGAGAGAGAGACAGTGTGAGCAGGGGAGGGTCAGAGAGAGAGGGAGTCACAGACTCTGAAACAGGCTCCAGACTCTGAGCTGGCAGTCAGCACAGAGCCCGACGCGGGGCTCGAACCCACGAACTGCGAGATCATGACCTAAGCAAAAGTCGGACGCTTAACCGACTAAGCCACCCAGGCGCCCCAATAAAAATTATTTTTAAAGAGGAAAGCAATGTTATAGACAGATTTTTGTCCACTTGTCTCCAAACGTGTCAAAGAACACACTGGTAGATGTACTTGACTGAAGTGAGTTGACCAGTTGCCCCTCATATGCACTAATTCTTGCAGCGGGCTCCTCCTAGGTGTCAGGGTTCAGATACAAGGAGCTCCAAACTGCCGGCGTAAAAGAATAGAAAACGGATTGAGGGGTTAGGGTTGACGAGGGTAAGTGGAACGTAATCCCTAGAGGAATAAGAAAAATGGAGTAAGTTGTAGAAAATGGAAGTATTAAGCTGGCTAGACTGTATCTTTTATTTCATGATATTTCAGAAGACAGCAGCAATTTTGTGTAAGCAGCAGTATCAGTGGAGTCTGGCAGTGAAAGGGTTACGGTGGCTTCCACGGTGGTGCAGCAGGCAGTAACCTCGCCCCGGAGTGGCAAAGGAGCAAAACAAGCAGAGGGAGGCCAAGGTGGCGTGCGGGGGACGGAGGGCACTGGCAAAGCGAGCCTCATGTTGATATTGGCATACAGGCGCCGGCCAGTCGGACATTTCCACTCATCACAGTTTAGTTAAAAAAGGTGTCATCTTACATCCTGAAATCCCTGAGTTTGTCTGAACCTAGCAGAATGTTTCTTTAGAAATAGAACAACTCATCTTTCAGTTTTTTTTAATTTTTTTTTTAAATTTAAAAAATTTTTTTTTATTTATTTCTAGGAGAGAGAGAGAGACAGCGTGAGCAGGGGAGGGTCAGAGAGAGAGGGGGTCACAGACTGAAACAGGCTCCAGGTTCTGAGCTGGCAGTCAGCACAGAGCCCCACGCGGGGCTCGAACCCAAGAACCGTGAGATCATGACCTAAGCGAAAGTCGGACGCTTAACCGACTAAGCCACCCGGGCGCCCCTCATCTTTCAGTTTTTAACTGTGTACAAAACTAGAGTGTGTGTCTGTGCCCATTATCTAAACATGTCTCCAGGCAAAAAATATATTATGATGCTGAGTTAACTATAAAATACTAATCACGGAATGAAGTTATGCTTTGTGGGTAACATGGGGCCATTCATCGGATTTCCTTTTTGTTAACCCAGCTCCATTCCTGACCACTCACTTCTCTGATTAAATGTCCCAATGTGTCCTTTTCCTAGAATCACCAGTGGTATATATGAAAAACACAGCTGAAGCAATTCTAGCTTATGGGTGACATATTCTGTTAAAGGATAGTTAGCATAAATGAATTCACTAAAAAATGAGAAATGTAAAACCATGATGAATTTCAACCTTAAAAACAAAAGTTTATGTTGCGTCATTAGTACGCATGAGAACAAAAGTAAAGCTTCTCACTCAGGCAAAATGAAATGCTTGTATTTCTCTTTCCCTTCTCTCTCTCTCTCTCTTTTGGGGGGTTTCCATGGATTTATCCATTTACTTTTTTAATTGAGGAACAATTAACATACAATGTTATCTTAGTTTCAGGTGTATAACATTCAACAATTCCATACATTACTCAGTGCTTATCAAGATAAGTGTACTCTTAATTTCCTTTATCTATTTCACCTATTCCCTCCACTCATCTTTCCTCTGGCAACCAGTTTGTATGTAAGAGACTGTTTTTTGTTTGCCTCTTTTTATCTTTTTTCATTTGTTTTGTTTCTTAAATTCATATGAGTGAAATCATATGATTGTTGACTTTCTCTGACTTATTTCACTTAGCATTATACCTTGTAGATCCATACCGTGTTGTTGAAAATGGCAAGATCTCATTATTTCCTTTTATTCTATACAGTCTTATAATTTATACACATAACATATAGTTCAATAGAAGTAAATCAATAAAACCAACTATTCCTCTGTTTTAGTTTGAAATGACTTAAAAATACAAGGCCTACTCATATTTTGATAGCTGACACTTACCTGGACAAAGAAGAATAATAACAGTGTAGTAAACGACAGTGTGTCCAAATGCAATGTTTTGAGCATACAGTCATTGGCCATTCCCTGTTCTTAGTTTGGGAAATAGTTTACATTTTCAGCAGTAATTCTAGAGCAATGAAATGGATGAAGATATTGCAAGAAAATTATCCAAAGGGAAAACAGAAAAGATCTGATGCTTCAAATTAGATTTTCATCTTAAACCATCACATAAAAGAAATGCATTTTTATGTCTAGACCAGAATTCCTTAGGCACAGTGATTTTAGCCATGTGTCTTGTCACAAAGAACTCTGACCATAAATACGGCATGTCTCGCTATGAAAAATTAATCCACCAGGACAGCTGACATCACAGCAGGTCAGAAGTAACAGAGATAAAAGCTACCAAAGTAAAAAAAAAAAAAAAAATCGGTCCTGGGGGAGTCTCCGTTCAGACACTACAGTACACATGGAAATAAAGGAAATTCACTGTGGGAAGAAGAAACATAGTGGTCATTGGGATATAGCTACTCTCTGCTTAGCCAGCTGGATCCATTTGCTCTACAAAAGACAAGTGGCTACTAAGATAATTTATTTAAGAAATCTGCCTGAATTAAGGGGGCTGATGTTTTCCACATCTCATTTTCAGCTTTGTGCTATTTAGAGTCATTGCTTCTTGGCTCCATGTCATACCGCCTTTCAAGGTGGCTGCTGAGTGATATGAGGAGGTCTGTGTACATCCCAGACACAGGAAGATGGAGAGGGTGTTTACTGGGGAAATCCTATTATAATGATTTCCTCAGTGCTCCAGAACTTAACCTTACAACAATGGTAGTCCTCACAAATTGTTCAAATAATTTGGGTTACAAGGAGCCTTAGGAGTCAGCTTTGTCAATTCAAATTTCATCCTTAATTTCCATAAATTTGTTTTGTCTCTGTTTGCAAATTTAGTAAGTAGGTTCCTGATTGTTCCATTTAAGTAATTACTAAAATATAAGGTACAGGCTAGAGCTGAGTACTTTCTTCACGAGAATACCCAACCTGTTCCAACTTTGATCCATGTATCTGCATATTTACATACTGTTGCTTAATCGGATACTAATTCACTGTATAGAAGACCTGACTGTCTTCTATACTTTCCACATCTGACAGGGCATTGGAGTCCCTATTAACAGCCCAGCCACTGACTTTTCAGTGTAACATTTCCCTAATCCAGAGTCAGTCAGTTTCTGTCTCTCTCTCTCCCTCTCTGTCTCTGCTCTCTCTCTCTCTCTCTCTCTCTCTCTCTCTCTCTCTCTCTCTCTCTCTCTCTCTCTCCACACACACACACACACACACACACACACACACACACACACACACACACACGGTGGTTGGTTTGGTATTTGTCCTTGGTAATCAGTGGAGGATCCAGTAATTATGGACTCCTTTTCTGTGTTCAGAGCCACCCACTATCATTAGGTAGAACAGGGCTCTGGTTTCAAAGAAGGCAAACTCAGCCTGGTTTTTCTTGAAACCATACTTGGAAACATTTACGGAAGATAGCAATAACATCAACTAACACTCACATAGTGCCTGTGAAGTGCCTGTACTATGCCAAGCACACTGCATATATTAGATCCTTTAATCCTTGCAACAAACTTACTGAGTGAATACTACTCTGTTATTCATTATTATCTGCTGTTACACCTATTTATTTATTTAATGTTTTTATTTATTTGTGTGTGGGGGGGGGCAGGGGAGGAGGGAGAGAAAGACAGCGTGAGCAGGGGAGGGTCAGAGAAAGAGGGAGACACAGAATCCAAAGCAGGCTCCAGGCTCTGAGCTGGCTGTCAGCACAGAGCCTAATGCGGGGCTTGAACCCACGAACCATGTGATCATGACCTGAGCAGAAGTCAGACGCTTAACCGACTGAGGCACCCAGATGCCCCTGCTGTTACACCTATTTAAAATGGAGAAGTTGAGGCTGAAACTGTAACACATTTACTTACTTGTCAACAAAGCTGCTAAAGTAGTAGAGCCAGGATGGAACCCATGGTGTGCCTGGCTCTTAGTCATTATGGACTACTGCCTGCCAGGGCAGATAACTGAAATTTCTGAGAAAGAGTCCTCTGAGAGGAAGTCAGGAGATTTGTTATCTCAAATCATCATTTTGCTTCTTTTGGTTTTCTTATCTGTATAATGGGAGACTTCAGTCAAAAGATCTTTAAGATCCCTTGATTCTTTATCATTCTTTTAGAGCATTTCCTTTCCAAAGTTATTTTTGATAAGTAGTGATAAATAGGAAATAAGAAGTATTTTATGCCCTTTAAAAATGTTCTTTTAAAACTTAATTTCACTATGACAAAGTTAATAGAATTGCTAAGGGTTTAAACCTTAATCCTCCACAAATGGTGCCCTCAAACAAACATGAATTGGCTGATTAGGAACATTCTAATTATGCGACTCTGAAGGGCTTTCCCCCTCTTTTTTAAAAGTAGGTTTCACACTAAGTGTGACACCCAATGTGGGGCTTGAACTTACAACCCTGAGATCAAGACCTGAGCTGAGATCGAGTTGGATGCTCAACTCACTGAGTCACCCAGGCACTCCTGAAGGGCTTTAAATAACAAATAATAGGACATTTGATTTGTATATTCATTTCATTTTGGAGAGTAGAAAAAACAATAATGCCATGTGGATAGATAAAAAATGTGCCCTGATACATAGCTACATATAGAGAAAAAAGAAAAGAAAAAGCATGTATTACTAATCTGCCAACAAGCATGATTAGACTGTGATCCTAGGCTGTAGAATCTGTATTAGTTTCATTTCTTTGTGTTTCCCTGATAGAAATATGCCCCTGAAGCCACAGGACAGCACTGCCATATGGCAGCATACACTTCTGGGGCTAGTGCCAGCAGGCTCTCAGTACGCACCAGCTTACCTGGGTTCTGTAATGCCACATGAGTAAGAGAGTATGGACTGAGGTGTGAGGATGGGGAACAGACAAGCAAACCAAAATAAGGAGGCTACATGGCATGGCGGCTTGGAGACGTACAGCTGGATGCTGGCTCAGAGGGTTTTCGTAACTAATACTTTCACTTATAGATTTTATTGCATTGGTTTCACATTCACAGTTTAAATTAGTGCAAAGAGGACTCCATACTGCAAAGCTACCATTTTGTTTCTTACTGAAGCTATGTGTGTGTGTGTGTATATATATATATGGTAATGCTTCTGTGACTGGACTTATAGCTCTCAACCATCCTTTTCGCATCCTGAACCATCCTGAACTACAATTTCTTTATTTTGAGTATACTGACTGTCATAATGTAACTTGAAAATTTAAAATAAATATACAATAAAAAACAGCCACTGAAAACAGTAACCAAATAAAGAAAACAGCCTTGAAATGAATCCATGTAGATTTTCAAGGTATGCAAGTCACTAACACAGTAATTGACAAAAAAGTTAAAACAACTCCTTTCATTAATTACATGGATAACACAATTAGCCTTTCCAAGCCTATTGTATTTTTTCTCCAATAAGCTTTTCAAAATTACATCTCGTTTCCCAATACAACATAAAATGTTGATTCCTTCATGTTATTCTTATCTATCTAGAAGAGAATTCTTTATATTAAATAATAAAACAGTTTTAAGGAAACTATAAGTTAGTTTTGAACCATACTGGAAATGAGATCACAAATTGATGACTGACCAAGGTAAGAATAATCAAACAGTCCATTTCAGGAGGAGGAAGAATCTACCAGTCTCTTTACTCAATACACCAACATCATGTGGCTAATTTGAATTCTGCCCCCAAATCCTAGTTTTTTTATGTCTCAAGTTTTATGTTTCTGATGTGAGAAGAGCATATTATTGAAACCCAAATACAGCATTTGTTTTGACTACTGCCTTTTTCTTTTATTTGGGTAGCAGTGGCTCCTGTGTGAGTTTTTTTGAAGGGGAGGGGTTGTTTTTAATGTATGAATTTAAAACACACCTCATTATTCCAAAGTACAGAAAACAAAAGAAGAACAATAAAACACTACCCAGGAATGTATCACTTAAATTAAAAACAAAACATAACAAAACACCCTTCAGTTTTGTCTAGTGACCGTATCATGAGCTGGGCAGATCGGAGAAAATCCCAGACCCACTGCCTAATTACACGGTAAAGGGCTAGAACATGTTTCTTAGACTGCAAAGACGGAGGACTAGAACAAAAACAGTTTTGTTTTGTTTTGTTTTGTTTTTCCGCTTCACCAAGCCATGGATGCAAGGAGCATAATGGGATTGTTATTTTCACCTCGTGATCTGTTTAGATCATCTTTTGGTTCTTTATCTAAGCTCATTAACATAATGAGTACTTTTCTGTTTAAAAAGGGGTGGGGGAGAAGACAAGGAAATTCAGGTGCTTTGGAAAAGGACTGATTTCTTGTAGCTGTGATTCTCTGTGCCACTGTTCTGAAACCAAGCACACAATTTCTCCCTCTCTGTAGCCTCCAAACACACATGCTGTACAGAGGCAGCTGGGCATGCATTTTGGATACATGCTGATATATGTCTGGAGGCAGACACATCTATATGAAAGAAGAGCAGCCAGAGCCTTCCTGAAATACAGTTTGGACAGGATGAGGAGGCCCTCTTTTTCCTCACAAGTAGATTTCTAATGTTCTGCCAAAAGCTCTAGATAAATCAGTCTAACACACTGTATTACAGGTGTCCAAGCAGAGCACTTTTTATTGTTCTCTTTGATGAGCAAACCCCTTAGGTTGGCTAGCCTGGCTTAAAAAAGCATTCTATCCATAAAAGCAATCATAGAAGCAAGACAAACCAAAGCATCTTTCTTGAAAAAACGGAAAGGAGATTTAATGAAGGAGGTAGTGGGTGTGGAGCAGCGGGAAGAGAAGCCGGGTGCCCAGGTGAAGTCCTAAGTGTGTATCCGTCCCTTAGTCCCCTGCTCGGTACTACGAGAGGGAGAACACATGCATCAGCACTCCCTGTGAGTTCAGAAATAAAAACGGCTGCAACGTGCCGCTCTGATAGAGGGCAAGCACGTTTTCTGTCTTAGACTGCAATTACTCCTGGCAACATTTAACGTGACACATTCCTGTGCCGAAGAAAGGATTTTCAGTCATTAAGAAATGCAGTTACTCCAACACCCATTGCTTTCATACGTCCATGTGGTTACGTCCCTTTCATTTATGCTACTTTATATATACTCTGCCAATATTAAAGCATCCAAATAGCGGCCGACCCTACCTTCCCAGCTCTTCTCATCACACAATGCAGTCAGGTCCAGCTCAGGCACTTCGGAGACAAAGCTCTCCTGCTGCTCCTCGGCATCTTGAGTCCTCTGCAGTTTGGTGTCAGGTACGCCGGGGTGCTCCTGAATCTTCATTGTGGGGTTCTGCAATAACAGCACAACGTCCACAAATATCTTACTGCTCACCGAAACCCAAAAATGTCTGCAGCAGTTCTGGATGAAACCTCCCAAGCTGCGGCCGTGGGTGTACCCAACACAGAAATCAAAATCATAGCTTGATGCCCCCTGGATACTAGCTGGCCACCTGCATGGAAGAAGCGACCGTCCATCTATGCTCCTTTAACTTTCCTGCTATGAGGAAGAGGATTTCCAGGAGCTGCTGCCCCTCCTGGTAACTGCTGGCAGCTGACAGTCTTGATGGTTACTGATTGGGGCCAGGCAGGAGGGAAAGGAGTTTGTGTTTCCTTAAAGGAGTACGGCCCTGCAGACGGTAAACAACAACAAAAATCCTGTGACTGCTGTTGCTAAGGCTGTAGAAGCAACATGGTGTCTCCTGCGTGCAGACGTCTTTGCCCCGTAGGCAAGCAGTCCTGCAAGGCCTGGAGCAGAGGCTGCGTGCTCAAATGCCCTCCTGCTGGCCCTGCAGGCTTAGATCAATTAAACAGGGCTAGCTGCACATTCCCAGATTTCCTGTGGTTGTTTTCGCCCCAAGTGTGGGGAGCACAGACTATTTATGGAGGAGCTCTGGGTATTAAACCATTGTTGCGCAAATTCAAACAGCACAGGGGTTTGGCGGCTCAACTGGTCTAGCAGTAAGGAATACGGACTCTGGAAAAGAGCCAAAATGACACTGGGAGTGGGTTTTTTTTTTTTTTTAAAGTAAAAAGCCAAGAACTGGCAAGTCAGCAATGCATAATTTATATCTTACAAATATCCAACTGTCACTTGTTTTCCTAATATTCATCTAGTCTGAATATTGAACACTTAGCTCCCCTTGGTTTCGCTCAGTGGGGGCACCTATCCTGGGCTGGGCTCTCTGGGGGATAGGAAAACCCTCTTCCAAAAGCTGCTGTTTTAGCTAAGTGATTTTCTGGTGACAAAATCTGCATTGAAATTAATTTTTCTACTTTGTTTTTTGGCATCTTATAAACCCAACCATTGTCATTTTCCCTTCTCTCATAAGATTATAAACCAATGTTTACCCACAAATACCCTTCTCAAGTAGCACAGATCTGTACAAGAGATTTTCGTTAGAGAATAACTGGAAATTTATTTTAGCAAATATATTAAGTGAAAAAAACCTCAACATCTGGAAATCATAAATGATTCCATTAATGCACGAGAAATGTTCTTCTGCTTAAAATAAGCACTATTAAGACTTCCAGCTACTTTTAATAGCTGTTCAACCCACTTTGATATCCAGGGGAATACACGGGGGCTTTTACTATTATATTTCCATGAAATGATGCACAAGGGGCTGCTATTTTCTTCACATTTGGAATAAAATGAAATATCATCAATCAGTTCATGATGAGCTCCTAAAGTCAGATGAAACTGCCAAGTAAATCTGGGGCTTTAAGACACCTCCAAAATGCTGCTTGTCTAATGGGGAAAAACAGATTATGCATTTATGCCACAAAACTTATTTGTTCCTGCAGCTGAGTCCTAAGTGGACCAGGGCGGAATAACCAAATCCGGCACTCAGCTTTTTAAGAGTTACAGGGTCAGTCACTGTGTGTGTGTGTGTGTGTGTGTGTGTGTGTGTGTGTGTTAGAATCTGCATACAGCAAATAAACATGTTCTCAATACCTTCAGCACTGGTTACACTTAGAGACATAGAAAAGAACATAAAAAATATGATTCCATATTGTCAGCGTGACTTCTTTTGGAAGAGCATGTATCAGCCCCTGACACAGTGGAACGGATGTGGAGTTTGCCTACAGGCAGACCTGGGCTTGCCGCATGGCTAACATTTACTAGCTCCGTGTTCTGGCTGAGCTGCTTCATTAACACCACCAATCTTATAACGTTCCTCTAAGATCTGGGAGAAGGTAAGAAAGGCCACTAACACAGTGCCTGGAGCATAAGAGACACACACAGAGGCCACCACTGTTTTTTCATTTCTGGGCCCCATATGCAGATGAGGAAAACATTGCCGTATTTCGAAATGCTAGAGAGAGGTGTTGGAGATGAGGCATGTTCAATGGCAATTCGAAGTGAACTGTGTACCTCAAAGGGTGGAGTTTTAGATTCATTATGAACAAAGAAGAGAGCCTCTCGGGTTCCTGACACAAGTTGGCACCAGCAATTTTGTTGTGGGGGTAGTGTGGATGAGAGGGGTTGGGGAAGAGCAAGTGCCAAGGCAGGCACCCAGGGGGTTCGCAGGGAAAGGGGTTCCTAGGGGCCACCCCTCAGGAAAGGAAGGAGGCGCTGCAGATGATGAGGGTGTCAGGTGAGCAGACATTGGATTGAGAAAGGCCTGTATGCTCAGCTAAGTTTGGATTTAGCCAAACTTAGATAATGGGAAGCCATGGGAGGAGTTTAGAAATGGGCAATAATGGTAAAATGTGTTTTCCAGGCTAATGCCTTGCAGATGGAGATGAACGCTGCTGGAAGGGCCTGCAGGCCCAAACACTGTGTTCTGTAGGCAGCCTGTGTCTCTTCCCAACACCAGACTCTGGCTTTGCTTCCTGCGACGACTGCGCCCCCTCTGGGCACTCCGAATCCCACAGTGCTTGACATGATACATGCAGGATCCTGAAACTCCACAGACACGCAAACTAATGTAAAAACGTGTACTTTTTATGACTGCTACCTCTGTATTAGCACCCATTTCAAAGGCAATTGAGATTACAAAATTTTTTCTGCATCTGAATTATCATCCATTTCAAAGAAAATTGAAATGAGAAAATTAAAGGCTCCCCCCCACAAATGTACAGATTTATTCATTCCTTCAACGGCATGGTGTGGGGCACCCACTCTGCTGGGGTGTGAGACACGCAGGTTCCCAACACTGCGGGAGCTGACATTTTGTGGGACAGGCTCAAGAATGCTCAGGGGAGTTCTGAGGACAGTTGACTTGGGGGGCAATACAACAGACCCTACCTTGTGAGTTAGTGACCTGCTCTTTACAGTCTTCCGATGAAGTCCGAGAGTCAGCATGTGGGAGAGGGAGAGATTCCGCCTGGGGTGGGAGGCTGGAATAGATACCACCCACCCCCCAAGATCCTATTCTTCTAACAAAGAGAATCAGGTGAAAACTTTGTTTATTCAATAATAACATCTATCACATGTTGTATACTTGTAATAGAGCTATTATGTTGTGTACTACAGATGCAAATATTTACTCACGTATTTAACAAATAATTTTTTAGTACTTACTATGTGCTAGGCCATTTTCTAGACACTGGAGATACTTCAGGGGACAAAATAAAGTCTGTCCTTAATGAATCTTACAGGAAGTGACAGTAAACAAAGAAAAAATGTTAGGTAGTGATATGGACTATGGTCAGAACTAAAGCAGAGAAAGAGGCATGATGGAGGTAGGGACCACAGTCTGCTATTTTATATTGAATGGTCAGGAAAGGCCTTTCCTATGAGCGGAGAGGCCATTCCTAAGAGCAGAGATAGGAAGGAAATGCAGAAGGGAGTCATCCATAGGAAGAGCATCCCAGGAAGAAGGAGAACAAGTACAAAGGCCCTGAGGTATGGTAATTCTATTTAAGGAAGAGCAAAAAGATCATTGTATCTGGAGTCACCATATAAGGGTGTTTAAAATGTGCCACATGCAGTGGGGTATTAGTCATACAATAGATCTATATTAACTTACATAAGCTTCTGGACTTTCTGGTTGATTTTTTACACTGTAGTGGAGGGGTCTCTCTTACATAAACTGGGCCAGCTTGCATAGCACAGACACACTCGGCACAGCACTCACCAGCACATCCACATGCTCAGCTCTGGCCCAATGTGCCGTGGTCCCTGAGGTTGCTCTTTCACTTGCCCCCTGCTCCCTATGTCTGGCCTCACCGGCCTCACCAGAACCTGACATGGCTGCCTTGCCTGGGGAGGCAGAGTGGGCTGCTGGTGTGAACCCGGGGTTTATGTGCAGATGGGATCTGGGATGCTGCTCAGAGCCACCCACGCTGAAGCAGTGCAGGCTCAACAGCAACATGCCGGCATCAAATACTCTTCCTTCAAATGTTAGCTAGCCTAGTATGAGTGACGCACCTCTCCAGATGGCTCCACACGCTCTACCGGTGCTCATCATATGGTATTACTGTCTACTTGCTTGTCTGCTTCTCCTACCAGATCATTAACGTTAACATGTCAAGCATTCTCAAATTCCAAAGTATTTCTGGTTTCAAATTTTGTTGTTTATGTGTCTTATATCTTCAGTTGAATCAGAGAGTAGATGAGTTCCAGTAGTCCCCCTTCTTCTGAAGGGGTGCATTCCAAGACACCCAGAGGATGCCTGAAACCAAGGATTGTACCAAACCCTACATGCACTATGCTTTTTCCCCATACGCACACACCTATGATAAAGTCTAACTGATAAATTAGGCTAGGTAAGAGATGAACAGTAACTACTAGTAACATAGAACCCTTGTACTGCACACTGTAGTACACGTTATGTGAATGTGACTCTCTCTCAGAGTGTCTTAATGTATGTACTCACCCTTCTCCTGTGATGCTTTGAGATGACGAATGTCTATGTGAGGTGAAGCGAGGTGAATCGTGTGGACGTTGTAACATAGTGCTGGGCTACGACTGACCTTCAGATGACATGTCAGAAAGACAATCATCTGCTTCTGGACCAGAGTTGACTGTGGGTAACTGAAATCACAGGATGTGAAACCACAGATAATGGGGGACTACTGCTATTTCACAGTTTTCAACTCAGAGATCCTTGTGTTGTGAGGTCACACACCAAACCCTTGTCAAAAATGTTGCGCCCTATGGAAATGCACGAAAATATTTATGACTCTCGGGAGAGACAGTGTGGTGTGGCAGACAGGGGATGGGTTTTAGAGTCAGAGACCTGAGTTTCAATACTGGCTGAGTAGCGGCAAGACCTTCAATGAAAACCTTTTTGTGTGTTAGCTTCTTTTTTTATAAAGTACAAGACTTCATAAAGTTGGTGTGAAGATTCAGTGAAAAACACATATAAAAATGCCTAGCCCATAGTTATTGTAAAAAAGTGCTATTTCCGGGGCACCTGGGTGGCTCAGTTGGTTAAGCATCTGACTTCGACTCAGGTCATGATCTCATGGCTTGTGGATTCCAGCCCCATATCGGGCTCTGTGCTGACAGCTAGCTCAGAGCCTGGAGCCTGTTTCAGATTCTGTGTCTCCCTCTCTCTCTGCTCCTCCCTTGCTCATGCTTTGTGTTTCTCTCTCTTTCAAAAATAAATAAACATTAAAAAATGCTATTTCCAATTATCCACTACCTCCTGTTCACATTCATTCAACTGGCAAGTGTTTATGGAACACATACTATGTCCTATGCACTGGGATTACAGGAATTAACAAAATAGGAAATTTAGTGTGGAACGAAGACACTGAACAGATAAGTACCAGTGTCATGTATGTTATAAAAGAAAAAACAGGATGCTAGGGAGCAAATACTCATAGAGAGCTCACCTTGCCTGGGGCCTCAGGTGACATTCCATGTTCAGGTCAAGGAACCATTAACTACTAGTCTACTCACCTGATCTTTGTCAAGACTTGTCCCTATCAAACTGGGTCTGGCTTTTTCAATTCTCAGACTTCACTGATTTTGCTCCTTCCCTGACTTCAAATAGTTGAATTTTTGTTCCATCCCTTCTCCCTCCCTGCACAGGATATAAATAAGTAGCCTAGTGGCTTGCCAGAGCTAGGAGCGATGATATCAGAGAGTGTACTGTGTAATGTACTTTGCAAAGGAAGGAACCACACAGTGTTAACAGAAGAACCACAAGGAACCATAAACATTTACTGTTTGGCCTGACAATAAAGGAAAGTGGACATAACAAACTTCCAAAACTCATGGGAATTCCAAATTTTCAGTAGACTTTAGAGACTACATGAAATGGGAAGTGAATCTAAATAAATAGAGCCTTTAAATTATCCTGGTTCTAACAAGAAACCAATAACAAAATCCTAAGGTTTCCATACAATACACTGAAGTTGAAATAATACGGTGATTCATTTCATAAATCCTTATTGACAGGGGTATTTCAGAATTTATCTCAAACATGTTCAGGGCAAATAAAAGTCTAGACTTAAGATGTTTGATAATTAATACTAATTTTCAGTCTTGATTAGAAAGCCTTGTCTTCTCTCTTACTCCTCTTTTTTTTTTTAAGCAGGATAAAAATCGGAAATGGCCTTTTGTTTACTATGAATGTCTTTTTGTTATCAAAGGTATGCTTCTAAGCTCTTCTAAGCAGTAGGCTTAGAAAGCATAAAGGATGTAAAAATATCTTGAAAGAATTTAACACTTCATTAACCTTATACTTCTGACATAAAATGGCCTCTCCCAGATAAAGTAATACCCTTCCACGCACTCAATAATTTTTACAGGTTTTGCTTTCTTGATAAAGTATTAAGTATAAGGTTATAGTTTTAATGTTTTGGATTTTATACAGAAGCATGATATATCTTCCCAGTAGAAAATAACTTATCAGAAGGAATCAAACTGAAGCATAAGGTTGAAACTCCATTGTAAAAACAACTTCAAAAATCTGTATTTTCGGTGATTTCTTTTAGAATCTAGAAATTGATGGTTTTAAGGACAATCTTTCTTCGGGATACTTCCAGTTGTTCACTGAGTTTAAAAAGAAACAAAAGAGCAATGACTCTGGATTCCACCTGTTCAGGGAATAGTGTGCTAGGCTCTTCCTTACATTACCTTGTTTCAAAAAGCCAACACGGAATATTTTATTAAAATGCCAGCCTTCTGAAAACCTACTCAAAGAGATAATACATTAATTTTTGGCATTCTGAAGGAACTCTAACTTTTTTTTCATTGGCCATCTGAGATCTCAAGTGGACTCTCTTTTTGGATGAGTTGATTCAAGAAATTAAAAAGATGTGCCACAAAGGGATACACCGATGTTCAGTTGTTGACACATGCATTTAAACAAAAGCCCATCTAGGGCTGCAAAATGATTATTTCAAAAATTAAGTCACAGTTGCGCCTACATTTATGTCTGAGCAGCAGTTTCTAAAACCAGCCTCTTTCTGCCTATCTGTCCCTGTAAGGAGCATCACCAGTGTTCCTCATTCTCATGGAAATGCAAGTCAAAACAAGAAGGAAAGACAACCTTTCCTCAACAGCTGTCATTTGTTGTCTTAGTCTCACATGGATCTCAAGAATATATAAGGAAAAATTTAAAGGACAGTATTAAGGAAGAGAAATTGTCTTCATGGAAAATGTAACTAGAAACATCACATCCATCCATGGCGGGCATGTAAGTGTTGGCTTCTCAATCTGATGTTGTAGGAGGTGTGAAAGAAAATATCGGTTCTAGAAGGGGTAACCAAAGTCTACACTTTGGTTATTTTTCATCTATGAAATTAAAGGAATTACTGTGGTATTACCAGAAGACAAGATTAAGTATTTAGGTTGTAAAATAAGTTCTACAAAGTGCTGCACATGTTAAACAGTAAACAATCACTACACACGGCAAACAAAGGAAAGAGCTTTAAAAATGGAAAATGAATCTTTTTCATAGTCCATCACTAATAATTAAATAGACATTTCCTTTGGTGAAAGAGACCTATGCCTTCACAAGGAGAAATATCATGTGAATCTTGTGGAGTGATGGCTTGTTTTTCTCCTTTGGGGTAGTTGTAAAAGTAAGGTGACACGGATTGCTCAGGCTAGATTTTAACTCACTGCCTAATTTTATCTCCTAGCTGAACTTATTATGGTGGCAATGATTATTAATAGTGAGTGCTTCAGGAGAGCCAACGGGGGGCCGAGTGCTGGCTGGTAACTGCACATGGTCAACATGCAAGAATAGGACCTGGCGCATGGAAAAAGGACTGGAGATTTTTTTCCCATGATTCATCCACTGCCATGGGAGCTGTCCACAAAATACCAAGGCAAACTGAGTTCAGCGTGGGTTGAGTTTCAGAGCCACCTGGAATTTACGAGTTAATGTTATGAAGTCCATCCACAAAGGCTGCTCTATACCCTTTTATCTCATAGAGGATAATAGGCTGAAAAGGGAGGAAATGGAGGACACCTCTCTAGGAGGCTGGTGAAGCAATTTTCTTTAAAGTAACGCTCAACGGCATGATGACTAGGTGCTTGCTGTGAGCAGAGGAAAAGAGTAGAAAGAGGGTGAAACTGAGAAGAAAAAGGAAACAATCCTATCTCGGGGGAAACACTGCTCTGAAAAAAGGTACCTGGTGTCAAGGAAAAAAATGTCGGCTCGTTGCCTGGGTCCCAAGGAAGGAAGCTTAAATGGGCTGGAAATAAGAGATGAAAGAAGTGGCTCCCCAGCTGTGAAGTCAGAAAGAGGAAGCATTCCCCTCCTATTATCTGGCTAGGTTGATGAAGACAAGAACTGAACATGACAAGAACTGAACAGAGGGAATATGACGAGTCCACAGCATCGGCGGGGAGGGGAGTGGCAACTAATTCCCAGCTATTTTATGCCAAACTGTACACGAGTGTGCATTTTTCTAAGAAGTGGTCAGCTTTTAAATTCTTAATCTCCTGGACTGCAAAATGCCATGGTGGGGGGGCAGTGGGTAGGGACTGGAGTAGTTACTGAGTCCTAGTTTCTAACATAGTACTTGTCCACAGCAGGACTCAGTACAAGCTCCTGAGTAAATCCAACAGTGAATTAGGAAGTGTCCAACAAAGATTAGGAATCACTGGGTTAGAGGGAGAGTTCTATGTATAATTAATATTTCAAGATTCAGAATCCAAGAACAGGTTGAAAAATGCTTTAAATCTGGCCAAAGAGAAAAACTGATAAAAACATTGAAAGTAGAGTTGGAAGTATTTGGAAGTAGATTATATACACATACATGAATAAAAAACAGGGTTGAGCACACTGAATGGAAGCCAGAATTGGGAGCAAGGGAAATAATTTTGGCCACCATGGCAATGCCCTTGGAGAACACGGAAAACAGGAAATTACCAAAACTTTAAGATATAAACAACATAAGGGAGGTAGATATTTTTTCTCCCTGGCTTACTTAAAATGAGACAAAACTCAGAAAACAAACTGAGGTTAGTAACTCACACTGAGTTTATCTTAATTTGAAAATTAATGAGATAAATCTCTGTGACAGATCCACTAAACTCACTGCCTACTTATTTCAATCACTTAAAAATGCATAAAATATTACAAAAAATCAAATGAGTAGCTTTGGCTTTTTGTTTTATTTTTTTGAGAATCTAAAGAGAAATCCCCATGCTACTGAAGTTTCTCTTTGAAAGCAAAATAAAATAATTTGAAAAGCAAAAGAAAAGAGTTCTTATGATTTCCCAAGGAATCTTTATGTTTCAGTGTTTGCCTTTCGAAACCAATCACAGTCCTGTCCCTTAATCTCATTATCCCTTATTGACAGGCTAATAATGCTTCACATGTGCTCTCAGGAATGTATGAGCAGCCCCAGTACAGTTACAATTTTGTTAGCTACTCACCTCAAAATGCTGGGTATGTCTGCCGTCTTTTTCATTTTCTTTGCTATAAATAACAGCAACAACAAAATATCATTGTTTTAAAACAATGCTCATCCATTGAAATTTATGATTTCATTCCTTTTAAAAGTAGGCCGAGTGGCTCTAAATAAAATTCTGATAAATTTCGAAAACAAAATAAAACAAAAAAAATCAAAATAGAACAAAACTAGAAACACAACCATGAATATGGTAGTCATTAAGAGAACCATGGCAGATTTTCTATTCCAAGCATTTTCCTTGCTATAAAATACTGTTGGTGAACATATAGTCCTTTAATTCCATTCTTTTTAGTTCTCATAAGGCACACTGCATTAAGTAGGGGAAAAAAAGCTATTCATGCTCATGTAAGCAATGTGAGGAGAAAATGCTAAAATTACCTTTCATCAGGTATCAGTTCAACATCATCAGGTACAGCCCTCTCATGAGATGGTGTGGAGTTGAGGGTTTCCATATTCTGTAACAAAACAGATTGTTGGTGGCCCCATAAGAATGGTAAGAAACATGCCACAGAAGATCCTCCTTTATGTAAAATAGTAAAATCAGATAATATGCAGGCATAAACTAATTCTAGTCCTCATATTTCTATCTTTGTTAAAACTAGTACAATCATGCCAGTTTAGTATATGCTGCTTGCATACAATTAGATGTTGAATTTTATCATCCCTTCAATGAAGGTATCTGACACCATCACAGAAATGATCATTGTATCCTATAATGTCCTTTTTAGGTATCATCCATATCTTAGAGCTAAACATAGCAAAACCCAGATTGTCAGAACATCAGGGTGGTGGCATTCAAATTAGAACTAAGGAGGGGTACCTGGGTGGCTCAGTTGGTAAGTGTACAGCTTCGGCTCAGGTCATCATCACATGGTTTGTGAGTGCATTGGGCTCTTCATTGAGAGTGCAGAGCCTGTTTGGGATTCTTTCTCTCTCCCTCTCTCTCTGTCCCTCCCTCACTTGTATTTTTTCTCTCTTTCAAAATAACTAAATAAACTTAAAAAAAACACAACAACAACAACTAGAACTGGGGAATCTGACCTTGAATCTAATCAGAAACCAATGTAATATTCATTGTTCATTTAATGAATTTTCAGTATAAATTGCCAGTAAAATATGGGAAAACACATAAACTATAAATAGAAATGGCGTTAAGAACCTGTTTTTCTGTGATATTTAATATTAGTTTTTATATTAGCTAAGATGGAAAAAATATAAACAGGAAATTTACTTTGAATAGCATGGATTCAGGCTAAGAGGGCTTAATACTTATCAAGAGGCATGTCTGTAAGGTTTTGTGATTGCCTCTGTGAATGTAGCCAATGCTTCCCAGATATAATTCAGGTAACTGAGCACATAATAACTAAGGCATACCCATAAAATAAGATTACAAGTAAGGAAACAAGAATACATTTACATTCACTAAACTGAAAAAAAAAATAGCTGCCTTGGAGATCTGAACCTGAATTTCACTGAACTCAAAAATTCATATCTGCATTAAAAGGACAGTAAGCATAATCCACCTATTGGGTACCATTAAAATAATACATATTGAAGCAACATGTGTTCATCTACATATTTATAACCTTCCATCATGAAAACCCTTTACAAATCTGATTAAGGTTCACAATAATCTAATGAAATTGATATATATAAAAATCTTTACAAAATAAACACATAATTGGAGTGGAAAACTAATCTTTGGCGTGGTAGATGAATGAATTTGTTTTCCATTTATGTTGGTTTGACCAACTTATCTGGAATTCTTACAGTTTAAAACCCTGGGTTCCATCAAACAGTAGAAACAAAGGGAGACACAATATAACATGATAGAATGGTGACTATAGAGTTAGAATGTTTGGGTTTGAATCCTAGCTCTATCATTTATCAACTGTATGATCCTACTTGACCTTCAATTTCATCTTCTGACAAACAGAGATCGCAAGCCTTACTATAGGTGGCCATGAAGATTAAAGGAGATAACACATGTAAAGCACTAGAATAATACCAGGTATGTTTAAAGGATATTAGCTATTGTTGTTGATGCTGTTATTATTTTTGAAACTATGAGATCCACTTCCCTCAAAATGTTTTGTCATTATTTTTCCAGTTAAGGAAATGTCCCCAGGAACTGGAGTTTTTGTGTCTGCCATTACAAAGCATCAATTTTCATACTTAGATAATTTACACAGTTGATTTGAGAATGGATTTGAGAAATGAAAATTATGAATATGGCCAATGCTTTCTAAATACAATTCAGGTAACAACATTCAATTATATTTCATTTTCATAACTCTAAAGTTTGAATTAGAAGAGGCTTCTCTAAAATGGATCTACTTGAACCAAAGCATAATTGCTCTTATTACCCAAATGTGATCTTCCTGATAAAGAAGAGATATATCTATGACAAACAATCTTTGTTTGTTCCCATAGGGAATCTTCAATAGATTATCAAAATCTTTAGTGTAAGATTTCATGCAACAGTATTAGGTTTTCATAAAGTTCTAGAACATGAATTCCTAGGGAAAGCACAGGCTTCTTCCCTCAGATCATTTTAAAACTGTGTCAATGAAATACACTTTTAAATTATATGCAAATGACTATTTCAGAATAAGTAAAAATCTTCACATTAAGACTAAGAAATATTCAGAAAGAAAACAGAAAATAAACTATACTATTATATGAATTTAAAGATACTTCAGTAAGATGCTATTTTTTTCTAAACAGAAAGAACCAATATATAATTGATTATAGGTTTTGAGAATTATAGAAAAAATATAGTTATGCTATATAATGGAAAGCTTTGCAAAAAGCAGTTGTAAAATGTGAGAAAGTCTAGTGAACAGCTAGACCCCAGGGTTCAACAGTTCTTCAGGGTTAAAATAAATAACCAATAACGTTAACCCCCTCCTCATCCCACTTATTTTTTTAATAGTTTATTGTCAAGTTGGTTTCCATATAACACCCAGGGCTAATCCCCACAAGTGCCCTCCTCCATGCCCATCGCCCCCCTTCCCATCTCTCCCACCCTCAACAGCCCTCAATTTGTTCTTAGCATTCAAGAGTCTCTCACTGTTGGCTTCCCTCCCTCTCCCCAACTATTTTTCCCCTTCTTCTCCCCCATGGTCCTCCATTAAGTTCCTCCTTGTCCACCTATATGTGCAAACATATGGTAAATGTCCTTCTCTGCCTGACTTATTTTGCTCAGCATAACACCCTCAAGGTCCATCCATGTTGCTACACATGGCCAGATTTCATTCTTTCTCATTGCCATGTAGTATTCCATTGTACAGCTGACCACATCTTCTTGATCCATTCGTCCGTTGATGGACACGGAGGCTCTTTCCATGTTTTGGCTTTTGTTGAGAGTGCTGCTATGAACATTGGGGTACATGTGCCCCATGCATCAGCACTCCTGTATCCCATGGGTAAATTCCTAGCAGTGATATTGCTGAGTCATAGGGGAGTTCTAGTGTTAACTTTTTGAGGAACCTCCACACTGTTTTCCAGAGGGGCTGCACCCATTTACATTCCCACCAACAGTGTAGGAGGGTGCCCATTTCTCCACATCCTCACCAGCATCTAGTCTCCTGATTTGTTCATTTTAGCCACTCTGACCGGCATGAGGTGGTATCTAAGTGTGGTTTTGATGTGCATTTCCCTGATGATGAGGGATGCTGAGCATCATTTCATGTGTCTGTTGGCCATCTGGATGTCCTCTTTGGAGAAGTGTCTGTTCATGTCTTCTGCCCATTTCTTCACTGGATTATTTTTATTTTTGGGTGTGGAGTTTGGTGAGTGACTTATAGATTTGGATACTAGCCCTTTATCTGATATGTCATTTGCAACTATCTTTTCCCTTTCTGTCGGTTGCCCATTAGTTTTATTGATTGTTTCCTTGGCTGTGCAGAAGCTTTTTATCTTGATGAGGTCCCAATAGTTCATTTTTGCTCATGACTCCCTTGCCTTTGGGGATGTGTCAAGTAAGAGTTGCTGCAACTGAGGTCAAGGAGGTGGTTTCCTGCTTTCTCCTCTAGGGTTTTGATGGTTTCCTGTCTCACATTCAGGTTCTTTATCCATTTTGAGTTTATTTTTGTGTATGGTGTGAGACAATGATCTAGTTTCATTCTTCTGCATGTTGCTGTCCAGTTCTCCCAGCACCATCTGTTAAAGAGGCTGTCTTTTTTCCATTGGATACTCTTTCCTGCTTTGTCAGAGATTAGTTGGCCATATATCTGTGGGTCCAATTCTGAGTTCTCTATTCTATTCCATTGGTCTATGTGTCTGTTTCTGTGCCAATACCATGTTGTATTGATGATTATAGCTTTGTAGTAGAGGAAAGTCTGGGATGGTGATGCCTCCCATTTTGGTTTTCTTCTTCAGTATTAGTTTGGCTATTTGGGGTCTTTTGTGGGTCCGTACAGATTTTAGGATAGTTTGTTCTAGTTTTGAGAAGAATGCTGGTACAATTTTGATTGGGATTGCATTGAAGGTGTAGATTGCTTTGGCTAGTAATGACATTTTAACAATATTTATTCTTCCGATCCATGAGCATAGAATATTTTTCCATTTCTTTGTGTCTTCTTTAATTTCCTTCATAAGTTTTCTATAGTTTTCATCATACAGATCCCTTATATCTTTGGTTAGGTTTATTCCTATGTATTTTATGTTTTTTGTGCAATTGTGAATGGGATCAGTTTCTTGATTTCTCTTTCTGTTGCTTCATTGTTAGTGTATAAAAATGCAACCAATTTCTTTATGTTGAATTTGTATCCTGCCACTTTGCTGAGTTCATGGATCAGTTCTAGTAGGCTTCTGGTGGAGTCTGTCAGGTTTTCTATGTAGAGTATCATGTCGTCTGAGAAAAGTGAGAGTGTGACTTCTTCTTTGCCAATTCGGATGCCTTTTATTTCCTTTTGTTGTCTGATGGCTGATGCTAGGACTTCCAGCACTATGTTTAATAACAGTGGTGAGAGTGGACATCCCTGTCGTGTTCCTGATCTCAGGGGGAAAGCTCTCAGTTTTTCCTCATTGAGGATGATGTTAGCTGAAGGCTTCTCATAGATGGCTTTTATGATGTTTAAGTAAGTTCCTTCTATCCCGACTTTCTCGAGGTCTTTATTAAGGGATGCTGTATTTTGTCAAATGCCTTTTCTGCATCTATCGACAGGATCATATGGTTTTTTATATTTTTCTTTTATTGATGTGATGTATCACATTGATTGATTTGCGAATATTGAACCAGCCGTGTAACCCAGGAATGAATCCCACTGGATCATGATGGATAATTCTTCATGTGCTGTTGGATTCAATTTGCAAGTATCTTGTTGAGGAGTTTGGCATCCGTATTCATCCAGGATACTGGCCTGTAGTTCTCTTTTTTTGCTGGGTCTCTGTCTGGCTTGGGAATCGAAGTGATGCTGGTTTCGTAAAATGAGTCCAGAAGTTTCCCTTCGATTTCTATTTTTTGAAATAGCTTGAGTATTAATTCTCTTTTAAATGTCTGGTAGAGTTCCTCAGGGAAGCCATCTGACCTAGGGCTCTTATTTGTTGGGAGGTTTTTGATAACTGATTCAAGTTCTTCACTAGTTATGGGTTTGTTCAGATTTTCTATCCCTTTTTGTGTGAACTTTGCTAGTGAGTGTGTTTAGGAACTTGTCCATTTCTTCTAAGTTGTCCAGTTTGTGGCATATAATTTTTCATAGTATTCCCTGATAATTGCTTGTATTTCTGAGGGGTTTGTTGTAATAAGTCCATTTTCATTCATGATTTTGTCTATTTGGGTGCTCTCTTTTTTCTTTTCGAGAAGCCTGGCTAGAGGTTTGTCAATTTTGTTTATTTTTTTCAAAAAACCAACTCTTGGTTTCATTGATCTGTTCAACCATTTTTTTTGAGGGTTCTATATTGTTTATTTCTGCCCTGATTTTTATTATTTCTCTTCTCCTACTAGTTTTGGGGTGCTCTTGTTGCTCTCCTTCTATTTCCTTTAGGTGCGCTGTTAGATTTTGTACTTGTACTTTTTCCAATTTCTCGAAATAAGCCTGGAGTGCAATGTACTTTCCTCTTAGGACTGCCTTTGGCACATCCCATAGAGTGTGGATTGTTGTATTTTCATTTTCATTTGTTTCCATATATTTTTTAATGTCTTCTCTAATTGTCTGATTGGTCCATTCGTTCTTCAGTAGGGTGTTCTTTAACCTCCATGTTTTTGGAGGTTTTCCAGACTTCTTTCTGTGATTGATTTCAAGTTTCATTGCATTGTGATCTGAAAGTGTGCATGGTATGAACTAAATTCTTTTATATTTATTGAGGGCTGCTTTATGTTCCAGTATGTGATCCATCTTGGAGAATGTGCCAGGCGCACCTGAGAAGAAATTGAATTCCATGGCCTCAGGATGTAGAATTCTAAATATATCTGCCAAATCCATCTGGTCCAGTGTGTCATTCAATTCCATTGTTTCTTTAGTGATTTTCTGTCTAGCTGATCTATCCATTGCTGTAAGTGGAGTATTAAAGTCCCCTGCTATCAGCACATTCTTATCCATAAGAGTGTTTCTGTTTGTGATTGTTTTATGTATTTAGGTGATCACATATTCGGTGCGTAGACATCTATAATTGTTAGCTCTTCCTGATGGAGAGACCCTGTAATTATTACATAATGCTCTTCTTCATCCCTTGTTACTGCCTTTACTTTAAAGTCCAGTTTGTCTGATATAAGTATGGCTACTCCAGCTTTCTTTTGACTTCCAGTAGCAAGATATATATTTCTTCATCCCCTGACTTTCAATCTGAAGGTGTCCTCAGGTCTAAAATGTGTTTTTTGTAGACAGCAAATAGATGGATTTTGATTTTTTTATCCATTCTGCTACCCTATGTCTTTTGATTGGGGCATATAGTCCATTTATATTCAGTGTTATTATTGAAAAATATGGGTTTAGAGTCATTGTGTCCTTTGTGGGATTCATGCTTGTGGTGGTGTCTCTGGTGTCTTTGGTCCTTGCAACACTTCCCCAGAGAGTTCCCCTCAGGATTTCTTGTAGGGCTGGTTTAGGGGTGACAAGTTCTTTCAATTTTTGTTTATTTGGAAAGACTTTTTTTTTTTTTTTTTTTTACAAATAGTTTATTGTCAAATTAGTTTCCACATAACACCCAGTGCTCATCCCCACAAGTGCCCTCCTCCATGCCCACCCTCCTCCCCCCACATCCACCAGTCCTCAGTTTTTGTCAGCATTCAAGAGTCTCTCATGGTTTGCCTCTCTCCCTTTCCCCCACCATTTCCACCCTCCTTCTCCCCCTTGGTCCTCTGTTAAGTTCCTCCTAATCCTCCTATACGTGCACACATATGATATTTGTCCTTCTCTGCCTGACTTATTTCGCTCAGCATAACGCCCTCAAGGTCCACCCATGTTGCCACACATGGCCAGATTTCATTGTTTCTCATTGCCATGTAGTATTCCATGGTATAGATAAACCACATCTTCTTGATCCATTCATCTGTTGACGGACACTTAGGCTCTTTCCATGTTTTAGCTATTGTGGAGAGTGCTGCTATGAACATTGGGGTACATGTGCTCCTATGCAACAGCATTTCTGTATCCCTTGGGTAAATTATTTGGAAAGACTTTTATCTCTTCTTCTATTCTGAATGACAGGCTTGCTGGATAGAGGATTCTTGGCTGCATATTTTTTCTGTTCATCACATTGAAGATTTCCTGCCATTCCTTTCTGGCATGCCAAGTTTCAGTAGACTGGTCTGTAACCAGTCTGTTAGGTTTCCCTTTGTATGTTAGAGCCCTTTTATCCCTAGCTGCTTTTAGAATTCTCTCTTTGTCTTTATATTTTGCCAGTTTCACTATGATATGTCATGCAGAAGATCGATTCAAGTTACATATTAGGGGAGTTCTCTGTGCCTCTTGAATTTCAACATCTACTTCTCTCCCCAGGTTGGGGAAGTTCTCTGTTATAATTTGTTTAAGGACTCCTTCAGCACATTTCCCTCTCTCTTCATCTTCTGTAACTCCTATGATACGGATATTTTTCCATTTCATTGTATCTTTGAGCTCTTGAACTCTTTTTTCGTGTTCCTGGATCAGTTTATCTCTCTTTTTCACAGCTTCCTCTTTTTCTATAATTGTGTGTTCTAATTCACCTATTCTCCTTTCTGCCTCTTCAATCCATGTATTGGACACCTCCATTTTATTATGCATCTCATTTATAGCATTTTTTAATTCATCACAACTATTTTTAAGCTCCATAGTCTTTGTAGCCATAGTTTCTCTCATGTCTTCCATGCCTTTTTCAAGCCCAGCAATTAATTTTATGAGTATTAGTCTGAATTCTTGTTCAGTTATGTTGCTTATATCTGTTTTGAGCAGTTCTTTAGCTGTCATTTCTTCCTGGAATTTCCTTGGAGGAGAGCTTTTCCATTTTGTCATTTTGGTTAGCTTTGTATTTCTTATTAGTTTTAAAAACTTATTAAGCACTCTGAACCTGTGAGTACTGCTGTATTAAAGAAGGCCCTTTGAGGGGCGCCTGGGTGGCTTAGTCGGTTAAGCGTTCGACTTTCGCTTAGGTCATGATCTCGCAGTTCTTGGGTTCAAGCCCCACGTTGGGCTCTGTGCTGACTGCCAGCTCAGAGCCTGCAGCCTGTTTCAGTCTGTGACTCCCTCTCTCTCTCTGACCCTCCCCTGCTGATGCTGTCTCTCTCTCTCTCTCTCTCCTAGAAATAAATAAAAATACATTAAAAAAGTTAAAAAAAAAAAAAAAGAAGGCTCTTTGACTGTTTGGGTCCTGTCCATTCAGGAAGTGTTCTTTGAATGATGTCTCTTGGTCTCTCTTTTTGAGACTTTGGTTATTTTATTTCTCTACTCGTAGCGGTATTTGGGACTCTCCACCATGTGTATTCTGGCTTGTTTCTTGAGGTAGCCCCATGCCGTATTTCTTGTGCTCCGTAGGTATCCACAGGGCTAAAGCGGGGCCTGGGTTCTTATGGATTTGTAATCTCCACGCTTTCTCCATCTCACAACAATGAACAGCTCTGGAGTAGAGGCTGTAACGCTAAAGCCCCGCAGTTCCACGTGCCCTGTGGGTGCTGGGGCAAGGTCTGTACTGGAAGCTCCAGAGTCTGGTGTTGACACTGCTTGGCTGAGGCTGTACCGCCTGCCACTCTTCTGGTGGCTGCTGCTCACAGTCCTCTGATGTGCTCCCCGGGACCTGGAGGTCCAGTCATTGTTCTGATTCACTAAACTAAGCTCCCCATCCCACTTTTAAAACACGTTTGATCCCTATGTTTGAGAACTCCCCAAGGGTCTGAATTTCATCAAAAAATGGTGACTTTCAAAATTGTTCCATATTCCTAAGGCTTTATGATAATTCCAACTTTCAAGTTATCCACATGTTTGAGATTGCTGAATATTCATGAGCTGCTTTCACTTAAAGCAGCAGGTGAGCATCCAGTGTTTCTTTGCCAAGGCAGTTGGGTTGCCCCTATACCTTTTGGAAAGAGGAACATGTGAAGAATGTGTTACAACTGGCAACCTACCTCAATTTTTTTCAGAATGAAATGAACAAAAGTAGTAAAGATCTCTGACTATAGTAACAAAAGTATCTATTTCCATGGGTAGGAAACATGTTATAAATTCTAACTTCCATTTTTTGCCCAAGGTTTAGGGAGGAAAGATAAAGAAATACATCAGCAATTCATTCACTTCAGTGAAATAACAAAAGAGGAAATAGAATGTGCAGGCAAAAGTAACAGGTGAATAGAAGACTTCCATTGTATAAGAAGTATGGACTTTCAAATGTTCTGCAGTTGTTACTAGTAATTTTCTTATGAAAAATACTCAATGCCTTTTGAAGATTTTGAGCTGTTTTATGTGCAAACACTTCTCTAGGTGTGGTAAAATAGTGGTTCATTAATATTTTCATTTATTAAAGGTTAAAGTAATAAACTGTCATAAAAATGTCTTATTGCATTCATTTTTATTTTAATTGGTCTTCTAAACTTAGGCTCTTTCAAATAGGTTGTTTTAAGAAACAGCAAAGAACAGATTATGACTTTAAGTATAATTTAATGAAACTGCTTCTTGAACTGTATTAAAAAAACAGACAAAGTGGGGCGCCTGGGTGGCTTAGTCAGTTAAGCGTTCGACTTTCGCTTAGGTCATGATCTCGCGGTTCGTGGGTTCAAGCCCCGCGTCGGGCTCTGTGCTGACTGCCAGCTCAGAGCCTGAAGCCTATTTCAGAGTCTGTGTCTCCCTCTCTCTTT
The DNA here is from genome assembly GCA_017311185.1 of Proteles cristata cristata. Lineage (NCBI taxonomy): Eukaryota > Metazoa > Chordata > Mammalia > Carnivora > Hyaenidae > Proteles > Proteles cristata. The sequence continues at coordinate 491,541 of JAESUZ010000683.1, read as the reverse complement.
GACCCTCCCCTGCTCACGCTGTCTCTCTCTCCCATAGAAATATAAAAAAAACAAAAACAACAACAACAACAAAAAAAAACCAAAACAGATAAAGCTTAGTCTACAAACGATAAAATTCTGCTTCATTTATGGCTTACCAGTCACTTTCAAAACACACATATCTGCAATGACATAATTTATTTAGACAGTTTTTATGTGTCAGAAGGAACTGAATTTTAAGAACCACCTTCCTTAATTATAAAACTATCCTTAAACTGAAAAAGAGCAAAAGCCTTGAAAAAATTAGCTTAAGACTGTGGAATTTATTTTCAGTTCTTCCCCTTGGCCCCCCTCTCTGTTTTGGCATTGAAAGCTAGACTCAAAACCTGTTTGACCACTCAAGCACTTGAAAACACTTGGAGCAAAAACAAATTTGTCTTCTAGAACTATAATATGCTGACAAAGCCTTTATAGAGGACACTAAAAAAAAAAAAAAAAAAAGCCTTCTCTCAATATACAAACAGATCAGTCTGAAGGCTCCAGAGAACACTGCTAGTCAAAACAGGTTCATTACTCTAACCTTGAGCTCTCAGAGAAGGAGAATAATTGATAAATTCTCATTAATGAAGGATTAATGGGATTTGAATTTTTTGTATGCTTTTGTACATTTTATGGTTTTCCACTTAAAACTGTATAACTTTATATTAAAAAAAAAAACACTGGTAAGGTAGGAGAATGCCAAAAGAAGAGCTTGCTAGCTATCCACTCAAATTCACTCTTTCTTTCCACAGAAATAAGTAGCCACAGGCCCAGTAACATTTCCTGGCCTCTCTTGCAATGAGATATGGCCATGTGATTAACTCTTCTCCTACAGGATGTGCAAAGCAATGTGTGTGGCTTCCAGGCCTGGCTGATAAACTACCCCAGCAGGTACATTCCTCAATGCTCATGCTGTCCTTCTGTGAGTTGGAATGGTGATAAAAACCACCATTGTGCCCTGGGAGATACTTGAAAATAACAGGGAGGCAGCTGGCTTGGGTCTCTGAAAAACTGCATGGACCAAGTCCTCCACTTCTCACCCTGGCTCTCAACTCCTGTTTTAGGTTGTTATGGGAGAAGTAATATTTACTGTGTTCAAGACTTTGTATTTTGGGCCTTTTTGTGACAAAAATTACCCAAAAAAATATGGCACCCACTCACACACTCATTTTTTTCAACACATTTTTTTGGTAAGTTCTGAACTCTGCTAGGCATTGGGGTATGATGGTAAATGGTGAACTAGACAGACACCGATCTTTGCCATCATGACTTCTGTATTTTAGTTATTGTTCCAACTGTAGTTTGTTACACTGTTAATATTAGCTTTATTTCTAAGATAGGTTCTTTCTGAATAATAATATTAATTGACAAATCATAAAATTCAAAGTGGCTAGCATATTCTTCTCTTATTCAATAGTATGCATAAGAAAGAAATCCTAGATGTGTATAAACATGCTGAGAATGAAAAGTCAGAAGGATATTTATGTTTCTTAGGTGGAAGGTAGGTTGTAGCTAGGACATGGGGCAGACCTTTAAGTGTAATGTAAAGGAGGTAGTGGGGGCAAACCACTGAAGTGTCTGATGAAACAGTCCTTAGGTCAAAGTAAGATACAATCAATCCCCTCCACCAATCCACTATGTTCCATCCTCTATCAACTACTCAAGAACACTGATCCTGCCATGGATCCCCTTTCCTTGGACATCATTCCCCTCTCTATTGATTTATCTTACACAAATACTCTGCAATATCACTGTCTTTTAACTTCAGCTGATACTTCTCAAGTTCTCTCTCTCTTTTTTTTAATGTTTTTTATTTATTTCTGAGAGAGAGAGAGAGAGAGAGAGAGAGAGAGAGAGAGACAGTGTGAGAAGGGAAAGGTCAGAGAGAGAGGGAGATACAGAATCCAAAGCAGGTTCCAAGTTCTGAGCTAGCTGTCAGCACAGAGCTTGACGAGGGGCTCGAACCCAATAACCGTGAGATCATGACCTGAGCTGAAGTTGGACACTTAACCAACTGAGCCACCCAGGCATCCCCATGGTATTTTTAAAGTTGGCATTTTTAAAGTAGAGTGCACTAAATTTGACAACTGACTGAAAAGCTGGAAGGAGGAGTTGGGATAAACAAAAAGACCAGGAAGATGTTGATTGATGAAATCAGGTGGGTAGTCTGGTGAAAAAGAGATCAAGGATGAAAAGACAATAAATTCAGTTTTAACATGCTGACTTTGTAAGGTGAACTGCAGAGAGCCGCAATCAAATGTTGACTTGGAAGTCATTTGTAGAGTGGTGACATCTGAGACCATGCAAGTGGCAAAGATCTCAAGATGGAAAAGAGAAATGAGACAAAACCTGGGGAACATCTACATTTATCTGTGCTTTGTGGAGGATGAGCTAGTGAAAGAGATAGCACAGAAGAAAGTCATTGTGATAAGAGGACACAGAGAGGTCAGCATTATCGAGGTTGAGGGAGAGAGTTCTGAGACAAAGGGATGAAGTATCAAGCCCCACAAAGGCTTGAGGAGTCAAGGACCAAGAGGATGTCAGAGCACAGAGGTCTTAGAAGACCATTTCCAACCCTTGTCCAAACAGTGACGGAAAAAGCAGGTTCCACAGACCAGAAGGCGTAGAATCTGGGTTACTGGGTTGAACTAGCAAGAGTGAAAAGCAAGATTCAGAACAAGGAAGTGCAGACTGTTCAAAATGTTTGATGGCAAGTGAAGAAAAATAGACTGGTTATTAGAATCTAGGGAGCAGAAAGGGACGTATGAATGAACAGTGTTCAGTTTTCTCTATTCTTTAACACATTTAGTTGCATTTAAATCTCACAAAAAACCACAATGAGGTATTAATAGTCCTACTTTATGGATAAAGTAACTGAGGCTATATAATATGCTCACTTGCCATAGATAGTAAGCCATAAATTTGAAAGAGAAACTCAGGTCTGACTGCAAGAGCTATGCTCCTTCCTTGAATCCTGCCTGTGATTTCAGAGGGCACAGAAGGCATTAAATAGATTGTTTAAAATTAAGAGAGCTACTAGACTATGTTTTCAGTTTTTATATAATAAATGTGATGCTTATTCTATATTTTATAGAATTAGTATAATCATATTGAGAACATTTGAAAAACAGCATGGAGTAACAGATGCTTTTTTTTTTAAGCAGGCTTCATGCCCTGTGCGAGGCCCAACATGGAGATCAAACTCACGACTCTGAGATCAAGACCAGAGCTGAGATCAAGAGTTGGACTCTGAACTGACTGAGCCACGCAGGTGCCCCTCAAGTAACAGCTGATTCTAATACTACTACCACTACCATCACACAATCAATCACGTTAGGCATATTTCCTATCAGTCTTTTTTCCTGGGAATGAACATTTTTATATACATTCATATACACACATACATATACCCATATGATACATATATACATATGTGTAAAATGTATACATATATAACATATATATACATATATAAATGTACACTTCAAAACCTACTTTAATACTGAAGGATATTGTAGAATCCCAGTTCTACCACTTATGGGTGACCTTGGACACATTATTTAATCTCATCTGCTTCATTTTCCTCATGTTTAGAATGAGAATAATAATAATATAAATCTGCCTTATGGATAATTGGGAGTATTAAAATTGATAATATATACAAAACACTTAAAATATAACTTGTTAATGTTTTTATTTTATTACATGGTCTTCAAAATAATAATTTTATTGAATTGACATACACATTACTAATCTGATGTCATACTTTTAAGCATTTATATTGCCTCTAATTTTCCATGATTATAGAAAGTCTTGTGGTGAGCAAATTAATACTCATGGTCTTTTCCATATTTAAGTAGAACTGAGTGTATGATTACTGGATAAAATGCATGACTAAGTTATGGGCTTTTGATTCAGACTGTTAAACTGTGCCCAGAAGAGAAAGCTTTTAGAGATGGAGGCTTTTTCTAGGCCAAAAGAAATGAGCCAGTGGAGAGGAAGCCATGAAAAATGTGTGAGTGTGTGTATGTATATGTTTGTACGTGTACATGGGGGTGAGGGGGAGGATGGATATAGAAAACATAATTTACATGGATACTTCTTGATTTAGAGGTTAACCTTAGAAATGAGAAAAGCCATGTTATCATTTGAGCAGGTGAGAAAAGAAAATGAGCGGAGTTCTTAGAGATGTTTTGAAGCAGGAGGGAAGCTGCTGACACAAAAGCTGGATGTCTTAGTTCTTCAAGTAAATGAAGAGACAAGGTTTTGGTCTGAGAATGACTGGAGGGCACACACATGAGCTAGGAGCTTAAAGGGGGAGGAAAAGTTTGGGACTATGGCAATAATTACAGATAAGGCAGAACACTCTAATGTCACTCATGGCCACTAATTTTTAAGCTCTGAATTCTCGGTAGCCTCTTGGTCCTTGCTGGTCATGACTGTCTCAAGAGGTGACAGGATGAAGGCGAATGTGCCCAGCCAGTACCCATGTTAGGGATTCCAACTGTGCAAGATGCTTTTTTCGGTCTATGGCATATTCTCTTTGGTTGTGTTGTGGGCTGGTGTGATCAGTGTGAAATTATCACTCACCGTGTTCAGGTACTTTCTTTTCATTTTCTCTGGAAAATGGCTTTTGCTCCCAGTCTCTTCAACAAAACTGCTCTTAGTAAGTGATCTCCAGCTGGCTAATCCCACTGGTCAAACATGCGGTCTTCTGCTTGACCCATTTCTCCTCTTCAAGATACTGGCTGAATTGGCTTCCAAGGCATCAAAGTCACCTTGTCTGTCTTCTACTTTGCTTGTCTCTTAAGTACCCTCTCCTGGTATCTTCTCATCTCCCCATCCTCTAAATGTTGGTGTTTCAGGGCTCACAGTCTCTGAGATGACTTCTCTTTTCTGTCCACACTCACTCCCTTGACCACTTCATCCAGAATACTGGCTATCAATATCCTCTATCTACTGATGACTCCCACACTTTAACTCCAGCCAGGATATCCTCCCTAAACTCTTGGCCTAGAAATCCAGTTGCCTTCCTGATATGCCCTCTTAGATATCTAATGGGCAGCTCAATCTCATTTCCAAAACTGAACCCATGATGCCCTAAACTTCCGTATTCTTCATCTCAGTCAAACTCGCAACACACATCTAGTTGCTCAGGCTAAAAACCTTGGAGTTATCTTTTGACTCCTCTATTACTTTCACACCACACAGGTAATGTCTGGGAATCATGTCAATTCTACGTTCAAAATATACCTAGAATCCATCCACCACATCACAATGACTGCAGTGGCACTAGTCTAGGAGGAACCATTTGCATTTTAATCTATGTGAACAGTGACCCTAGAGTAGTGCATCGTACAGTCTGCAAGGACTGACTCTGATACATGCTGACTCTGCTATCACCTTGTTCAAGCCATCATTACCTCAAATCCAGATTATTGGAATAGCTTCTTAAATGGGGTTTCTCTTTCTGCCCTTGCCTGCTTACTGTCTATTCTCAACATAGCAGTTGAATCAAATTTAAGTAAGTCAGATCACTGTTCTACGTAGAACCCTCAAGTGGATTCTCATTTCACCCAGATTAAAGGCAGAGTCCTCACAACGATCTATGAGGCTCTATGAGGCTCTACTTCATCTGCCCACTTTCTCCCATTACCTCTTTAACTTTGCTCACCCTCGTCCAATCACAATGGTACCTTTGTGGTTTTTTGAAGATTCCAGATAAGTTACTGGCCCAGGGACTTTACACCTACTAGGAAAGTATGGCCTGCTTCCTCACTTTCTGTAAGTCTTTACACTCAGATGTCAAATTCTTGGGAGATCTTCTCAGCTCACTCTATTTAAAATTGCATCCCCTGCTCCCTCACAATTCCTGTCTCCATTTCTAGCTCTATGTTTCTTCCTAGTAGTTACCACTATCTAACATACTTTGTATTATACTTGCTTCTCTTGATTATTGTCTGTTCCCCCTACTAGAATGTAAGCCCCATGAGTACAGTAACTTTTGCCTATTTTTCTCATTGCTGTACCCCCAGGATCTGAAATACTTCCTGGCACATAAAGGCATATAATTATGTATATGTTTCTTCCCCATTACCCCAGGTTTAAAAATAAATGTTTAGTCAGGGTGTAAAGAACTTGAAACGGAGTAGGAAAGGTTTTGGGAGGAGATTTGGGAAAAGTAAACTTAGAAGGTTAAAAATAAGTGACAAGTTATGCTGCACAACATAACTTTTAGGATGGAATCTAAAGACTTGCTATGTTCCCTGGCTCTTTGCTTTGTGGTTACCTGTTAAGATCAGATCCAAAAATTCATGGCATATGACAGCCAGAAAAGCTCTTAGAGAACACCTTTACTTTCTCTGAGGAAGTTGTGCTGGCAGGGCTTTCAATTATCCACTGCAAAAAGACATGGTCCATTTGGCTCACTTATGTTAATAGGTGACATTCACAATCCTGGAATGAGGAAACTGGCGACTAACATGGGGGCAAACCCTTCACCTAAAAAGACCAAGACGGCATTGGGCTCTCCATTCCAAATGTTTTTAAACAAAGAATATGTCCATAGTTCTATCAATCAAACACAGATTCTAAGGAATAAGCGTACTTTTTCACTTTTATTAGCTATTATCACCTCTCTAAGACACTCTTCCTTGTGAAATGAAAATATTTCTTTCTGAAATGAAAAAAAAATTGGGGCGCCTGGGTGGCTTAGTCGGTTAAGCGTCCGACTTTCGCTTGGGTCATGATCTCGCGGTTCGTGGGTTCGAGCCCCGCGTCGGGCTCTGTGCTGACTGCCAGCTCAGAGCCTGGAGCCTGTTTCAGTCTGTGACTCCCTCTCTCTCTGACCCTCCCCTGCTCACGCTGTCTCTCTCTCTCTCTGTCTCCTAGAAATAAATAAACATTAAAAAAAAAAATTATTGGTTCAGTTCATGTAAAAAGGGATTGCATAGAGAAGTACATTCTTTCCAAAGAAGTCAAGTGTTGGACTTTTAGTCATTGTAATCTCTTTGGCAGATAAGCAAATTGTGAGCCAAATAAAGAGCTAATGAAATTAGCACCATTTATTTTACTTAAAAATTTCCTTTCCCCTAAGCAAGAATTAAGTTAATGCTAAAAACATTTAATGTGTATAATGGTTCCAAAGCTTACATTCCTTATTTGGAGTGTATCAGATATGGACCTGAGGTGGGTGACTGTTTCTGTCCCTTCTAGCTGGTCACTTTTACTTCTAGAAACAGAGCATCACGACATTTGGGGGGAAGAAATTAACATGTTTCCCCGAATTTGCCTTTATGTATATTTTATTTAGGGCAAAACTGGGAATCTTCTCTGGGCACATGCATAAATTGACAATGAAGAAGAGATGGCCTATAAATTTTACTAAATGTATGAAAAACCCAGCATGGAGCTAAAAGCTGGTCAGAGATAAAACAGATTATTTACTTATTGAACAGTAAGAATGGACATTACTTATTTTTATTATGCAGACTCTAGCTCATATTACATTATAAATTTATCTTCAGTTTTTATTCATTTTATTTTAAAACTAAACGGACTAAGTAGATATATTTTGGTTTTCACTTTTCAGAGAAACTGAAGCATACACAGAAAAGGATGATGTGTACTAATAGTATCAAATAACTTGTAAGGTCTGAGTTAACTGTGTAAGAGGTTGATTTTTTTGTTTGTTTCTGGTTAATTTGGAAGAAAATACTTTCTAGAATATAGACTTTAACTAAATTTCTGAACACAGAGATTTTTGTACATAAAGATAGCTGATCTTTCTCTATGCAGTTTTCTTTCACTTGGCTTTAAGTTTATTAATTTTTTGTATATAGTCATATATTCAAGAATAAACAGAATGGGGGAAAACAAGAAAAAGGCTCTATTGACAATATTTCAAAAATAAAATTTAAAAATGCTTGAAGGAATGAGATAAAAATCAGACCAGTTTACATAACATGGGAATCAAAGAGTGCTGTCTTTGTTTCTTTTGGCAGAATATAATTTTTCTCAGCTTTGATTTTTAATATTAAAAAGAAATACAAGTGCGTGTACTTGGTAGCTTTAAGGTCTTCACAACTCATATCCTATAGTCCTATAAGCTAAGATTGGAATAAATTTCTTTTTTTTTTTTTTTTTACAAAGCAAGGAAAAGGATGTGGTATTTCCTAACTGACTATAAGTAAAAATTTTACAGAATATTCACTTACCACAAGATCATCTTGATTTCCATGGAGTTCAGACAGTTTGGAACTGGATTTCTGACGTTTAGGTTTCCCCCTTTCTCCAATACAACTGGAAGTATTTTCATGTAACTTTTCCACTTCCTGAGCATTCAAAATACAATCTTCAAGGCTGCTGAACCCAGAAGGAATATTTTCTTTGTCGACAAGCCCCCTTGAAATTAAAAAAAAAAAAAGCTTAATTTTATTTTAAAAGGTAAAAGGGACCTTTTAATGACAGTGTCACTGCATCACATGGGAAATCAGGAGAGTGTCCAGAAATTCCATTTTGCCTCTTTGATCAAAATCTGAGCACAGTGCTACTCCTGAGACCAACTGGTGCCAAATAAATCACATTAACAGAGAAATTATTCCTAGAGGCAAATTGGCGGGGACTGTGTTTCTACCAATGAACAACTTTTGTATTTGTACCAAAAGTAATTTGTATTCAAACAGGGAGAATAGTGCAAACTTACAAAAAATTTTCCCATTATTAATAAATTACACCCTCCCCACACACATTTTATAATACAAAGTGCGGAGAAAAGTCTGAAAAGGAAATATGATGTCTTTTTCTCTAGAATGGGGCATGCTGATTTTTGCAAATGAAGACATTTCAGCATCGTAGAGAAGCATTAATAACAAAATCCGACTGCATTTGATAATTTTGGTAAAAATAATATAAGTTATTAAAAACTACAGAACACAAAATATTTTAACTAAAATATGGATTTGTTACTTCTTATTACAACGTTTCATGACTTAGTTTTATTTTTTTGACTTAGTTTTAGCTTCATGACTTAGTTTTAGAAGTAGATACGAATGTCGTAACTAATGAATTTAATTCACTTAATATTATTGATTACTCAGTAGTAATGATTACTCAGTTTTGAGTATCTCAAACATTTCCTCAGGGAGTTTTCACCAAATTAAATTACTTAGCAAACTGCTTGTCTTTTACTACATCATGGAACAAATTAAGCCATGAGTGTAGTGCATGGCTTGCCAAAGTGCAAATGAATGAGATCTCTCCCTTACGGTATGACTAACTCAAGGTAACTCCCTAAATACTACAGCTCTATTTTGAAATACATGACCTCTAAAGAGCAAAACTGATGACTATATTTTAACATCAGCTCAACCATATCCCCAAAAGAAAGATAATGTTAAATATTCTGTAATCTAAATTCATATCCTGTTTTAGATGGGCTTATAATAGAGACAAAATTATGAATTAAATATTACCGTAATATTTTCAAAGTTATACTATCTTTGGTGATTTTTAGCACTCTATATTTAATTTAGTCTTATTTTACACAACTTTTAACGTAAAAATATATAGACTTGGTAAAATTATATAAAAGACTGATGCAACAGTTATTAGAAATATCCTAGGGACTAACATGCTGGCACATATCCTCATGCAAACACTCTTAAATCTCTCCCCTCTATGCACTGAGACAGGTGCCTTTTATGGATGGCTGGATGAGTTTGGTATCAACTTCAAAATAATTTGTTTTACTATATAAATTCTGTCTAATCACTCTTCTGATTTCCTCTAACTCTTGGGGTATACCTCCTATTATAATTTTTCTAGTTGGGGGGTGGTTTATGTTTGAAAGCTTGTATGACAGAATTCTGTTTACCCCCAAATTTTATGTTGCAGCCCTAACCATCAACATGACTGTTTTTGGAGACAGGGCCTTTACAGAGGTAATTAAGGCTCAATGAGGCCATAAGGGTGGGGCTCTACTCCAATAGACCTGGCGTTCTTATAAGAAGAGGAGGAGACATACAGAAGAAAGGCCATGGGAGGACACAGAAAGGAGGCACTGTCTGAAAGTTGAAGAGAGAAGTCTCATCAGAAACCAACCACATCTGCATCTTGATCGTGGACTTCTGGCCTCTGGAACTGTGAGGAAATAAATCCCTATTGTTTAACCCCCCCAGACTGTAGTACTTTGTTAAAGTAGCCCCAGTAGGCTAATACAAAAGCTAAAAACTAGTTTTAGAAATTAAAACACAAAATTTATTTTATAATCTTTCTGAATAGTGAATAAATGACTAGAATAAGTCCTGTCAAAATAAATATATGAAAATCTGTGCAGTGTGCTCATGTGGAAATCCTGTTTTCTCGCTCAAAAAAAAAAAAAAAAAAAGGTCTCTCCTTTTGTGTGAGTCAACATCTTTCAGCCATGGTACAAATGTGACTGTGAGAGCACTGGTATACAATTCCTGCCTGCAACATTCTGACAGCTTCCAATCATACTGGACATCACTGAGATTTGACTTGAACTGAGATCTCTGCGGCTTCTCACTTCATCTAGGGTTTCTTCCTCACCCGTACATACATATTTACTGTTCTAGTAATACTTGATTACTTATTGTTCCTCTAATAGTACAGCATTTTTTTTTTACTTTTAAGTAAGAATTTAATATAATATTTATAACAAAGAAATCGGTATACATTTCCAGTTTATTGTGTTTTGGGTAGTTGAAACCACTTTCACTTAAATTACCCTTTGCCTTTTAAAAAGTATTTATTATAAAATTTTCACACACATAGAAAAGAAGAGAGACTCTCACAAACTTCCATATTCTCATCACCAAGAGTCAACATTTCCATGCACCGGGCAGATGGCAAGTTTTTTAATAAATGAATTAAACTAAAACCTTTCACATAATGAATATATTTCTTAAACTTTGACATTTTTACAGTAGCAAATAATAACATAAACCTGATAATGTTTCCTTATAAATTTAGACAAACAATGTTTATAATCTTGAAATGTTTATAATTTTAGTCTATCTTCTGTATTTGTTTAAAATTTTTTAAAATATTTATTTACTTTTGAGAGATGGAGTGAGACAGAATGTCAGTGGGGAGGGTCAGAGAGAGAAGGAGACACAGAATCTGAAGCAGGCTCCAGGCTCTGAGCTGTCAGCACAGAGCCCAACTCAGGGCTCAAACCCATGGACAGTGAGATCATGACCTGAGCCGAAGTCAGACACTTAACTGACTGAGCCACCCAGGCACCCCCTGTATTTGTTTAAAAAATCTGCCCTGATGACTTTAGTACAGACTTTATTGACTCTTTAATCTAATCGTGAAATATGGTCATCATTGGCTTCAAGAAAAAAATTTAAAAAATTTTTTAATGTTTTTATTTTATTATTGAGAGACAGAGCATGAGCATGGGAGGGGCAGAGAGAGGGGAAGACACAGAATCCGAGGCAGGCTCCAGGCTCCAAGCTGTCAGGGCAGAGCCCAATGTGGGGATCGAACTCATAAACTGTGAGATCATGATCTGAGCTGAAGTTGGACACTTAACCAACTGAGCCACCCAGACATCCCAAGGATATATTTTTTTAGTTGGTTGCAGCTCTAAGTTGTTAGGAGGTCAAACAATAGACAAAAATACAACGAGTTTGTATATTTAAGAACCCCCCCTTTTTTTTTGAGGGGGGAGAGGGGCAGCGGGGATCTCACAACTGTGAAATCATGATCTGAGCCAAAACCAAGAGTTGGATGCTTAACCAACTTAGCCATCCAGGTATCTCTTTAAAAATTCTTTTTAGCCATTCCATGAAGCTATTAGTTTTGAATAGAATTAAGTCTAGCTTAATCTTTTTTTAAGCAAAGCCTGATGAAAATCTTTGATAAATGAATCAATTATGAGTAAGTATATACTAAGAAAAATATACTTAATATAGGCTATGATAACAATTCTGAACCACTGATTCTGCACAGTCAGTGATATGTCACTATATCTCCTGGGGACATCATGGAGAGGACTTTCATGGGGACAAAAGCAGTAGGTCTGGGGCCCTGAGAGCAGTAGGTCTGGGGTCTCACTCCTCCACAGACCTGGTGAGTTCACAGAGGCAGTGCAGTGTGGACTGGAGGTTGAAGAGGAAGGGGACTATCAAGAATGCTAATTACTCAGCATGTCAGATGAGGAAGAGGCCATATGAATGGGAGGGTGAGGCCAACAGGGAACACAGGAAGGGGACTTGTGCATGCCCAGACCACATACCAGGGAGAAAGAGTAATGCAAGACTGTAAGTTACCTTGGCTACACACAGTTTGCGGCCCGAGATTCACTCACTCAGTGCACAACCGAGTCTGACCACAATGAGTGAGCAGCATGAGCAGTGAAGCAAATACCAGAGAAGAAACAGTAAAAGGAAGGCTAGAGTTTCATGGGTTAGATTAGTCAGCTTCTACCATTCTCCATCTCATTTGTTCTCCTGATATTGATAGTAAAATGTGATCAAGATAACTTATATTAGAAACATTCCCAACTTGGGAAACTAAATTCTGCAGGAAAGGTCACTTACTGTATGTTTCTTATGTTTCTATCTGTCCCCTATTCACTGTGACCTTACCCCACTGTGCTGCCTCCGGCTGCAGCTGTGCCCACCATCAACGCTACCGCTGTCTCTGTTCTCTCTCCAGTGCTTCCCACCACTTCTATCCACACCAGCTTGCCGTCCCTTCGTCCAAACAAAGAGGGTGGAAAGCACGACGTCGTGACACACTAAGACTATTTTTAAAATGCAATGTGTTGCTACATACTATTTGGCAAAAAATAAGGCAGAGGATATGAACAGTATTAAATAATTTGTACTTGCTGTGTAACACAATTTAGGCAGTACACAAACTAGTTATACTCCTAAACATTTTCTATAAAGCTTAGTAGCTAATTTTAAAAATAAATCTGTCCTGTATTGTATCTTTCTAGTCTCTAAAGGTAGTATTATAGCACCCTCTCCAACTGACCAGCTCCAAGACAATTTTTTAAAAAATCCTGCTTTTATCACTTAAAAAGTCAGTAGGTAATACAATTGATACTGTTTTATTTCTAAAATGACACTTGTTAGTATAACTTTTAAACATCGTGACAATAGGCAGCATGGTATTTATTTACACTACTTCTCTTTTGTGTCTTTCTTTAATCAAAAAGAAATTTCATTTTTTCCTAAGACTTTGATATAGATTATGAATCCAGGGAAAAACAATGAGGAGGCTCAGGGTCTGATTTAATCTTTGACATTTAATAAGGAATTCAAAACAGTAACTTTATAGAGACTAAATGCTATGGTAGATAAAAATAAAACTTTTGGGGAAAATATATGAATATAACTTTATTTTTTGTGACAATTCAAATGATGTTATTAAAAAATGTGGATGATAATTGTTTATTTGTATCTTCTCAAATCCTTTAATGAAGGAAAACGTTCCTTATAATACTATTCTTGAAATTCATGCTGTGGGAAAGGTTGAAGTTATTATAATAAAAAAATAACTTAAGCATTTCCTCTTCTGATTAGAATTAGGCTCAACATTTCTTATCCTAAAAATGTAATCAATTGTCAGAGTATTACAGTGCTATTCTAATATCTCATCAAACCAATACAGCAGGGAGATCTGTTGATTTCATAAGCTGTTCTAACAGTCAAATGAATGTTGTCTAATAAGAAAAAAACCACCTCTGGACTGACATAGGGCCATTTTCTCCTCCAGGGGTTGGGCATCCCTTCCAATAAGATATTCATGAGGAAGCCATGAAATGGATTAAATCAGAGGTGGCTTCCTAGAATATACATCTAGACAATGTAAAACATCCAAACAAAACTGAAACATTCATTTAGTTGCCTACAAATTTCCAAATGTTAGTTAAGTTTAGAATAGTCAAGGGCACTTGGGTTGCTCAGTCAGTCAAGCGTTTCACTCCTGATTTCGGTGGTCATGATCTCACAGTTTTGTGAATTCAAGCCCCACAATGGGCCCTGTGCTGACAAGTGCAGAACCTGCTTGAGACTCTCTCTCTCTCTTGCTCTCTCTGCCCCTCCCTTGCTTGCACTTTCCCTTTCTCAAACAGAAAAAAATAAGTTAACAAACTTAAAAAAAGAGAATAGTCAAAAGAGAAAACTTTTGAAGTTTTAACCTGAATACTGAAATGGGAATGGCTATAATGCAGTGACTAATTCAGGTGTATATTTTTAAAAGGAGAAGAGAAAATGCAAATAAGGGGGCACCTGGGTGGCTCAGTCGGTTAAGCGTCTGACTTTGGCTCAGGTCATGATCTCACAGTTTGTGGGTTCAAGCCCCGTGTTGGGCTCTGTGCTGACAGCTAGCTCAGAGCCTTGAGCCTGCTTCGGATTCTGTGTCTTCCTCTCTCTGACCCTCCTCTGCTCACACTGTGTGTGTCTCTCTCTCAGAAATAAATAAAACATTTGAAAAAAAATTAAAACAAAGAAAATGCAAATAAGAGGCACCAATGCCAACTCACAGGTCTCTGCTGCATCGAACTTCATCCTGCTCTTTGGACTGGCGGCGGCGCTGTCTGGCAGATGTGGCAGAAGATGCTGCCAATGTTCCAGATTCTGAGTCCTCTGAACTTTGACCTCCAGAGCCATTAACATCAAAAAGATGCTGTTCTACTGCTGACCGGATAGTTCTTTCTAAGAGTCTAATAAAGAAAAAATTGAAAGTAAATCAGGTAATCAAATTTATTGATGACTGCCTTTAAAAATTTAATATCTATAATTTTGGAAAATCTGTATTTCCAGTGGTAGATCTACTATAGTTTCATGAGCAAAGACAGTATGTGAGACATCTCAAAATTTCTGTAACATGTGTAAGATAAAACCAAACCTAACAAATTCTACCAATTTGGTAACTGTGTTTCTCATCTCAGTATGTCCAGGATTACTGAAATGCTCACAGCAAGTCTAGCAACAATTATCAGAGACAATCAGGAAATAAGGGTCATTTAATATAAGGGAGAATGAGGAAATATTTTTTTCCCTCATATAATAATAATAGACCTATTCTTATAAGGGTGAGTTCCTCCAGATGTCATACCAGTTCTCTAGAGGAAGACAGTATGATTTGCAAAGCAAACTGGCACAAATAATTTTATGGTTGCTATTATCTATTTAGAATCCTTTTAAGATAAAATTATGCAGGGAATAATGCTATTAAAAAGGAACAGCTCACCAGAACAATTACTACTTAGAACAGCAAAATCTTTCTGAACTTTTATTCATTTGAATTGTGATGTATATAGTTGAAGCTTTATTTGTGCAAATATCCCAATACTCATTACTGAAGATGGTAGGATAGATTTGCTTTGTTCAACATGAAGAAATATTTCAGTACAGGGGCTAAAAGGAGTGCACGATGAGATAGGTAAGGTATCCTTTTTAAAGCTACATAATCTTTTAATGTATCTAACCTTTTATCACCACGCTATTTAATTCTAAATAAGCTGCCATGGAAAATTCTAAACATATTCTCCTCAAACCATGTTTTCCTGCACTTGAAAAAAGAATCATATCCAAACTCATCAAATTGTACATACATAAAGTATGTATAGTTTTTTTGTGTATCAATAAAGCTATTAAATTTAAAAGAACCATGTATATATTTTTAAATGTTCAGATTAAGAAAACATCCACTTAAATAAAATGGGTTTTAAGAAATTTAAGAACTTTAGATTTTCCAAATGTAGTTTTCTAACAGATGCATAGCAATTTCATTAAAACTATTTGAAGACATTGAACAAGTATAGTGTAACTTGGGCACTAGAACTTACATATTTAGAACTCTATATCCCAATGATTCAAGATTACTTAACAGTGGTACATGGGGATGTGAGTGAATTAATATATACATACAAATCTATCCCACAACTTTCCCAAACTATACAAGACATAAAAGAAGTAAAGGCTGTCAGGAAACATACAAGAAAGGACATATCAGTCTTGGTATAATTCAGCTTTAAAATTCACAAAGCTAAGAGAGGTCAGTCCTTTCACTGCTTCTTTACCTAGTAAAGAAGAAAAAACATCCCAATTTATCCCATTAGATCCAAATTCATACCAGTTAGTGCTTCTTTAAATTCTTCTACCTCCTCATCATATCTTCCCTCCTTTTCTTCCTGATCCCTGTTGATGGAAGATGCTCTAAAAAGGCCCATTTATGTCTCAGCAAGGAAGGGAGTAAGATGTGATGGAAAGTCTTTGAGCAAGAAACTAGTCACAAATATTTATTTAGTGCCTAATATATATCAGGCACTTTTCTATGTGTTAGGGATACAGCCATGAATATGACAGACAAGGCCCCCGTGTTTTTAGAGCTTACACAGCTGCTATGAAGCAAGACAGGTAATAAATAAATCATGAAATTTCAGATGGGGATAAATTCTCTCCAAAATGGAGGACAGGACTGGAGAGTGACTGTGGATAGTCAGGGATGGCTTCTCCAATGAGAGGACATTGGAACAAAAAAGCAAATTATAGTAAAATTAATGGCTAGGCTGAGAAACAGCTAGTACAAGGGTTCTGTGGCAAATATGCACTTGGCTAATTCCAGAAATAGAAGGTCACGAGGTTGAAGCACAATGGGAAATCTAGTCAGAGAGGAAGGCAAGGGCAGGTAAATGGAATTTAGAGTTTAGTCCATGTGCAATTGGTAGCCTGAGGAGGAAAAAGGCAGATGGCGGACATAATCAACAGAGCACTATTGCTGCTCTGTGGAGTGTTGCCATCACTAATTTGCTTTTGATTCTGTGTCCCTTTTGGGCTATAAAGTCCCTGAAGGCAGAGCCCAAGGCTTATTTGACATTATACACTTAACACTATGCTTGGCATGGTACAGGTACCTAATAAATGTCGGCTGATTAAACATAATGAGGGAAGAAGTAAAGACACGGTTACTACTTTAACCTTTAATGGCATCCTTCATTGCAAGATATTTCCCCAAATACATATTTTGCAAATATTAATAGACTCTGACATTATTTTGACTGAAGCAAAAATCTTGCATGTTCAAATGGTTGAGCTGTCTCTAGTCACACACCCACACAGAAGCTCAAACAGGAACACGTCTTATTTAGTCCTCTTCTCTGGTTTAAAAAATCACCATTGGTTGCTTACTGTATTAATCTTCCAATACTAAACACCCTTAGAGTAGCTTTTTTTTTCTGTTTGCTAAATGAGAAAGGAGGGAAGAACCCATATCCAAAAAACTTACTCTCCAGTTGTCGAAACATTGCTGACTTGGGATACATGCGTACTGTGGAAAAGAAGCACAAAGAAACAGTCAGATTAGAACGTAGAGACTGAGAACCCAATGTCTAAAGGGGATTCCAGGCTGAAAATACCAGCCAGACTCTGAGTGATCTCTGCAGAATGTTTAACCATCCACTGACAGATGCTGATTTTAACTTATTTCTAGAATTAGAGAATGGCTCTGGGTGTTTACCCATGAAAGATGCTCTCCCTTTCCTCCTCCCATTTTAAAAATGTCTATGACACAGAGTTTTAAAGTAACTTTTACAAACCATCTCTACTTTCTCACCCTACCACCACGTTCTAGTTGAGGGTCTTTTCATTTTCCAAAATTGCCACCCTCCAAAATTTCTCCCCTCTTGTCTGCACCCTGTGTTCATCTAACCACAGTGAGGGTTGAAGCTGGCAACTATTTTAGCAGCACTGATACCAAGACTTTTTTGTAGTCAGCCTTCTCATGCTTAGCCAGCTTCTAAATCAAGATTCAAAAGTTCATTTAAAAGAAATCCCTCATGCTTGTCAAACTATAGTTTTACATGATAGATATGACAGTGCCCTTGTCTCCTCATTCTCTGAAGAGGATACCTGAAGAAAATGGCAGCCATTAATGACCAATTCTGATGGCTGCCTTTCAGTTACCCTAAACATCCTCATATATGTTACACAATTTTCAACATACATTTTTAAAAAACCATCTGTTGGGGTTTTCATCTATGTACACGTGTATCTCATCTCTTTCCATTCTGAATCTAAGTACCCCAAGGGACTTTATGACATTTCTCTTTTTCTGTCATTACACTCCCTATCACTACCATCAGATATATCTTAGCACTTATTATCCCAGAGGTGATCAACACTCACTCTTTAGCCCCGAAAATGTCCTTGATAAAAGCCATAGCTATTTTCATGGCCACAAACCACAGCCAAATCCCAGAAGAGAAACAAAAAATAATGCTATTGTTCACAAGGGAAACTGATGAGAAAAATCTGAACAAATGAATAAATGAACAAATGAATAAATGTACTCTAACACTGAGTACTCAGTATATTTTAGACACTGTGCTAAGTATTTTGTAAATAGATTTTTCTCATTTGCTGTTTACAATGACCGCATAAGGTAGGTACTATTGTTTTCTCAATTTTCAGATAAAGAGGTTAGAGGTTAATCAACTTGCCCACAGTGAGAGCCAAGAAGTAGATGAGCTGGAATTTGAACCAAGAAAGATTTAACTCAGAGTCTAAGCTTTTAATCACTACACCAGACATTCAATCTATCACTCACTAGAAGAAAAACTCACTAGAATCATCTTTGTAGATGGAGGCTTAGCCTTAGGTATTTTCCTTTGCTTTTAATCACAACCATTTTTCATCTTCTTCACAATGCCTGTTATTCACAGTGGTTCCCAGGTTACATAACCAATAATATATCCTTTGCTGTTCTCTGTCCTTAACTGGAACAGGCAGTTCCTGCTTTTGATGCTTTGTGGCTCACCCTCTGTAAAGTCGACACTGTATAATTAACTCCTGTATTTCACTTCTCAATGCAGTTATACAACCTTAGTTTTGGAGCATGGACCAATGTGAATGATGATTCCAGGAGAACAGAGAAAAGGGGGAAAATGTAGATCTGTTAGACGCTAAAAATATTCCAAAGACATAGAAGTATACTTAGCCAATAGTCCTCCAGGCCGTCTCAGAATGAGGAGATGTACATCCTTTCCTCCCTTCTACATCCTTTGGCCTAAACTTCTTTTTGCTTATTGAAGCACATGCTGATATTTTTATGTTCCTTTTGGGGGACTGGGGTCCAGGACACAAAAAGAAAGTTGAGGAAGAAAGAGACAAGAAAATGACATCAAGTAGAATGAAGTTCTGAGATTACTAACTCTCTGAGGAGGTACTTCTCAAACCCTAAGGCATAGCTGAATCACCTAGGAGCTTATTCACACACAGACTCCCATACAGTAGTTCTAGATCTCAGGAAGGGGAAGCTGAGGGACACCTGGGTGGCTCAGTTGGTTAAGCATCCAACTTCAGCTCAGGTCATCATCTCACAGTTAGTGGCTCAAGCCACTGACAAGTGCTGACAGCTCAGAGCCTAGAATCTGCTTTGGATTCTGTGTCTCCCTCTCTCACTGCCTCTCCCCAGCTCATGCTCTGTCTCTCTCTCAAAAATAAATAAATAATACATACATACAGACATACATACATAAGGGGAAGCTGAGTTTTTGCCTTTCTATCAAATTCTACATGATTCTGAGGCTGCTAATTTGTGTAAGACATCGATTAGCAAAGCTGTAATTCTCTGTAACTAAAATTCTTCAAGACTTCAATTACTTGGATATCACAATAACTATTTTTAAACATTCTAATTTAAGTAACAAGGGTATGAGTTGGAAAACTTATACTAGCATAAGTGAATAAAGGGCAACATGTCAAAGTTTCCCCTCATAGCTTAAAGAAAAATAACCTATGCCATCTAAATCAGTCTTTTTAAAATATTTATTTATTTTTCAGTATTTATTTTTTTTATTGAGAGAGACAGAGACAGAACACCAGTGGGGGAGGGCAGAGAGACAGGGAGACATAGAATCTGAAGCAGGCTCCAGGCTCTAAGCTGTCAGCACAGAGCCTGACGCAGGGCTCAAACCCATGAACCATGAGATCATGACCTTGGCTGCTTAACTGACTGAACTACTCAGGCACCCTCAGTCTTTTTTTTTTTTTTTTAATGTTTATTTATTGATTTTTGAGAGAGAGTGTGTGCACAAGTAGGGGAAGGGCAGAGAGAGGGAGACAGAGAATCTCAAGTAGGCTCTATGCTGTCAGCAGAGAGCCTGTTGTGGGGCTCAAACCCATGAACCATGAGCTCGTGACCTTAGCTGAAATCAAGAGGCAAATGCTCAACTAACTGAGGCCACCCAGGCACCCCAATCTAAATCAGTCTTTTTTTTTTTTAAATGTTTATTTATTTCAGGAGAGAGAGAGAGAGCAGAGCAGGGGAGGGTCAGAGAGAGAGGGAGTCACAGACTGAAACAGGCTCCAGGCTCCGAGCTGGCAGTCAGCACAGAGCCCGACGCGGGGCTCGAACCCATGAACCGCGAGATCATGACCCAAGCGAAAGTCGGACGCTTAACCGACTAAGCCACCCAGGCGCCCCATAAATCAGTCTTAAAGAGACATTTTCAGAATGCAAAATAAATGAATAAATCAATAATAAAAAGTATAAAATCATATTCAATTTGATAATATATTAATCTTAGGTCAAATTTATGATAATTTAGTTTAATAGTCCTTTGGAATTTTTGGTATATTTAGCGTGGCCATGTTTTCATGCTTTTATTTTTTTTATTTTTTATTTTTTTTAATGTTTTTTATTTATTTCTAGGAGAGAGAGAGAGAGACAGCGTGACCAGGGGAGGGTCAGAGAGAGAGGGAGTCACAGAGTGAAACAGGCTCCAGGCTCTGAGCTGGCAGTCAGCACAGAGCCCGACGCGGGGCTCGAACCCACGAACCGCGAGATCATGACCTAAGCGAAAGTCGGACGCTTAACCGACTAAGCCACCCAGGCGCCCCTGTTTTCATGTTTTTAAAACAATTTCTCTAATGCAAATATTCTAAGAAGAGAATATTTTCCATTGGGAATCAGAAAAGACAAGTTCTGGTCTCAGCTCTGCAGTTAATTAGCTGAAATCATAGATTGCCAGTTAGCCTAGTTGCTTTGGATTGGTTTCTTCCTACAGAAAATGAAAGACTTGGTTACTGATCTCTGTGGTTTTCTTATAGCTCTAAAAGTTTGTTGCCCTAAAGTTTAAATCACTATAAAAGGTTATAACTGCATAATGTTTTATGATAGTTTCAGTCATAGCTATGGTTTATTAAATATCAATATGGCTTTGGTCAAGTATCCAAACACCTCTTTAGTTCTGTGGGATAATCCACCAATAACAAGATTTCTAAGAATATTTAGTCACAGAAATAGGGGTTATTTTCACAGCTATAATGGACTCATGAAGGTAATTCTAAGACACTGACAAGAGAGTAATAAGCAAACAAGGTAAAGTGAAAGATAGATTTCCCTCATCTACATGTAGCTTGGTTTTTATCCTCTGCGGAAAGCTAACAATAATGAATTTTTTCAGAGCCCTTGACTGATTTGCTAACAAAATTTCTTACTATGCAATATAAACACTTGAATATGGAAGAGATGATATCATAATGTTGATAAAGCAAGTATTCAAAACTGAAAGAGGGGCACATGGGTGGTTCAGTCAGTTAAGCATATGACTATTGATTTTGGCTCAGGTCATGATCTCGTGTTGGTGAGATGGAGCCCCTGCTATGGGCTCTGTCCTGACAGCCACTACTTGGGATTCTCTCTCTGCCTGTCCCCCCTCTCCCAAAATAAACAAACATTTAAAGAAGAAAAAAACCTGAAAGCAATAAGCTTAGATGTAGACTCCAGCACTATGGACAATTTCATTACCTGAGCCTGCTGTAAGCAACAATGCAACTGCATTTGTTATTGGTATAGTCATTTAAAATAGATTCTAAGCCTACTCTGCAATGTATTCTATGACATATTTAAATATATTTAGCCCATGTCTTTATTAACAAAACCCAAATTATATTTCTGGAAACTGAATATACTCAACAAAGTAGTCTATAAATTTGCATGTGATAAGATGCACAGAATGCCTGTTGACAAGTGATTTTCTAATTAGAGCTCTTGATCTGAAATATAGAAATCTACATATAAAAAGAAGTTTCAAATCTACTAAAATATGACATCTTGAAAAAGCATGTGTTCTCTTTTTCTGTATGTTCTCTGACTTCAGTGTGGTTTCTTTTCTGTCATGTAAGTACATCTAAAGCAGGCTCCAGGCTCTGAGCTGTCAGCACACAGCTGATGTGAGGTTGAAACCTATGAGCCATGAGATCATGACCTGAGCTGAAGCTGGATGCTTAACTGACTGAGCCACTCAGGTGCCCCTAATGACTAAGGACATAAAAGACTTATGTGATATTTAATTCAGCCAAAGCATGAAGATCATGTAACTAATCAAAATAGCATGAAGCTTCTAATTTATTTAAGAGAATATACTATTTTTAGTATTATCTTAAAATACCAAAAAAGTTGATATGCAGTGTAAACATTTTGAGACTAATGTTATGTCTTGCAATTGTAGAACAGATTTCTAATTAAAGCTTTAACCACTGTCTTCAGTGGACATAATATAAAACATCAGTGTCATAATATAAAACAAATATACTTGATCTTCACTATTTATCCACTCTGACTTAACTTTTAGCTATTATTATGATATGCAAAAATTTAATGGAGAATTTATAGGTGCTCAAACATTGACAAAAATTGTATCACCTTTTGTGGTGGTGTTACAGATAGATTGGACTTAAATAGCCTCACTTTTTTCTTTATTTTAAATCATATACTATGCATATAATACTAGAACATAAATTGAAAACATATTACATGGATATGAATGAGGAGGAAAATATTTGTCCTCATATTATCAAATATTACACTTCCTATTTCCTTAAATATTAGGATTGATTTGAAGAAAAAAATTATTCTTCATTACTATATTTTCATCATCTATTAAGTATTTTCTAACAAATTAAATAGAGCCCATTAAAATACTGACATACTTTTTTGTGCAGGCCCTAATTGTGGGAGTTTTTAGTTTTACACATTTAGCATGTTTTTGTTCAAAAAGAAATTCAGAGTTTTCAGTTTTAGACTAGGGTCTTTATAAAGCAAAATTATGAATGAAATGGATAGTTTACTATCCATTACTCTTTTACAGATGATGAAACTGAGGTTCAGAGAAGTTTAATATCTGGCTCAAGTTTACACAGCTCTATCTCCTGTAATCTAGCTTCAGAGTGTGTCCTTAATAAGGACATGATCCTTATTCTCAAATGATGCTGCTATTCACATATATCTTTGGCTATATATCTAGTTATTTTCTTAGAATTAGAACAGATTGCTTGATTTTTGGATCCTAATGGAAATCTTCTTCTTCTCAAAAAAAATTTTTTTTGAGAGAAACAGCGTGCGTACATGAGTGAGAGAGCCTGGAAGGGGGGGAGGGGCTGGGGGGGGAGGTTGAGAGAGAGAGAGAGAGACAGACAGACAGACAGACAGACAGACAGACAGACTTAAGCAGGCTTTACCCTCAGTGCGGAGCCCTGACTCAGGGCTTGATCTCATGACCCTGAGATCATGACTTGAGCTGAAATCAAGAGTTGGACATTTAACCCAAAAAGTCACCCAGGCACCCTTTCTTTTCAAAATTTATTTTTATTTCTAGATTGTCATGTTTATTAGCACAAAATTGCATCAAGTAATCTTCAATCTTTAAAAAACTATGTCCCTGGACTACAAATTTCAGTTTGGATTATTAGGATTGTTCCATTTTTTTTCTCAGAGGTTTTTCTCTTTTAAAACTTGCATTTTTATTCCCAAACAACCAGTTCCTAGATTCAAACATAAGTTCTGCTCTTCTTTTCTATTTCTTTTATTATTATTAAAACCTTTTAAATCTCTAAGGAGTTGCTTTTCCTCCTATATATAGTTTCTTATTCTGATTGTGTGCCTCATTTATTTTCAATCTTAAGAAGATGAAGTCATCTTTTAAAAAAGAACTTAGAGGGGCGCCTGGGTGGCTTAGTCGGCTGAGCGTCCGACTTTCGCTTAAGTCATGATCTCGCGGTTCGTGGGTTCGAGCCCCGCGTCGGGCTCTGTGCTGACTGCCAGCTCAGAGCCTGGAGACTGTTTCAGTCTGTGACTCCCTCTCTCTCTGACCCTCCCCTGCTCACGCTGTCTCTCTCTCTCTCCTAGAAATAAATTTAAAAGAAAAAAAAAAAAGAACTTAGAACCCACAAATTTTGATATGTTACTTTCCTCCTTTTTCTTATCAACAGTCTACACTAGTTTTTATTTCTTATTTGAAGTTTTTCCTCCTTTTAGGAGAGTTTTCATTGGTTGATTGGAGATTTTTTGGTATTAATTATACTGTGGTTAGAAAACATGACTTAAAACTTCTACTCTTTGAGAACTTTGAGATATAGCTGAATAATTCTTTAGAAAGTAGCAGGAATGTTTGAGTCTTACTTGTATGGTGCAAAGTTTAGTATGTAATGCTCATTTATTTTTTTTTAAGTTTATTTATTTATTTTGAGAGAGAGAGAGAGCACAATTGGGGAGGGACATAGAGAAGGGAGGGAGAGGATACCAAGGAGGCTCCATGCTCGATGCTGAGCCTGATGTGGGGCTCAATCCCACGACTGTGAGATCATGACCTGAGCTAAAATCAACAGTCAGATGCCCAACCAACTGAGCCACCCAGGCACCCCTGTAATGCTCATTTATTTTAAATCTCATTAATTATATCAAATACAATGCTACTGTGTGCTATGTATTTGATACATTTGTTTTAGACATATAGTTGAATGTAAAAGTTCTATACTTCAATTTTATTTGCCTGTTTATCCTTGGTAATTTCAGGGTTTAAATTTCTTTCATTTGATGCTGTGCTATTTTACACATGCTAATATATAACTTTTATGTGCTTAGTGTGAATTTTACCTAATGAAGGAAGTCTAGGTTTGTCCTTTTCACAAATTTGGCATTGAGTGCTAGTTGTCTTGGGATTGATATTGACCTTTCTGCTTTCCTTTTTTTCACATTTATCAGATATACATTCTAGATTTTTATTATTAATTTTTCAATGGCTCTTTGGTGCAAAATATAGCTCAAATAGTTTTTGTCTGCTTCTTTGTTTTTGTTTAAGTAGACTTCATGCCCAGCATGAAACCTAGTATGGGCCTTGAACTCATGACCCTGAGATCAAGACCTGAGGTGATCAAGATTCAGATGCTTAACCAACTGAGCCACCCAGGCACTTCTAGAATTTTAGTTTTTATCAAAAAATTTGATCATTTTCATTTATTATCATAGTTAATGTATTTGTTCTAGTTTTGTGTTTTTACTTTATGTTTTCTAATCTGGGAACTTCCTTTTCCTTTGATTTCTGCCTTTGCTCTTATCTTCTGAGGGGATTTGGGTTATAGAAATCTTATAGAAATTTCTAATAGTGGTTGCCTCTCATACCCACATATCTCTATTATTTATCTCTGATTATTAAAACTAAAACACCTCATCCCAAATAAAAACTCAAAACTCTGACTCCTGCTTCAAATTCAAAAAAAGAAAAAGAAAAAAAAAAAAAAACTCTCCTGATTGTATTCTCCTACCTTCTATGTAAGACAAGAAATTCAGAATGTTGTTACTTTCTTTGCTTCTCTATCAATGATTATAATCAAGTTTCTACTACTTATTTTTAAAAATTTACCTCTCAATTAGATGGGGATAACCACTGATTTCTACTTTTATTTTTATTAGTATGGTTTTTTTTTCTTAGAATCATAATTTTTAGGTTGGCTTTCCAATCTCTGACCTTCATGTCTATTATTATTTCTTTCAATTTTTTCTTATCTTTTTCCTTTCCATTTGGAAGAGCTTCTCAAGTTTCTTTCTCATCCATACTGGATGTTTTACTTTTAAATTTTATTATTATTATTTTTTAGTTAGGGGGAGAGAGAGAGAGAGAAGAGAGAGAGAGTGAGTGAGTGTGTGCTGGGGAGAGGGGCAGAGAGAAAGAATCTTAAGTAGGTTCCATGCTCTGCTCAGAGCCCAACATGGGGCTCATTCTTATGACCCTGGGATCATGACCTGAGCCAGAATCAAACATCAGACACTCAACTGACTGAGCAACCCAGACACCCTTGTACTTGATTTATTTTTAATAATTTCTGCTCTTTATTGTTTCCTACATAGTTTTTGAAATCTCTGTTAATAGATTTCTAGGCTCCCTTTCCCCTCATTTCAGTTATTCTTCTATGTCCCTCACCCTGTAATTGTAAGCCTATTTTCCCCTTACAGGTTCCTACTTACATTTCACAGAGGGTTGGTTATATCCTTGAGCATTTTATTGAGAAGATTAGTAATACTACTTTTCAGGTTTTCCTCTGAATCATATAAAAAGCAATTCTCTGTAATCTATTTTTACTCTGAGTCCTCAGAGCAAGTCATCCTTTCTCTTAGTTTGTAATTTTTCTTTATAGGTCCCAAATAGTTCTTCATGATTTGTGGTTCTGATGGAGAATCAATCAATCAGGGCAGGGTAATTACCAACAACCCGGGTGGGTAGATCATTCTTTATTTCATTGTCCCTTGGCTGTGGGTAGATGCCAGCTCATGAATTTAGATTTTAAGAACCAACATATGAGTCTGCCCTAGAACAATCTATAATGCTTACATAGGTACACTTGCTATTTGGTCCAATTTTCTAAGATAGAGAATCAGGAATAAATTTGTACTTTGTGCAGTATACTCTTGCAAGCATGTATTATGTCTAATAATCTTCCTGCCTTTAATGCTTTAAATGACTTCTCAAATGCTTTAAGTGACTAAGTATCTCGGGAGGATTCCCTCTCCTTTCCATTGTTTTGTATACCAAAAATCTGTCTTTGAAGAGATACTGACATAAAAAAGCCCCCCATTAGGGCAGAGAAGTCAAAAGGAATATGCAACTCACCTCTGAATAGTTCAGAAAATAACTTTCTGTTCAGTAGGGGGAATGTCACTTGTTTTTCTGGTCAGTAGTAGACAAAGGAAGGAATCCAACTTAGAATTTTTTTTTTTCCTTCCTCTTCTCTGTGTGACCATTTGTATTGTTTAGATAGTGGAGCGTGAAGTCTGTCAGATAATAATATGTTTCTCAGTCCATCCCACTGATGTGACCTTTGATATATGCTTTTCTTTATCATTGTTACAAAGCTATCTCTAGTTTTTGTCTTTGATATTATCATCAGATTTTAAATGGGAATCTGGAAATAGTTATATTAGGCAGAGCTAGTGTTTTGTTTGTTTAAACTAAAAGTTTACATTTTATTAAAATCAGAAGTTCTTTTTAAAATTTATTTATTTTGGGGTGCCTGGGTGGCTCAGTCAGTAAAATGTCCAACTTTGGCTCAGGTCATGATCACAAGGTTCGTGGGTTTGAGCCCCACGTCGGGCTCTGTGCTAACAGCTAGCTCAGAGCCTGGAGCCTGCTTCAGATTCTGTATCTCTCTCTCTCTCTGACTATCCCTTGCTCACGCTGTCTCTCTCTCTCTCTCTCTCTCTCTCTCTCTCAGAAATAATTAAAACATTTAAAAAATTTAAAAAATAAAATTTATTTATTTTCATGTATATTTTTGAGAGAGAGAGAGAGAGGGAGGAAGGCACGCACATGAGTAGGTGAGAGGAAGAGAGGGAGACACATAATCCTAAGAAGGCTCCAGGCTCTGAGCTATCTTCACAGAGCCCAACACGGGGCTCAAACCCATGAATCATGAGATCATGACCTGAGCCGAAGTCTAACGCTTAACCAATTGAGTCACCCAGACACCCCTGAAGTTCTTTATTTTTTTTAAATGTTCTTTAATGTTTATTTATTTTTGAGGGAGAGGCAGAGGGAAGAGAGAGACAGAGTATGAGCAGGGGAGGTGCAGAGAGAGAGGGAGACACAGAATCCTGAAGTAGACTCCAAGCTCTGAGCTATCAGCACAGAGTCTGACATGGGGCTTGAACTCAGACTCTGAGATCATGACCTGAGACAAAGTGGGATGCCTAACCGACTGAGCCACCCAGGCACTCCCTGAAGTTCTTTTTAAAAAAAAATTTTTTAAGTTTATTTTAAGAGAGAGAGGGAGGGGCAGAGAGAAAGGGAGAGAGAGAATCTTCTCTCTGTGCTAACAGCACACAGCCCAATGCAGGCCTCAAACTCACAAACTGTGACATCATGACCTGAGCTGAAATCAAGAGTTGGCTGCTCAAATGAATGAGCCATCCAGGCACCCCTAAATATGAAGTTCTTATAAACAGAAGTCTAAGGAAGGCAGAAAAGACTGAAGAATAAAAGCAGCAAGAGGTCTAGACAGAACGGCTCTAAAGGTGTCATTTCCTGTGAGTAAACTTTTCCTTTGCCTTACTGTGATGAGAAAAGATGTAAGAGAAGCATAAAAAATATAAAAATTTTTATAATTTATCAGTATAGCCTAAATAATATGATTAATATTTTAATTAACACTGATAATATTAAACCCAGAATCTATACTTGTCTCACACTAAGTAAAAAATATGACTAGCTCAGAAATCAAGAACTCAATATTGAATACCTAAAGAACTGTATGACACACACTAGTTAAGTTTATAACCATTCTCCAGTACAAAATAATTATACTAGTGGTCTGGTTTAGTGGCTTTCAGCTAGGGGTTATATCTCTTATGTGACACATTTTTCCCCTCAAATTTTCTGTTTTAGTAACACACACATAAAATCTATGATCTTAGCCATTTCTTAGTGTACAATTTAGTGGCACTGAATATATTCACATTGTTGTGAATTCATTCCATTCATCTCCAGAAATTTTACATCTTGTGAAACTGAAACTTTCCACCCATTAAACAGTAACTCCTGATTCTCCCCTTCCTCTCAGCCCCAGGAAATCATAATTCTTTGCGTTTCTATGAGTCTGACTACATTAGGTACTTCACATAAGTGGAATCATACAGATGTCTTTTTGTGACTAGCTCATTTCACTTAGTAAATATGTCCTCAAGGTTTACCTGTGTTGTGCATGTATCATAAGTTCCTTCCTTTCTTAAAGCTGAATAAGACTCCACAGTGTGTATACACAGAGTTTTGTTTATCCATTTATCCACTGAAGGACACTTGGGTTCTTCACTGCCTTTTAGCTATTACAAACAATGCTACCATGAACATGGGTGTACAAATATTTCTTTGGAACCCTGTGACTATGCTTTCAATTTCTCTTCATCTATGACAACACTTGTTATTTTCTTTTCTTCATAGCATCCATGCTAATAGGTGTGAGGTGATATCTCATTAGAGTTTTGGTTTGCATTACCCTGATTGTTAGTGATGTTCAGCATCTTTTCACGTGCTTATTTGTTAATTGTATAACTTTTTTTGAAGAAATGTCTATTCAAGTTCTATACTCATTTTAAAAATCATTTTGTTGTTGATTTTTTGGAGTTCTCCATATATTCTGGATATTAATCCCTTATCAGATAAATGATTTGCAAATTTCCCTCATTCTCTTTTTTATTTCCGTTGGGAGTGTCTTGTTTTGTTGTTGTTTGATGCACAAGGTTTAAAAAATTTCATGAAGTCCAATTTGTCTACCCTTTCTTTTCTTTCCTGTGCTTTTGGTGTCATATCTAAGAAATTGCTGCCAAATTCAGGACTGGGTAGCTTTTGCCAGATGTTTTCTTCTAAGAATTCTTATAGACTTAGCTCTTATATTTAGGCCCTTGTTTCATTTTGAGTTAATTCTTGTATATGAGATATTAGATGAAGGGCCAATCCATGCTTTTGCATACAGATATCCAGTTTTCCCACCATGGATTATTGAAAAGACCATCTCATGACACTTACTGAAAATATGGATACCCAACACCACCCGAGGCTCAGAATCTTGACCAGTGAGACCCCAGCATCTTTAAAGAGCTCTGTATACTTTGTATCATAATTATGGTATTGTCAAAAAACAGGAAATAACAAGTGTTAAAAACATGGATAAATTGGACTTGTGCATTAGTGGAAATGCACTTATAAATGGTGAAGAGGCCAAATTGTGTGCTATGTATATTTTGCCACAATTTAAAAAAATAGTTAAAATGATACATTTAATGTTATTTATATTTACCCTCCTATCCACCCCCCAAAAGAACACTACATGCAGAAATAATATGCTTCCTCAGTTTAGAAACACTATTCGAGATAAAAAGGACAAGGGAAACAAATATTTTTAATATACAGTTACGTGTGTCTAATGACACCCAAATATCTAGTTGACTTTATTATCTGGGAAAAATCAAGTTGATATTCAAATAAATAGCCTGCTTGTTCGTTGTGCTTGTTAGTCAACAACAAATATAACACCTGTTACATTGTACTTCTCTAAACTAGTCCACCTAGAAATAAGAAATTTCCCCTCAAAATGGTAATTTAGAAAACATACAATATGCTTAAGAAGAAAAATAAACTATTAAAATGTAATGACCAAAAAATCATAAACCTACAAATTCTAGCACAAGTTGTTTGGAAAGGTAATCCTCAAAGAGCTATATAAAAACATTTCTACATTTCAGGACAGGGGTGGCATGATATAGTCTTCAGATCCCTTCTAATATCAGGTAATGCTTTTTTTTTTTTTAATTTACTTATTATTTTGAGATAGAGAGAAAGAGTGAGAGCTCAAGAGAGCACAGGTGGGAGAGGGACAGAGAGGAAAGATAATCCCAAACAGGTTCCCCACCATTGGTACAGAGCCTGATGCAGGGCCCGAACCTGCAAACTGTGAGATCATGATTGGAGCTCAGATTGAGAGTCAGATGCTCAACTGACTGCACCACCCAGGCTCCCCTATCAGGTTATGTTTTCATCTGAATTTATTGAAAGTTAAACTTTTCTTCACTGTAAATTCTACAGTTAAAAGATTTTCATATATTAATGATCCCTAGTTTCAAGAAATAAAAATACAAAATTCTCAAGAATAAGTTTGTATTCCAAACAGCTAATTTAGAAATAAATCTATTTGGTGTTCCTAACTCAGGAAAATTAGAAAACATATAAATATTGAAACTGACCCTAAGCAATTCCAAATCTGCTAACATAATAATTTAACTTCAATTTGCACCTTGAGTATTAAGACTTGAGCTGAGATTGATAAAGACTGTCAATTTCAGAGTTTCAATGAAGCACAAAATGAGAAAGAAAAAGCAGAGGAAGATTAGTGCAATTGCTAAAAGGGAGATGTCAGGTGAGCAAGGAGCCACCATTAAGAGGTTAGGTGGGTTGTTTAGAGCCTAGTGAAAGACTGGTTACAGATTATGTAGCCCCTGATGCACATTTAGGATTCTGATAAAGTACAGCCAGAGATGGGCTTTGTATATTGGCTATATGTATCATCTCTGTATACAAACTATATATAATCCAGGAATTTGTAAAGAAGGCATTCAAGAGTAGAAGTCAGATGGCATGGGGTAGGATGGGATGGGATCAGGACAAGAGCTGAACCTGGCCATAAGGAAAGTGAAGATAGTTTAGGCAAGGTGGGAGTGGATAGAAATGAGGAGGAATAGAGAGTAGAGATGAAAAGCCTTAATCCCAGTGGAGGTAAACACATAAATCTAAATCTAAGTTTGCAGATATGGAAGCCCAGACGAATAAAACTACAGCTAGCAACAGATTCTAGTCAGATCTGACTGGATGACACGGAAAAGAATTCAGATAGTAACAGGCTAGATGTGGCAGAGAACACCTATGGCAAGTTGCTAATAAGAGTAACTGAGGTAGAGGCAGGGTATAGACATCCTTGCTTAGAATGTTCTTCACCTGACGTTTGTAGGTTCTTTTTTATTTTGAAGCAATCTTGCTACGGGTTTGGCATGACCCATTCTTCTCTTTCATTTCCTTAATCACTTCAACAGGGTGGGCATTCTCTAATGAGCATCTGGGAAACAATGACACCTACTGTTTGAGCTACTGTAGCTGTAGAAATCCTGCCACGTGAGATGGCAGCAAGTGCGGATTTGTAACTACTCTTTCTTTCCTTTAGGAAAAGAAAAGGACGAATGGTTCTGGTGGGTTACGCTAGGGTGAAGAGTGCTGAAATTTCAGAAGACACAGCTCTTATCTGAGAAGATATTTAATCCAGAATGAGAATATATGAGTCCACATCTATTGATAACAGTCCTACCTTACAACAGAAAAAACTGAAGGCAAATGAAATGTACAATAGACTAACATATGGTTCAGCCATGAATGTTTATAATAGAGAATCGTAATCACAGAACCTGAAATTCTACAAGATGAAAAATGGAGCAAGGTCATGACTGAAATGGCCTCTCTGGTTCCCAGTTCCTGCATCCCACCTTCCATCCCCGTAGCCATAGAAAGGTCCTGGAACCTCCACCAGTGGACTGAATATCCTCAGGATGCTCTCCATCTCTGTCCTCTACCTCTGTCTGCATTATAAATAATGTACTTCGTCTCCACTTCAATACCTGGATGCTTGTCTGATCTCCTGCATCTGAATTCCTTTATGGATCATCTATTCTTCTTCCTCTGAAACTGGAGCCCCGCATTGCCTTTATTTT
Source organism: Proteles cristata cristata (assembly GCA_017311185.1). Taxonomy (NCBI): domain Eukaryota; kingdom Metazoa; phylum Chordata; class Mammalia; order Carnivora; family Hyaenidae; genus Proteles; species Proteles cristata. Next base: position 458,958 of record JAESUZ010000683.1, on the reverse strand, counting down.
CTGTTTGATCCAGTCTTCCTAAAGACTGCCCACTCCCAGACTTACAGCCACTGAGTTTTGCCATTCTACCTCATGCTGGACCTTTCAGAATAAACCACCAACTGAATATCCCACCACTGACCCGCTGTTCCATCCCTGTCCCTTTGGCTGGGTGCCTGTGGCTGAATCTACTTCTGATGAGTACATATCTCAGCTGATGTATTCATCTCTTGTTTGGACTCTTCCTTTCTGTCTCTACTCTCCTCAGAAAAACAAAGAAAAAACAACAACAACAAAACCGAACCAAAACAAACAAAACAACCAGTCAACAATGTCAAAGTATAATATACAGCACACAATACTCAATACTCCTAGTCAGGGAAGATATCATTTTACAATTACCAGTCACTTTTTACTTTTCAAAGGCATAGTAAATATTATTTTGGATTTTTAAAGAGCCAATTTAGTTTTTCATCATGGTGATAAATCATTATGAAATTCGTGAGTCTTATAGTAACTCCCCTTTCTGAGCACTGTAGGAATGAAATCTTAATAAAGTAGGAGGAAAAGGAATGGAAGACAAGGAAGCTACAGAAAATTTAATATATTTTAAACATTTAAGCATTCATTTGTTCTTACTAAAGGCAGTGCCTAAAAAGTGCACTAATTTATAAATTAAATCAGCAGTGGATATGTTATGTTTCTAGTTCAAAAATCTGGAAGAACTGTAATCATAGTTAACAGTCATGTCTTCTTTCTTCCACTTGAATTCTGTATGCTAGAATAATCCAAGAAAAGCTAATCTCAAACTGGCCATGCAAATAATTTGAAAACCAAACAGGTTCATTCTTTACTAATAGATTCTCCCTACTTCATGTCAAGTAGATAATAAAGAGTTCAATTAGCTTGTACGGACCTAATTCTTAAAAAATTTCTAAGACTATCATATAGTGTTATTCAGAAAAAGACCCTGCGTTTGAGATTTTAATTTCAGGCCAAATAATAATTATTATTTCATTTGTGAAATAGCTCCACTTAGTTTCAAAAGAGTGTCTGCTGTCAACTTCCTTCTTCTGCAACTTTAGCTCTCCTGTACATATGAGCTGGTATGCACATTCATTCTTTTTTTCTACTTCTATAATATTTTAGCTTTTATGACATTTAACATTGAAAGGTCAAATAGTTTCTACCAAGAGTTGTGGTAAATACACTTTCTTTATATTCTTTTACTTTCATTTTGCAAGTACAAAATTTCTTTTTCAAGACTGCATTAGTGTAAATAATTTTAAAAAATTATCACACTAGAAGACACAGTTATGTGTCTTTAAGGACTTAAGACTTACAAACCCATTTTTCCCATCTGTTTTTTAAAGTGGTTAAAAAAGTTAAAGTTCAATATTATGTAAAACGTAGATTGATGTTGTCCAGAGGAATAAAAATAAGACATTCAGAGAACAGTTCTCATTAGTTGGCATGATCTAGTGCTATAGTCTTCTGTATTGTGTAAACCTTAATTTCCATTAATATATGATAATCATTTGTTTGACATTACTGTGTATTTACATAATGAATACCAGAGTCACCACGTACTGGGCAACAACTTCCTCATGTGTTTATGGTAATTTTATAGCTGAGGTAGCCTATGAAGCAGAATATGCTGATTTGGTTGGCAGGAAACCAGAGTGAATCAAATGGACCACCAAGTTGTCTCAAACTAAAACCTCATATGTTCTCTCTTTTGCCACAAAGTGATTATGCAATATCCTTCAAGTTGCTGAAGAACAGAACAGTACTGAAAAGCAATCACTTGGCTAAGACTTAAGTCCTCTGACACATTTCTGAATTATTGTTGATTGAATTAAAGTCTAAATCAAACTCTGGGACTATTACAACAAATCAGATTGAAAAATAAACAAACTATGAATCACATATCCTGACATTTCTTTTAAAAAAGATTTCAAAATTGAAGCGTTAACATCTACTTTGAATTCTGTAAATTTACCTGTCTTAATAAGTGTTATTCTGCCTTTATGAGCATTAGAAAATGGTCCTAAACTCCATCAACTCACTGAGTATTTACTTTCACACTTCACATAGCATAAGAGTTCAGCCAAAGAGCCTTGTGCTCACACCCCTCCCCCACCTGCATATATGTATAGAATAGAAAGTTTTAAGATGTAGGTAATGGCCTAATCATCAGGCAGTTTCAAAAATTAAAATGGCTACCTTGACATTTCTGAATTTAAAACAAAATATCTTATTTTAATCTTTTCAGCTCTATTAATTTGTTTTAAGATTTCTTAAACCAAAGAGAAGAAAAACACAGCATGAATAATATGATGAAGAGTTATAATAAGCTTAGTCTGGCCACAGTGGAGAACATTCTATTGAAAAGCATTAAAATGGGCAAATAAACTCAAAGAAGCCTTACCCCTCCCTCCATTCTCTGTAATAGAGCAATAAAAATCAAATAAATACCTCAAATAGAAAGGTGACATAGGTCTTTCATCTTCCTGCGAACTAAAAAGAAAATAAATTTTGAATTAATTTCTGTTAATATTTTAACATGTCAATTTTACTAAATCTCTGTTCTGCCTGTCAGAAATGTTATTTGGACATATTAGAGCTAATCTCATGAAGGAGCAAGGTTAGTAAAACATACTCCACCTTGGACCTAGCCAAGGTCAATTACTTCTTCATGGGAGACCATTAAGAGAGGTTTCTTTCAAGACTAGCCTAAGGCAAAAGTAATTCACATCACACTTTCAAGAGGAAGCTTTTTACTATCTTATTTCTACAAGACAATCCAAGTTCTATATATCATACATAAACTCTTAAAATGATTGCATATATACGCAATTGCCTCAATAAAGTTAATTATAGCTCATTACCACGATGATGAAAGTAAGAAGCAGCCAACAAAATATCTCTGTTAAATGTGAGCTACTTTAAGAATGTTGCCTTAGCAATGAGAGGCACATCAGTAAACTACGCTCTTGAACTTTGTTTTCAGTAGTGACTTTAAGTATTAATGAGTATGGATAACACATAAGGACATAAATGAAATTATAGAAATAGTTTATATTCTTCAAACATAGGATATAAAACTTAATACAAAGGTATTTTAAAAATGTAAAATATATACAATATTTTTTCAATATGCATTTTCTTCTGATAAATGATTTGTAGGCAAGAATAAGTCAGTCACTCTCTCTTAGTGTCTGCTGGAGTGGTCTTTGAACCTTTTTGATTATGCACTGATAAAATCTGCTTTGAAGCAGCCACTCCCCTCAATATATGACTAAGTATCTACCTCTAATAATTGTGTGCATGAATTAAACAGATAAAAATAGAAATAGAAATTAAAAAGAAGCTCTAAAATTTTCTTCTGTATCCCTATCGCTAATCTTGTATATCACCTTAGAGGAAGCAACGAGGTAATTTCAGCTTTCTCTCCCTCTCAGTTTTTTATTTTCTTAAGCAACACTGATGAAAAAAGTTTGCTTCAGTTGGTAATATACTGGCAAAATCTTATGACAAATTTATACTGTAAAACACACACAAACCTGGCTGTCCTTTAAAGGTCTTAACATTTTAGCTGGAAGATAGCATACCAACTAAGACATACTATTTTTCATTCTTTCATGATTTTGGTTTCCAATTTCATTACGGCTTAGCTGTTCTAATGTTTATGTTGCCAAAGATTTTAATGTTTGTAATCACTTGCACCACTTCTAAGTGAAGGGTAAGCGATGGGTCAGCTTTATGGACTTCAATGTGGGTGGACTGAGGGCAAAGCTTGTAAAGTCAGGCTTCATAGCTGAAGAGTTAGAGGTAACATGTGGGAAATGTCCAGGTGTCTTGGGAAAGAAGTCACCTGGAGCCGTGCTATTCTAAGAGGGGACTACTTTACACCAAACTGATACAAGAAGCTTACATATTAGTGTCAAAATATGCCTTGAAAACACCAAATTACAAAAAATGCCAGAATTGGGTTGTTGCCAAATCAAGGATTCATGGTCAAAAAGTACTAATTATGACCAACACTATGCAAAAAGGCTGCAACTAAAATACTGTAACGGTATTAGTTTTATAGGAAAATTGCCTTCATGCGTTATAAAATGGGCACTGAACTAAATACTTTTTTGCCCAGAACAGATCCTGAACTCTAACATGTAACAAATTTAATGAAAATTAACAAGGATACATTAGTGAAGATTTAATTAGCAATCTGGTCGGTTTCCTTAGAATTTAAATGATTTAGATGGTGCAGAGTTCTAAACACAGCTGTTCTTATGTTTTGGCTAATGTTTATTTGTGTGTGTGCTAAATTTCTTTGTAGCCGAGGCAATCAAAATCAATCCTTTCTTTTCTCCCTCACATTTTTATTCATTAACCAGATGCTACCGGGTGCTCTAACATTAATTATCTCACATAAATCCTCACCAAAACCCTCCCTGGAACTTGCTCTCAACTTGAGGAAAGTGGGCTCAGCATGGGGAACATAATACATACGAGTCACACAGCTAGTGATGTGTAAATTACTATATTACATATTAGTCCATTTTTGATGTTTACCATCTTCCCTTCATTTTTAACCTATCAGAATATGATGAGATGAATAGGTGAAGAAAATAGATGTGACAGCCAGTCTGCGTTCCAACAGCATGCAGCAAGATCTTGTGGACTTTATATCCCCTGTCATAAAGATTCTAGTGACTCTACACCAACCTTAGTCCTTTCACAATGCATGACGACTGATATCATATATAAAGTGATTATTTTATTAAAGTATACTCTGGCAGTATAAGAATATCTCCTGATAGAAACACAGGTTTTTAATCATAAGCAAATATTTTTCAGGCTGCATCTGCCTGAAAACAAAGTAAGTTGTCCATGAAAGACAAAATCAGAAATTCTTAATTGGGATATGTTCCTGAAATTTAACTAATTTTACACATTCCAAAAAAGAAAACGTAAAATACTGCAATTTAAGTAAAATAAAATGGCCTTAGTTAGATTTCTTCAATCTGCAGTGGTCAACAGGGCAGCAATTCATGCACAGTACTCAAGAAGAACAATAGAATTCAAAAAGAAAATGAAAATAAACAAATTTGATAGTTAATTAGCATATTTCTCTTTTCCTTTTCATAAAAGTATCTTTTCCTTGGGTTTAGTAATGTAATCTTGACAAAGGTATAAATTCTAAAACAATTGAAGCATTGATTTCAAATTAAGTCAATTAATTCTAAAAATCAATTTAATGCACTGGTTTTAAAGGCAATTTAAGAAAAAATGGCTAAGGACAACTCTTCCAAATAGAACTGAGAAAACACTTTTCCATAAAAAATTTACATAAAGACATTTACATAGGACATTTGAAAAAAAGTCACCATTTCTACATTTGCACAAAATGTATATTTTGTTATTGTTACAGGTACCCAAATATCTACTTATCAAGGTTATTTATGCCTGTTCCTGGATTTATGTCTATCTTAGGCATGTCTGATGATATTAAATAAGTCATAGTTTTTGGCCTAAATTTTATTTTACTTTTTTTAATGTTTATTTATTTTTGAGATGGGGGAGGAGAGAGAGCGATGGAGACACAGAATCTGAAGCAGGCTGAGCTGTCAGCAGAGAGCCTGACATGGGGCTTGAATCCATAAACCAGGAGATCATGACCTGAGCTGAAGTTGGACACTTAACCGACTGAGCCACCCAGGCGAACCTTGGCCTAAATTTTAAATTGAGAATTCTGACTCATTTTTAAGTTTTAAAAATAAGGACAAGTACCTCAAATGAAAAGGGATTGTGTGCCAAGAAATTATACCAATGACAAATTTTAACAAATTGCAACTCATTGTTTCCTCCTTGGTTACTAATATAAACTCCAGGTTTTAATTATTTCCTGTTTGCTAACCCTGAATAATGGCCAAGCTTAGGCAGCTAATTAGTTTCCCTTTGTTTTCACTTTTTAAAATTCAAACATACATTGAGAAATTTGGGCAGCCACCTCATTAATGCCAGGCAATCACATACTTAATGTCCTCAGACATGTGGTGATCTATTCTTTCAAAACAACTGCCTATGGGAAGAACATTGATCAAATACACCTAAGTAACAGTCCAAATCTAGGAAGCTACAACTGTGAAGGGCTGTATCACAGATACTATGTTTTTAGTGGGGGTCCTAATCGAGTTTACTTCTATGGCTCAATATTGGTAAATGTATATAAATGAATGAAAGCTAGACTTACAGTTTCTCCATGAGTTGTGCTAATTTCTAACGTGAAGCCAATGAATACAATGCCCATCAAATTAGTTACACGACAAGCTAACAGATATCACAAAATGCATGGCATTTTCTATGTCTAAGAAAAAAACCAATGCTGTTGGGAGAATCTCCAGGGTGCGGTATTCAAAAATGGACCTTCCACTGCTGGATCAAACCACTACTCCATTCGATTACCTTTTGAGCTATCCTGATAAATGTTCCAATTAGTTCAACTTTCTAACTGGTTGGCTGGCTACCAAAAAAATAAGCATCACCTGCATATTTAGCTATACACATTAACTAAATTTTTGAATGATTTGATCTAGAAGAAATAGTTTGCAAGTGTTCCTTGAGGAATGAAGACTAAAAAACTGGTAAATGTTAAGGATTAGGTTCCCTTCATTGAAGAAACTAGGGAAACCATCAAACAAAACAAATTATAAAACAACAAAACAAAAACAACAAAACAGAGCAAAAGGGAGAGACCAAAGTGAGGGAGCAGTAAAAGGATACAATTAAAAGTATTAAGTAAACATTTTTTCTTGAATTCAGGTTTTTTCCTCATGTTGCAACAGAATGTACTAAATTTTCTTAGAGGAATTTTCTTAGAGAATGATGAGGTGAGCGAAGTTAGCAATTTTCTTTCCTTCCTTCCTCCCTCTGCAAAACCTAAAGTGTCACACCCCCCTTGCATTTTCAATTTGTCCCCAGAGCCAGGCATTAACCATGTACTACTCTCACTGGAGAGTGATGTAGCAGCTGATGTCTTCACATTTTTGGTTTGGCCTCATTCAGGAATATGGGGGGAAAAAGGCACAACAATCTCTCTGGTCTTTTTTGGGGAACACTTGTAGATGTTTTCAGATTGGTTTGTAGCTAAGTGTGTGCAGCTATAATTTTGTGGGGATATTTTTGTAGATATATGTATCTATTTCTTTATTGTAAACCCACGTAGTTTTGTTTAGTTCTTTTATTTGCACTTTGTGATTAAGAACACAACACGTGGCCAGTACAAATAAAAATAAATTCTTGAAGTTCAAGAGCAAATTGATTTTCCTGACCAAAGGGTAAATGCAAAGAGCTGAAGCTGTTAATATTCACAGGACAACAAGACTTTTCAGCCAACACGAGAGGTATTATTTTGGAGGCAAAATAAACTGGCAAAACAAAAAGACATCCAAAAATTTAGAAGTTTTTTTTCTCAATAAGAAAAGAAAACTTTCTTACCACTTTCTTGATTGCCTGGTGGAAATTTGAAATGTACTGGTTAGGGGTTGAAACATATGTGGGAATGCTAACCCCAGTGCCTCAGCATGTGACCTTATTTGGAAATAGGGTCTTTACAGAGGTGACTGAGTTAAAATGAAATTATTAGGGCACCTGGGTGACTCAGTTGGTTGAGCGTCTAACTTCAGCTCAGGTCACAATCTCACGATTTGTGAGTTCGAGTCCTGAATCAGGCTTGCTGCTGTCAGCACAGAGCCCACTTTGGATCCTCTGTCCCCTCTCTCTCTGCCCCTCACCTGCTCACACTCTCTGTCAAAAGAAAAGAAATCATTCAAGGGGACTCTAATTCCATATAACTGGAGTCCTTGTAAAAAGGAGAAATTTGGACACAAAGACAGACGGGGAGAACGCCATGTGAAGATGGAGCTCTGCATAAGCCAAGGAACTCCTAGAAGGCAGGAGACAGGCCTCAAACAGATTCTTCTCCAGATCCTTCAGTGAACACTTGGCCCTGCCAACATTGATTTGGAACTTCTGGTCTCCCGAACAGTGAGGCAATCAATTTCTCTCCTTTTTTTTTTTTTTTTAAATTTTTTAATGTTTTATTTACTTCTAGGAGAGAGAGAAAGAGACAGCGTGAGCAGGGGAGGGTCAGAGAGAGAGGGAGTCACAGACTCTGAAATAGGCTCCAGGCTCTGAGCTGGCAGTCAGCACAGAGCCCGACGCGGGGCTCAAACCCACAAACCGCAAGATTATGACCTAAGCGGAAGTCGGATGCTTAACCAACTAAGCCACCCAGGCGTCCCGTCAATTTCTTTCCTTTTAAGCCACGCTGTTAGTGGTACTTTGTTACAGAAGCCCTAGAAAACTAATAAATCCACTAAATGTTTTTTTCCCCTAAATTCAGAAGAACCTGCCTAACCAAGTGTCTCCATCTTACAAAAGGCTTGTCTCTCAAAATTCCTTTGTAGACATGCTCAGACTAGACTTTATTTCCAATGCTGACATGGAGATTTAATTTCCGGGCCTATACTAACCTCTCATTCAAATGAACTATCTTCAATAAGCAGTCCAAGACAATATTTAAAGGAAACCTTTGGCTATGATCCAGTTAGAAACACATTTTACATCATTATGCATACACACAAAATGGACACACATTTTATGAAATTATCCACACTTTTGATATTTTCTATTGTATACATTTTACTTATGTAAAATTATATAAAATACTAGTCATAACCTGCTAAATTGATTTTAGGACCACTAATATGTCATGACTCACAGTTGAAAAACAGTGTTTTAAATCATTATGCTAATTACACTTCTCCCTTGCCTGATATATATAATGACATTCCATGAATGTGCTGAATTAAGATCTATGTTCCCACAGGAAAGAAAACACTCATTCTTTCCCTGCTCCATTGACACAAATCCGCTCTGGGCCAAAGAAGTACAGATTTTGTCCAGTCCAGATGGCAGAGTGGCACAGTCAGGAAGTGGTCCCAGATAAACCCAGTAGTGGGCATGAGAACATAGTTCTAGAAAGCCCTCTTTTAAATATTCTTTTCCTGGCTGAACCACAGGACAGTGTCAAGAGTGAGACTCCAGGACATGTGGTCTCTTTGGATTCCTCCTGATTTTATGACTGTGGCATTCTTTACCAATCCACATTCTTTTAGATTAAAAAAAATACTTGGAGGGAACTAAGGAACATCTCATTTTTTTTCAGTCCCATACCCCCAACTACTATCTCTGGATGCCCTTCTGATGAATATCATTCAGAGACTTGAGGGGAGTGAGGGTGTGCACATGTCGGGGAAGAGCTTCTCATCAGGGACAGGAAGGGTTCCTTTCTCTATCTCTATCATGTCCCTTCTGACAGTCGGAATGTCAGAAGTGAACATAACTACTTGCTGGCTGACTGACATAGCCGGGATGCTCACTGTGCACCTCACAGGGGATTTTGGCAGGAGAAATGTTTTGAAGTCATAGAAAGGAATTCCTTTTATAATACTGAAGTCATGTTAACAAGCCACTGTTCTCCTTAAAGAAGTCTATCCCTCAGCCCCACATCTGGTCAATTCCCCAATTCTGCTGATTCTACCTAAAAAAAAATTAAACAAAACAAAAGCAAAGAACGACAAGTCTCTTGAACTTGATTTTTCCATTTCCTCTGCCTTTGTCTTTCCCAGGGCCAGTACAGTTTCCCTGCCACTCATACTAGTTTATCCTTCATACTCCACCAGGTTCATTCTCCCAACTTAAAAGCCTCTCCCAGTTACCCACTGCCTTGTGGGTAAAATCCAAATGTCTAAACCTGGCACCAAAGGTCCCTCCCAATCTAGGTCCAACATACCTCTGTAGACCACTCACTACACTTTCGTAACTCCTGCTGTTTGTACGTGCTGTTCCCTCTCCCTTAAATGTTTCCTCCACCTCTCTCAGCCTGGGTAAATATTTCATCTTTCAGCTCAAGTGTCATCTAATCTGGAAAGTCATCTCCAGTACCCTGGAGAGGGAGCTGCCTCTTCCTCCAGGCTCAGATACACTGTTCATAGCTATAAATGAACAACACGACACCAGAATTCACGAGTTCAGACGCTTGCCTCACCTCCTAGATTTGTCTTTATCTCTGTACCACTACCAGCATCTAGCAAGGTACCTAGAACATTCCAGGCACTCAGTAAATGGCTGAGTAAAATCAGCATCATCAAGACTTCGCTGAGTGCTAACGCTACCAGTTTGATGTAGTTATTTTTAAAACACAGACTGTTTATTACTTCTAAAATGAATTGGGCTGCCTAGAAGCATTTTCAGATATGTGCATGTGGATTATTTTAAGTGTTCTTTTGTTCCCTTCTATTCAAAACCTAATGAAATCACAACTATGCCACAGGCTTTCTCTCCCATCCTGAGAGACATGAAATTGTTCTCTTTCCTTCCACTGCACTGTGAGGTGATAGTTCTGCCACTATGCCAGCAATGTAAATGCTATACTTTCTGTGGTGTACTGTGAGTCCAGAAAAGGATATGTTCGGGCAAGGAAATATAGGCCTGCCACACGCTGTATCTGTTTGTTCTGGCTTGAGCGCAGGAACCCTTCACTGCAAACCCACAGGTTGTTTGGGGCTTAAAGAAACTTTTTGTTTAGTCAACAAACTATTTTCAAGGCAGTTGGAAGCTCATATTGGTCTCAGAAAAGTGATGTTTATCATGGATTGCCTTGGGGAGGCAATAATTGAGAATGGTAAATACAGTAACTTTTTTTTATGGGGGAGTTGATATTAGTTGAAGAGAAAATACTTTTAGAACATTAATAAGTTAAAATATCTTCTGATCTTTGGTTCAACAAAGTAAAAGAATATAAGGATACCTATAGAACGGAGGAAAGAAATAGTAATTTGTACTAACTTAGCATTATTGATAGTTTACTGATACAGTTTTCATTTAACGGACCTTAATTTCCCAAACTGTTGAGTGTGAATGTGGGTTTCTTGTGGGAGACAAAAATATTTTTGCAATGCAAATTATCCTGTCATCTTTCTTCCTCTGCTAGAAGAGGGTTTTACACAGTAAATGGAGTCAGTGACTTGTTTGTACTTTATGGTGATTTGTACATTGGTTTTTAGGATGATGAGGAACTGGTCAATGTATGTAGGATGGATGTCTACCTTCACTTCAGCTTTTTGAGCTTCCATAGCCACATGCAAGAGCTCATTCAACATTTTCTGAGTGGCTGCTATGCACCAGGGCCTATGACAGGTGACACAGATACACAGGCTACTATTAGCCTGTATATGGTCCAAATCCTCACAGAATTTATAGACCAGGGAGAAACGGAAGCCTGAAAGTTGATAATGATTAGGAAAAAAGGATCCATAGCTATCATGTATTGAGGCCTTTACCTTAATAAGTCAAGGCTTTGGGCTAAGAGCTTCACATACATTTTCTCATTTGATCCTCAAAGACACACTTAGAGAGAGGTATCACTAATTGGGTTTTTTTCAGATTAGAAAAACAAGTCTTCAAAAGGATAATTCACCAGCTAGAGGCCACAGAACCAGGCATGGCTAAGCCTCAAGTCCACATCTGTGGAAGCCAGGGTACCAGACCTTACACTCAAGCACTATGCAGTCTGGCAGGTTAGGAGTTTGGAGGGTCACGTAGGCCTTATTAGGAGAAATATCATGAACAGGAGAACTCTTCCACAAGGGAAGAGAGTGTGTGAAGGCAGGAGGCAGCATGGAGTGAGTGTAGCTCTGCAGATGTGGCAGATGCATCTAAGCAGGGGCACCCGGGACAGGAAGACACTGGAGCGTTTACTAAGTCAAAGAACTGAGAGTGAAGGAGAGCCACTTATACAAATACTACACAGTGTATCAATGGTCCACTCTGGATGGCTCTCAGCTCCTAATTTTGGTTTCAGGGGCTATTTTAATCTAGACAGTGAAGTTATAGTTCTTTCCACGATCATTTTGCTGACAGCAAAAGAGTGATGTATCATCCCAAACTCTTTCTAAGCTCTCAACTTTTTCTAGTGTTTTTGTTCATTTCCATATTATTTGAGTAAAGCAGTTCAGTTCTTTGCTTTTACTTCTATTAAGTTCAAGTTTTCTGATTTTTATTCTTATAGTTTATGAGAAGATACATGATTTCCTGACCACAAACTTTAAAGGTTTTATCAAATGTATCCTGTGTCTCACCTCTTCCCTATTGCCCAGTATTTTTATTTCTTTACCTAGGTATCTTAATTTTGAAAGTCAACTTCTTAAACTTCCTAATATTTTGGTTTTTTTTACCATTCATCTCCCCATCATTTCCCATTAACATACCATTCTTTTTTTTCCATTTTTAAATTGGGTTGTCTTTTTTAAAAAAATAGTTTATTGTCAAGTTGGTTTCCATATAATACCCCGTGCTCATCCCCACAAGTGCCCTCCTCCATGCCCATTCTTATGCGAGAATTAAAATTAGTTTCCACATCTGGCTCTGTGACAACCTATCCAAGTGTTATAATGTAGTGTACAAAAGACATAAATCTTTAGAGACAGAAAGTAGATTAGTAGTTGCCTAGAGTTGGGATAGGAGGATTTTAGGGAGGTTGAGGGTTGTTTTAGTCAGTTTGGGCTGTTCTAACAAGATACCACAGATTGGGTGGCTTAAACAATAGAAACATTTACTTCTCACAGTTCCAGTGACTGGAAGTCAAAGATCAGGATGTTAGCAAGTTCTGGTAAGAGTTCTTACTGGCGGTCACCTTCTTGCTATATCCCCCTATGGTGGGGTGTGGGGGATGGAGAAGAGTGAGCACTCTAGCCCCCTTATCTCTTTATAAGGACACCAATCTTATTATGGGAGCACCACCTCCATGACCTCATCCAAACCTAATTACCTCATCCAAACCTAATTACCTCTGAAAGGGTCCCACCTCCAAATACCATCACACTGGGGAATAGAGCTTCAGTGTAAGAATTTGGGGGGAACATATTTAGCTCACCATGGGGGTTGACAGCTAGAATGTACAGGGTTCTTTTGGGTGATGGAAGACATTCTAAAACTGCTTGTAGTGATGGCTATACAATCTTGTGAATATACTAAAAAATCACTGAATACTTTAGGTAGGTGAATTACATGGTTATGTGAATTATATATCAAGACACCTATTTAAGAAGTTATTTCCAGTTCTTCTTAAAGAGTAAACAGTCCTTTTAAAAGGTTTTATACAGTACAAACTGTTTCTTGCAATTCCTTCTGATCATTACATAAATATATGTATCATAGGAAAAAAGCAAGGCAAAAGTTTTTGACAGTTTCAAGAAATTTGATTCCAGAGTATTTTTAATGACATGTCCTGCAAGCCATTCATTAAGCCACTTTCCAGTATTCATCCAATGAAATGGAATGCAATGTTAGAGAATCACCTTATCTGTGTTAAGAAGTCTTGTATTCAAGAAATTGAAAGGTACTGAAGCATAAGAAAAAAAAAAAAAGAGAAAAGCAACATACTACTATTCTCCATGTCTAAGAAGTTTAGTCATTTAGAAAGAACTACCATATTATTTAACTCTAAAACTGCCCCCATAAGTAAGTATATCAAGCATTGTCATCCATTTTATAGATGAGGAAAATGACCTGATCAAATTCACATGGGTAGCTAGCTGTCAGTCTCTGCGTATGTTTTTTTGACAGCAAGTTTACTACTGTTCTGCTGTTTTCCCCACTGCTCTGCACTGAATACCGACACCTCTAATTCTTCTATGGTTTAGACAGGGTGATCTGTGTAAAATTTTAAAACATTCTCATCTTAGTTCATAATACCTTCTTTTTTGGAGTAATTAGCAAATATTTAGACTCAGAGACACTGTAACCATCCCATGAGAGTAGAACTTAGAGATCTTAATTGTTCTCAATGACTTCTTGTTACTACTAAATATAGGCTAGATTAGTGATGAAATCTAAGTTTAGATACACAACCCTGTAAGGGTTAACTTGGGTTTGAAGTGAGGTGACTTTAACTCCCACTTAGACTGTGTCTATTGAGGGATTAGGGGATGAGCATGGAGTGCTATCCAAGTATCAACAAGTTAGGAAGAATATCGGTTTACAGATAGAGTAACTGGTGGCATCACCACTACAAGCAGTAGAGGGCTCTCTAACACTACACACAATATACACAAGCAGGACTACCGTTAGCTGGGGTGTTTGCTGGTTAACTCCCACATCATCCCCATATTACCCATGTTTTATTGTTTGCAAAAAGTTATTCTAACTACCAATGCTTGATCAGACCAGATAAATTCTGCTGATAAGTTTCAGTGAATTTTCCCACTTTGGGCCACTAGTAACATGTTAATGAACCCTAGGGCCATGCGTTTTCTTAAAAGAGCCATTGCAATTTGGAACTGTGAGGTACTTCACCATCATAAAATAAGTTATTAGTAACATGCATTGAATATCATAATTTGATAGAGTAATGAACAAGAGAATTATATAAAGGTTCTTAACCTCAGTTTCCCACTTTGGTAAATAAATCAGGGAAAGAAGACAATGCTAACACATGAAAGCAGATGCATTAGTTTAATCATCACTATTCCTGACTTCATCTTCCATCATCATTCTTTATGGATATAAACTGAGTTGATGGCTATTGGAAAGCTGGTTGAGCAAATCAAAATAGTGTTGTTAAAGTTGAGAGTTTTGTCATAGACATAAGACTTTGGGTTAAGATTTGTTTCTTAGCCTATCAAAATCTTTCTATACATAAAATAGATACCCTGTCTACAGATCCACAATATGTAAGGAAAAAAGTCCAAAAGGATAGAAATCATAAAAAGAGCCTGAGGTATAAGTAAAGCATGTAATCTAATAAAACATACTATCTCATTCATGACAGTTAGTCACCTGAGAAAACAACTTTTTTTTAAGTAATCTCTATGTATAAGGCTCAAGATCAAGAGTCGTATGCTCTACCAACTGAACCAGAGAGGCAACTCAAGAAAACTTATTTCTTAATTTAATATGGTTCCCCCACTTCTTACATGATTTTACTTCTTTTGGAGAACTTTGTCAAGTGGCAAGAATACTATACAGCGTACTGAGTTTTATCATTCAGTATAAGAAGCACTTACAGATATTTTAGTGTCTTTAGGAATAATGGAGAGTCTTAACAACACAATAGATATGAAGTAAGATCCCATCTTTAAGCCATTTGAAGTGAATTAAAAGAACTGAGTCCTTCACTTTATAGAGGGTCACATTTTAAGTAAAATTTAACCTCTGCTGTTTTTTTAAAGGTCATAAGTTTTTTAAGCAGTCAACTCTATCCCTGAAGGTCTACAAATTACAGATAACAAAACACGTTAAAGGGAGACAAAGTATTTATTTCATTCTTAGCTTTCAAACTCATCTGTTATTCACATCTCAGAAATTTATCTTCTACATACTTTCACAATATGCTAAGAAAGGCTAAAAAGTCACTCATGGAAATTGTAAGCTAAGCAGACATTAGGGTAAACACACACCCTCTAATAAGATCATACCCTTATATGAGGTTAAATAAAATATAAGGTAATGTTATCCATGTAGGCATATCTCTACTATTATGCTAATGATACTGTCAATTACTGAACTCACCACATGTATTATAATTGTCTGCATCCTCATTAGCATGTGACCTCTTTGAAGCAGAGCTAGTGTCCCTGGTAGTACAAAGTGTTTAATATATTCAACAACATTGTAAGTACACTTTAACAGGTATCACTAACACCTAGTAAATGAAAGCATTGATTATGAAAAAAAAACACTTCATGTAAGGTCAGTATATTAAAGATGTTATTTGGGGACGTTAAATAGTAGAGTGTTAGATTCTTATACACATATATACACCTGCTGTCAATGGCTTTACACAACCTATAATCATTAACTAGAGTTAAGATCTGTGTTTCTCTTAGTGTTTGGACCGTTTGTGTCAGATTTGCTTTCAGGAAGCTTGTCAAAATGTATTTACTTTCTCTGTCACACCCAGATTCAGATTCAGTAACTCTAGGGAAAGAAGGCAGTAGGAATAAGCTGTTTTAAAATATTGGTCCCCCAGGTAATTCTCATACACCTAAATAGAGTCTGAGAAGAATTGGCCACTCTGCTCAGTACAAATAGGAAACATGAATTTCTTAAACTGGTATTTCGATCTACTCTTTTACTCACCCACTTTTAATTCAGTTTCTAGCCCCTTACTGCTCTTAAACAGAAACAAGCAAAGCACTCATGTCATCAGTCAGCACATGTACCACAAGCTTCTGCAACCTTCCCTCTTCAGGCAGTGTTAGCAGTGGGGGCAGTTGGCAACAGTCACCAGAGACTCAGAGAAATCCTTAGCCTGAGGTACTGAGCTGAGTTTGGAAGAAGCAACTATGCAGAGGAACAGGAAAGTTTTCTGCATACATGCTTAAATTCACAAGAGATCCTTAATGAAGAGAACTACACAAACCTGCTCCTTGCCTTCAGGAGGTTTATAATCAAAGGCAGGCATAGGCTGGAAGTGAAGATTGTCAGGTAATCAAATTAAATTCTCAGAGCCAGGGAGCAGTGAATACATGGATCATCATTCTTGAATGCAAATTTAAATTATTCCTCTTACATAGGCTTGCTAATAAGGACTAATAATGCAAAATAATTCTGGAGGAAATCATGCTAATTCTATTTTAGCTTCCATTAACTTAACTCCCTAAGCTATCTAGCAGTATAAAGATCTATTTTCTTAACAGTTTTTATATCATTAAGCAGCTGATTACAGAGTTCAGTAATAGCCAATATTCTTATCTAGAATATGACTGCTTTAGATCTTTAAGACTGACGTAATTATAAGAAAAACAAGTCTCCAACTTTGAAGTAGGGGAGCAAATCAAGACTCCAAAAAGTGTACATTAGATTTAGTCCGTTGCAAGCTTTATGTATGTGGCCCTTTCCACTGGGTTAATATAGAAAAATTTCAGATCTATCCATAAAACACTTTCTCCTCCTTTGGGTTATTAATTTTTAGAAGAGGAATTCTTGGGACACCCCCCCCCTCCCCGCACCACATCAAGTTCCCATTATAGTGCGCTTGTCATTACAGTGAAAGAAAAACAACCACACTGGTCTAAGTCACAGTATACATCTGCAGGAAACACCCTGTAAATAAACATTAAATTCTGTAAACTTTATTTTCATTGTTAAAACGTGAACATTCAGCAAAATATTGGTGGGATGGTTTTTAAAACTGAAATTCACTTTTTGTCCAGATATTTTCAGTCTTATAAACTATTTACTATTTGATTTTTGAGATAATTTTCACTAATAAAACCCTTTAGAGTTTTCTTAAAGGAAGCATTTACATGGAATCAAATGACATTGTATGTAAAGTTGAAATATAATCATATGGTTGGCAAAAGTAAATTTAAAAATCATAAAACATGACCCTGGATAACTTTGAGACGTCCTCTGTGCCTCAGTTTTCCTATGGTGAAACTGAAGGACTGGGACTCCAGTCATTACAGAGGTGACTTCCAGCTTTAACATTCCAGAATACATTATTCACTTATTCATTCACCAGTAGTGTTCTTTTTAACAAGCCCCTTTGTTTAAATTTATCTTTCTCTGCTTTGGTATAATTCCTCCACCCCACCCTCTACAATCCATACTATAATCGTTAATGAACAAAATAGAGCTGTGTGCTCAGTCATTCTTACACAGCAGCTCTTAAAAAGGTGTTATTTGTGTAAATAAATCTATCTGGAATTATTTGTAGGGAAACCCTGTTCTTAACATTTATGTCCATGTATCATAATGTACTTATTGACAGAAAACCCTTGCTTAGATCTGGACTCCAGAAGGGAGGGATCCTAACATGCATTTTCAAAAGGTCCTTAGAATATCAACATCCTTTAAAATGAGCTGAGAGCTTGCCACAGCTTCCCAACATTGCTAAGAAGCTGATGAGTTGTATTATAAACCTGTTCAATACATTCTTTAGTTTCTGTTTTCCTTCAGATGTCAGATATTTTCTTACATTTATTCTCTTTCAAGGAAGGAAATAATTGAACACAATAATCAAGTGAGAAATATGAAATTGGGCGTAAATGTCAGTAAAAGCAGCAGTATACTATTCAAATTCTTCTGGTCTAGGGGAAGGACATCATGTACGACAGTCTCCACACGTTTGCAGCACACGACTAAAAGATGCCAAGTATTGGCAAAGTTGCATGGTTTCGTACCACTCAGAAAATACAGAAGAGAATAAAACAAAACAAACAGGAAAGAATATTACCTTTGCAGAGGCATGATTTCACAGGCCATTCTTATATATAAATTTGCCAGGGACCCTCACAACTGTCTCTTCCACGCCAATTGGGTCCGTCTGTACAGGAAACGTCTTCTCACAGTGGCTAAGCTGGGCTTGTGGGGTGAGGCTGCACCTCACAGCTGGAGAAGCGGCTTGCTCTGCAGTCAGCCAGTGTGCTGCTGCTCCCAGCCTCCAAACTTCTTCAAGCAATGCTATTTTATCGGCTGCCTCTCTACATTTACACTGCAGTCCACTTTGACCTTTTGTTTCAGGGACGCAGCTGAACCACCCAGCCAATCAGAGGAGCAGCTGTTGTAGCGCTTAAAGGCGCTGCTTCTTTTGCTCCTGCTGCTCCTCCTCCTCCTGCTTCTCAGTGGGCTTGCCTAATTCTGGTAACTCGAAACTTTCCTCTTAGCAAATCCACAGACTAGCTTGTCAGTCTGGGGAGAGCAACCAATAACTGCAGCAAGGGCAAATAGTCCCTTACTTCTCGGTGTACAGAGACTGCCAAGGAGGAAATCCATTTGTCAAGGGAAGACACTGCCCTATAAAACTAAAGGTTTCTGTGACAGAAGGCAAGAGCTAAGTTTCATCCCCTCTCTTCCGTAAAAAAACAAAAAACAAAAAATAAAAAAACCCCAACAAACCACTGGCATTGGAAGGCATGATTCTTCTAGGAGGAAGGCATGCTTCTAGACCCTTGCCCTACCCACATTTATTTCCTGCTGATGTTTGTTTACACTGCGGTGGTTACTAGTCACTGGTGACATCACCCAAGGCACGTAGCTCACACTTCTGGGGAGAATACATGTCCTAAGACTGTCCAACTTCTCAAGGGATCAAAAGGGTCTACTCCCATGGACATTATTTTAACTTACTATCTCTACATTTTATCTTTATAAAATTGAGTGTGTTTATTTCCATAATCATTTTCCTGTGAGAACATCAACAACATGTTTTGACTGTTTGCTTATTTATGTATTTATCTAGCAATCTATTTATCTAGCTTTTTTTTTTTTTTTACAACTAACACCAAATCAATTTTTCCATAAGGTCTGCTAACTGCTTGTTAATTATCCAGCTTTCCCTTGCAATTTCTGCTTTAGTATGGAATACTAAAGTGTTGTTCTAGGGAACATAATTGCTAATCTATAGATTTCATACACCTCAAGAACAAGAGAAGTACATTTTTAAAAGGTTTCTTTCAGGGGGCCTAGGTGGCTCAGTTGCTTAAGCGTCTGACTTCAGGTCATGATCTCATGGTTTGTGGGTTTGAGCCCTGTGTTGGGCTCTGTGCTAATAGCTTGGAGCCTGGAACCTACTTCGGATTCTGTGTCTCCCTCTCTCTCTGCCCCTCCCTTGTGTGCTCTCTCTCTTTCAAATAAACATTAAATTTTTTAAAAAAAGATTTCTTTCATATCATGAGAGTTTACAAGGAGTTATAAGAAAGCTTAGGGCATTGCTTTTAGAAGAAGAAAGGGTAGAAAGAGGGCCAGCATCTGTGATGTTGAGAAATAGTGGGGTCTTAAAGGTCCAAATACGTATCTTTCTCCTCTGTAGTTTTTCCTAATTTTTTTCACAGACCACTCATAATTCTGAACTTAGAACATAAAGCCTTATTATGTGGCCTTTCTTTTATTATATCTGCTAATAAAAGCATTTCATTGTCTGACTAAATCCTCTACCATATTTATGAAAATCGATTAATCATCCTGAAACTTATGTTCGGATATTAAGATAAAATATCAATAACTTATATCAGCCTTTAAAACAGTGGAAGTTGACTTGAGCCCAGAACTTACTTTAATTGCAATTGTCAATATATTCTTTTTTTAAATATTAGATTTGGAAATTATAATTTGATTCTATAATAACTTAGTTCTGTATATTTGCTTAAATTTATTTTTCAAAGTGCCTTTACATCTTGCTTAATACTTCAATAACTGCTTGAGTTGGAAAATCACTTATGTAGCATAATATCTATTTTATTGGTGAGTAAACTAGGTACTAGAAAATAAGTAATCTGTTCAGATTTACATAGGAAGTGAGTTACAGAACAGAAACTGGACTCAGAGCTTCTCAGGTCTGCTCTGGAATTCTGCTATGTCATAGTGCTTACTCTATACTCTAGGAGTTTTTAAAATATTTTGTAAGATACAAATAGGTTTAGAAATACAGTGGACCCTTGAACAACAGAGATTTGAACTGTGCAGGGCTAAATATAGCAGGGTGCTGTAAATCTATTTTCTCTTCCTACTAATTTTAATAACTTTTTTTTTCTCTAGCTCACTTGATTGTGAGGATATAGTATGTAATATATATAACATACAAAATATATGTGTGTCGACTGTTTACATCATTAGTAAGGCTTCCAGTCAACAGTAGGTCATCAGTAGTTAAGTTTTTGGGGAGTCAAAAGTTGCACATGGCGTTTGCACAGAGATTGGTATATGTAACCCTTATTGTTCAAGGGCCAACTGTAGTTGAAGTTCAAGTGAAGTAATATTTTGTCTTTTCTCAGTTTTATGAACACATCAGTACTCTATGGCTAAAAGGAGTTCAATAATAAAGGACCTAGCATCATAAAAATAGGCTAACTCAAACTACAATTTGCATTCAATATATACTGGAGGTAAAATATTGAAGAACAGGGACATTCAGATTTTAATCTATGATTCCTCATGATAAATTAAGTCTTCCTATTAGCATTCCTCTAACATGCCATATTACTAGTGAGATGTCAGTGGTTATATTTTTAAAGTTATCAAACACAATAACTCCATAATGATATGCCTTTTCATGCTTCTATTATTTATAACAATTCCTCCTCTTTTGGGTTCTCGGTCTATTTTCTGGGCATTACTTGATGATCGCTGATGAATTTGTACCTGGTCTGCAGCTCTCTCTCTCTACCACACCCACTGCCAGAGTCCTCCATCACTTAAATACTTTTGCTATTTCTATTCCTGACATCCTTGTGTCAGTTCTTCAGGTCAGGCAGCATGAGTCCCATTCCCTGTTCTAACTCTCCAAACACTGATATCCTGACTGCATCTGCTCCACACTTAGCCCTTATTGTGCATCACTTAACCACCATGCTTCTGCCTCCCCCACTCCTCCTCCTCTTCCTTAGCCCTCTCTTCAGCAACAAGTGTTCTTCTGTCTGCATAGGGTAACCTGCACCCAAACCAAGTGGCATGCAGCTTAAAAAAAAGGCACATTCCTGTCTCTCCTCAGCATTTAGTTATTTCTAAAATGGGCTCGCTAGCATCCTCTGCTTCTTCACCCTCTCTAAATCCTGCCAGCTGGGTTTTCTACTGCCAGACTGCTAAAACATTGCAAAAGAAAGTCACAGAACCCTGGCAACTAGTGACACTAAAAGTTCATGCTATTTAACCTCAGCATGAACCTCAGTACTGTGTGGCAACCGTTTTAGTTATCTTTGAATGATTTTTCACTGCATTCCCATAGAAACTGCTGCAAATCTTCTTCAGTGCCACAAATCTGAACCTCTCAGTGACTAAATGCCTCACCTCCTAAATTTATTGAGAAAGCCTAGATCATCAAATGGGAGTCAGTACCTTTGTCACCCTTAAGAGTTTAAGTGCACCCCCGCTGTCCTTAAACCACACTACACACACACACACACACACACACACACACACACACACACACACACACACACACACACACTGACTTACTTCCTAGTCTAAGAGAAAAGGTCTCATTCACAGGACTCTAATTTCTTATCTACCTTTTGGATCTCATCATTTCCTCCTTTCTCCGGAAGAAACCTGATCTCTCTTAGATCTCAAATCTGTCCCCCTTCCAAGAGGAACCCGACTGAGTATCCCCCAGTCTTAAAATGTTTTTCTCGGCTGCCTTGCCTGTTGGGACAGTGCTATTTTCCCCTCCTCCCGCCGACAGACTTCCCTTTGCAAAGCCTACCTCCGCTGTTCCCCTTCCGCATAAATACTGACTCCCCTACCCCATGCCAACGAACTTGAGACTTCACCACTTTTCTGAAACTGCTTTAAGGCCACCAATACTCTTTTGACTATTAAAATCTCAATGCCTTTTCTTGGATCCCTTTCTACTCTTAACTTTCCAGAAACAGCCACCTTTGGTTTTCTGCAAGTCTTTGGCTCCCTATAATCTTTCCTGGGAATTCCCCAAATATCCCTGATTACTCCATCCTCCTTTTATT
Organism: Proteles cristata cristata; assembly: GCA_017311185.1. Taxonomy (NCBI): domain Eukaryota; kingdom Metazoa; phylum Chordata; class Mammalia; order Carnivora; family Hyaenidae; genus Proteles; species Proteles cristata. The sequence continues at coordinate 436,447 of JAESUZ010000683.1, read as the reverse complement.
TCATTTGTCTTTCCTCCTCTCTTTCCCCCTCCACACCTTGCTTTCCAGACCAGCACCATTCAGTACACACATTTTATGTGGGCTTAATAAATTGTGCTCTGGAAATACGCTCCTGGGGCCTGGATCCTAACTCTACCACAGATGAGCACTGTAAACTTGGCCACGCTCTATAAAAATCTCTGAAGTTGCTCTGAGGAATTAATGAGATTATGTATGTAAAACATGAAGAATAGTGCCTGGCAAATCACTAAGTGCTAAATCATTATTAGTATTATTATCCTAATCAACACTTTCAAAGCCTCATATTATCTGATCCTCAAATTTCTCCTCCTGGCCCCTCTTGTTAATGATGTTGTTATTCTCTTTATGAATCAGATTCAAAGCCTGAGTCATCTTTACACCTCCCCCGCTTCTCCTTAAAGCTGTTGACTGTCTTGTCTCTTTAATCAGCTAGGCTTGGTCGTCTGCAATCTGAGGATGATCCTTCTGCCTCCCCTCACCAGATCTCCAATGCATACATCTCGCTGTTGCAGAGTTTCCTACTGTGATTACAATCTGCTCACTCACCCTTCTGATCAGAACCTTCATTAGCTCTCAACTATTTTTTCAGTGAACCCCAATTCTTTAATATGATGACTAAGACTCTCCACCAATTAACCTCAATTTACCCCTTCAGTCCATCTGCTTATACTTTTAAAGAAAATCACTCCAGACACAAACCTGGACACTATTTTTGAATCTGCTCTAAACTCTTCTACCCTAAACATTTGTTCATGCTGTTCCCTCTGTCTGGAATATCTTCCCATTCCATTTTCTTCTGGCAAAATTCCATGCATACATCAGGCTTTTGCCAGTTAGAAGAAATTTCTTTTCCGTTTTAAATTTATACAACCCTATGCATCTGTAATGTTATTTATTCCCCCACCCCCCAGTTTTATTATTTGAACCTATATATTATTTCTCTCCTGGAATGTATGTATGATTTCCAGGAGAACTCCATCTTTCTTATAGCCACTACATGGAATAGACACTTAATAAGTGCTGAATTAATTAACTGATAAATCAAACACTATTCCAGAAACTGAAGCATAGCTACTTTGATTGGATTTTAATTTGTTGAGAAATATTCCCATCCACTCTTTAGCATTTCTCATTGTAGGCAAACACTTAAGATAAAGCAGATGCCTCATGTAGACGCAAATAAAGAATGATAACCAGTAACTGATGAAAGAAATAAAGCACTGAGTCTATGCATTGCTATGCAATCACAGAGATGTAAAAGGTAAGATTCTATCCCAAACTCTGAAATCTTTTAAGCATTTTACATTATCCAGTTTCTCCTGGATTGTCTGTTTCCTTTTCTACACTTCAGCTGGCTTGCAGACTTCTAATTTTCTTATATAATTTCTTCAGCAGATTCTAAGAGTTTGGTTCTAAGTGTGTTATCAAGAGCAACAATTGCTCCAAAAATGATGTGGTTTCATTTGCTTTAATTTCAACATCAATTTGAAACAATCAAAGAACTAAGAACATTTCTTGGCCACATCAGTTTGTTTTCATATATCATCTTAAAATCAGATTTATTTCCTAAGACAAAACAACATATTAAACTAATTTCTTTCTTACAAGTTTGGTAACAAGATGCTTCTTAGGCAAGGCTTCTTCCTCATATTTTTATCAATCTTTGTAAAATGTACTAAGGAGCAACACCTTTTATAAGACAGTCACATAGTCATCATAAGTGGTAATGATTAAATCTGATAGGAGTTTTTCATAATCATGAAACCAGTATTTTCAGAGTACATATAATTTAGATATTCTGGTATTGCTGCACAGGATCCTGGTTAAACTTACTCTTTGGTGATCTGTGTTAGAATACCAGTGAATTTCTGGGGTGCCTGGGTGGCTCAGTCAGTTGAGTATCTGACTCTAATTTTGGCTCAGGTCATGATCCCAGGGTTGTGATTGAGTTCAATTGGGCTCCATGCTGAGCATGGCTGTGCTTAAGATTTTCTTTCTCTCTCTCTCTTTTCCTCTCCATCTCTCTTTCCCTCTCCATCTCCCTCCCTCTTCCTCTCTTCCTCCCTTTGCTCCTCCCCCCTGCTCAGGCTCCAGAAAAAAAACCAAAACAAAAGCAACAAAAAAACAAACAAAGCCACCAGTGAATTCCAAGGGTCATCAGAGAGCATCATCATCTACCACAACAAATATCAAAAAAGGGGGCGGGAACAGGAGAAGTAGTATATGTAAGGCAACTAGCATTAAGAATCTATGCTGTGCTCATTTTAATAGATGTGGAACTGAAGAAGTTAATTAACTTGAACACTCAATTAGTAAGTGGCTGACATGAAGCAAGCATCTGAATGCCATAGTATGTCCCCTATATAATAACTCTTAAAGATAATGAAGTATTATAATTAGCCATTTATATTATATATTATCAATAAACAACAGGAAATAAAGCACCGTTTCTTTTCTTTTGGTCTGAGGTTTATACTCAGATGAGTGTGTGTGTTTATATTATAATGCTTGTCTGAACCAAAGATATACAGTGGACCAGAACAAACCTCTTCTGCTATCGTGGGTTAACACTGAGTGTGCATGTGTGAGTGTGTAGTAGTAGTAGTAGCAGCAGCAGCAGCAGCAACAACAGAGGTAGTAGTAGTGATAATAGTAGCAGCAGCAACAGTAGTAGTAGCAACAATAGTAGTAATAGTAGTAGTAATAGTAGCAGCAGCAACAACAATAGTAGTAGTAGTAGCAGCAGCAGCGAGTTGTAGTTGTAATGGTGGAAGGAAGTGGTGGGGTGGGCTGTTGAGGGAAAGAGGAAGATAGAAAGAAAAATACATGGAAAAATTAACCTTTAAGTGGCATTCTTAACTATATTCCTCTTAGTAAGAAGTTAATATATGGAAATGAGAGGTGGGCTGTCAACTGTTTTTATGTAAAAAAAAATTCCTACAGTACTTAAGGATAATTATTAAAACCTTATAAAGGATTTATTTTAGAAATTAAAACAGTGACACTCAGAACAGGCTCAAGCTAAGTGGAACAAGAAACTTCTAGTTAGGTAAACTATTTCCTTGGGTAACAACAAAAAGAAACCTCCTTGCATTACTTAAGGCCAAAATAAAAAATAACAAAATCAACATAATTGTTGTCTCAGCTATTAGACTTATCTACAGTAAAATATTGCTGAGAAAAATCCCACAGGGACAGAAATTATATCATTGGTGTTCCAAAGACACCTCTTTAATTCTAATGGTCGATCTTGCTTTTAAAACCATGTTCTGGCTTACTTCATGAAGGTATTTGTGACCAGCCTTGCCAGACTCTCAGATGGCTCAGAGGGTTCATTCACTCCACTTCTAACATGCTGCTGAGTGGCAGGGGGGGTGACAAGGAGCCGCTACTCTAACAATGAAGCAGAGTTTCCAGGCCTCGATATCTGGAGATACACTAATCAGTTACCCTTCTTCACTATCCGCGCCCCCCCGCCCCCATGGCTCTGACTTTACTAACTAGTTCTAACATCCCTAATATAGAAAATAAGATTCAGAACATTCACCAGAAAGGCTGAGTAAGTATTTCAAATCGGAAGACAAGTGATTATATTTCACAGCACATGAATACATAGTTCTGTAGAAATTCATATGAAAACTTTTTTAATTTTTTAAAGTTTTAAAATTTATTTTGGGGGGGACACATGGAGAGAGAGAGAGAGGGAGAGGGAGGAGAGAGAGAGGGAGATAGAGAGAGAAAGACAGGGAGATAGAGGGAGAATCCCAAGCAGGCTCTGTGCTGTCAACATATAGCCCAAGATGGGGCTTGAACGCATGAACCGTGAGATCATAACCTGAGCCAAAATCAAGAATCAGACGCTTAACTGACTGAGCCACCCAGGCGCCCTTATTTTTTCTTAAAAAAAAAAAAAAAGTAAATTTCTTATAACAACCGAGGACTGAAATTTCTCCATAAAAACTGGCTAAAAATAAATTCTTTGAGACAACTTACATAATTGTTCCCCAACTTTCTGGGACACAGAAAAATCCACATTTTTGCCAGATGGAATCTCAGTTAGTGATTACTGCCAATAAATAAGTGCTTGAGCACATTTTCCTGGAATGGGACTCCGTGGGCATGACTTTCTCCAAATGTCCCTCGGGAGTCCAGATAATAGTGTTTCTGTTCCTATAAAAGAAGTCATGTCCCACACAACAGCTGCTACCACACCTGAGATCAGCTGCCTTAAATTGTCCCAGTGAACTTTCACCCTGTTAAATGATATTGCCTGGCACAGGAGAAGCAGGTTTCAGCAGAGCTTCCTTAGAGAAATGTCAAAGTTGCTCAGTGTGATATGGTAACCGCAGTCTAATTCTGTATCCATATAACATAAACCTCATCCTTCAGGGTGACTTGAAATACTGAGCACAAGCACAAAGTCTCTCAATGTCAATACGCTGGCTGGCAATATTTATTTACTTCAACACAAAGCATTGTGCTTTGCTTTGAAGCAACCAACAAATAAGTGAAATATATTTAAAAACAAAGTAAGAGGAAGTAGCGACTGTGTTACCAAGAATAGGTCAAAATAAAAAAAAAAAATCACAGTCATGCTACCTTAAAGTGTCAACATCCGTAATGCATTTTAAATGATCTAATTTTTTTATTTTTGGAGAGAGAAAAACAGAGTATTAGCTGGGGAGGGGCAGAGAGAGAAGGAGACACAGAATCGGAAACAGGCTCCAAGTTTTGAGCTGTCAGCACAGAGCCCGATGTGGGGCTCTAGCCTGTGAACCGGGAGATCATGACCTAAGTTGAAGTTGGACTCTCAACCCACTGAGCCACCCAGGCATTCCTTAAAAGTACTTTTTAAAAAATTAGATCATTTAGGGGCACCTGGCTGGCTCAGTGGGTTGAGTGTCTAACTTCGCCTCAGGTCATGATCTCCTGGTTCACAGGCTCGAGTCCCACATCGGGCTCTGTGCTGACAGCTCAGAGCCTGCAGTCTGCTTCAGGCTCTGTGTCTCACTCTCTCTCTCTGGCCCTCCTCAGCTCACACTCTGTCTCTCTCTTCTCAAAAACAAAATAAAACATTAAAAAATTTAAAACACTCTCACACTAAACAATTTTTTAAAAAGTGCTTTTAAATTCAATGTCTCAGAACTGGAGCCACTGCATTAATTCTGTGTGTTATATCTTCTCTTTCTAGTGCTGTTCATGTGTAGACATTATTAGAATTACTAATGAAACAAAATATTTTCCTCATTTTTAGTGAGATATATAAATTGAAAAAAAATCAAATAAATTAGGAAATAAACTGGATGTAAAAATTACTAAATAAAGCTAATTAAACCAATGGCTCCCTCCAAAGGGAATGCAATTCATTCACTAAAGAGATAAAGAAAATTCACTGAAAAATAAATTATAATTCCACAATGACTTTCCAAAATATTACTTCAGGAAGACAACTCTAAAACATAAATAACAACCTTAAAGTCTAGCAACAGCTTAGTAAGATACTTTTAAACAAAGTACTTCTGGAAATACTATCATCCTAGATTTACTCCATGAAACAGATAAATAGTATAGAATCTAGCCAAACCAAGTAATAAATGAAAGGATACTTTGTTACCAAGTGTAAATGAGATAACATTATCTCTCTCTTCCTTTCCTGTCCATTAGTCAATTACCAATGCCTGGTCTTTTCCAAGTCCGCCATCACCATTTAGATTCTTATTACTACTTACCTCTGCATTATAGCTTTTTCTTAATACGTTTTACCGAATTTTCTCCACTCTAAATCCAGATTGCACAGATTTGATATTCCCCAAACACTGCCTTAATAATGTCAAAAAGCTTTGATACTTCTTCAAATTCTATACGCAGAGGGCCCTTCTACTCTGTTCCATATTCACACTCATCACCTCTCTCTCCTTTGCTGGAGGTGGGGGTCCTGGCAAGCTTAACTGTTTTTGTCCACTGTCCAATCTGCTTTCCTGCCACCTTTGTTTCAGGCATTTATCCTAACCTGGAATCCCCTCCTGGCCACATCCCCATTCAACCAAAGCTCAACGTGCTTGGGTTTCTCATATGCTGCCCATTCGGATTCCTCCATTCAGGGATTTTATCCTGAATGAGTGAAACCATAATCACCAAGTCCAAAAGCAGCTGTCACTCTATATGATTTCTCTAAAATATGGTGATTACAGCGTCCTCCTTGAAGCATTTGTCATCCTTGATTTAAAAAACAAAAACATTTTTCTTATTACAAATTGTACACTATATATTCATATACAAAAATACAGATAAGAAGAAAGTAAAGGTCAAACACAATCCCATCACTCATATAACCAGTGTTCAATATGATTGCATATATCTTACTTTTTTCTATTAATCTATAACATATATAACTATATACAAAGATGGGACAATGTGAAGGTTCTTAATACCACTGAACTGTACACTTAAAACTGACTGAAATGCATCACTCATTATCAGGGAAATACAAATCAAAACCACACTGAGATACCACCTCATGCCGGTCAGAGTGGCTAAAATGAATAAATCAGGAGACTCTAGGTGCTGGCGAGGATGTGGAAAAACGGGCACCCTCTTACACTGATGGTGGGAATGTAAACTGGTGCAGCCCCTCTGGAAAGCAGTGTGAAGGTTCCTCAAAAAATTAACAATAGAACTCCCCTAGGACCCAGCAGTAGCACTGCTAGGAATTTACCAAGGGATACAGGAGTGCTGATGCATAGGGGCACGTGGACCCCAATGTTCATAGCAGCACTTTCAACAATAGCCAAATCATGGAAAGAGCCTAAGTGTCCATCAACTGATGAATGGATTAAGAAGATGTGGTTTATCTATACAATGGAATACTACATGACAATGAGAAAGAATGAAATCTGGCCATTTGTAGCAACGTGGATGGAACTTGAGGGTGTTATGCTGAGCAAAATAATTCAGGCAGAGAAAGACAGATACCATATGTTTTCACTTATTAAGTGGATCAGGAGAAACTTAACAGAGGACCATGGGAGAGGGGAAGGGGAAAAAATAGTTGGAGAGAGGGAGGGAGACCAACTATGAGAGACTCTTGAATGCTGAGAACAAACTGAGGGCTGTTGGGGGTTGGGAGAGGGGAAGGGGGGAGATGGGCATGGAGGAGGGCACTTGTTGGAATGAGCACTGGGTGTTATATGGAAATCAACTTGACAATGAACTATAAAAGAAAAAATCTGGCTGAAATGATAAATTTTACGTATATTTTATCACAACAAAAATATTGGATAATGTACTATATACTATTTAATAATGTTTATTTAATAATCAATATATTTCTATACCATTTCTAATCCTCAAAATTGTTTTCTACACTTATCATATTTTTATCCATGATGATGATACTTTAAATCATTTTGTTCAAGTAGTGACTACCAGATTTCTCTACTGTAAAAGGCTCTTTCTTTGTAATGAAACATTATCTGTGAGGTAATCATTCGAGACTATAAAAATTTATACTCCAGATATATTCTGAGCATCTCTTTTGAAGGAAGAGACAACAGGACTTGCTGATGGACTGGCTGAGAAACAGTAGAGGAATACCAAACTTGTGGCTTGAGTGGGTGAACAGCGGCAAAATTTATTGAGATATGAAAGACCTGGGTAGAAATGGAACTGCCTTTTCTTAGAAGTGTGATTTGGGAGGCCTGTTTTATATAAATTGAGTGTGAGATACTTATTAAACATCTGAGTGGACCTGTCAGGAAGCCAATAGGCAGGACCAGCCTCATGGGCACATGAAATGTGCAGTCTCACAGGGGCCCATGCTAGGTCCAATGCCCTGGTGTTACCATCTTGAAAGTTTTAATAGAAAAGAGGACCCACTTTTTCACTTTAGGTGGGGAGCCACCCCATAATTCGGTAGCTGGTAGTACCACTTGGATATAACAATTGGGAGTATGATGGAGAGGTTGCAGGAAAACCAACCTTTGGATGCTCTGGAAAGGAAGACACGTTTTGCAAAGACTATGAAAGGGTGTTGAATAAGACTATAGGGAAAAGAGGCGAGTGTGATATTGCAGAAGCAAAGTGAAGAAACTTGTCCACAAGGGAATAATCATTTGGGTCAAATGCTGCTGAGATAGAGTAAGGTGAGAACAGTAGAGTGATCTTTGGATTTGGCAAGACGGAGATTGTTGGTGTCTTTAACAGGAACAACTTCAGGGGCTTGTGAGTTGAAGAAAGAACAGGAGGAAAGGATATGAAGACAGCAAGTATGTATACTCCTTCATCAGAGATTGGCTCTAAAGGAGAAGAGAGATACTATTTCTGGGGAGGGCTTAAAAAATGTTGAGAGGGGGCCCCTAGGTGACTTAATTGATTAAACAACCAACTCTTGATTTTCGCTCAGATCATGATCTCATCATTCACAAATTCAAGTCCCAAGGTGGGCTCTGCACTGACAGTGTGGAGCCTGCTTGGAATTCTCTCTCTTTCTCTGTCCCTCCCCTGCTCATGCTCTTTCTAACAATAAATAAATAAACTTAAAAAATAGTTGAGATCTATTATAGCATGTTTCTATGCTGATGGGGAAAATGCAGAAGAGAAAAAATGATGTCACAGAGGAGGGAGGTGATTACTGAAACAGAGTCCTTGAGTCAATTAAAGGTAATGGCATTCAAAGTACAAGCAGAAGGCTTGACTCCAGAGAGGTGCAAGTTTAGTTCTTTCATTGTAATAGGAGAGAATGCAAAGTGGAAGGGTATAGATATGAATACCTTTGTAGATTTGGAAGTTAGAAGGGTAACAGCAGTCTTTTGTGATTGCTGTGTGAAATAAAATAAAATATTTGGGTTGTGCTGTAATATTTTACAAATCTAAACCATGCTCATTTCTCTAGTAAACTGAGGTTCATGATTTCAGAAAACAAAGGTGGTGAAAGAAGAGAAGATCCAGGATGCTAATTTAAGTTTTGTTTTCCTATTTTTTTTTAAATGTTTGCTTATTTTTCCAAAGAGAGAGACAGAGCAGGAGTAGAGGAGGGGCAGATACAGAATCTAAATCAGGTTCCAGGCTCTGAACTGTCAGCACAGAGCCCAATGTGGGGCTCGAACCCATGGACCATGAAATCATGAGCTGAGCCAAAATCAGAGGCTTAACAGACTAAGCTACCCAGGCACCCTTTCATTCTTTTTTTTTTTTTTTTTTTTGAAAATCAGGTTCAGGTTTTTGCTAAGGAGACCAAAAAGACAATCCAATGGGAAAAGATAGTCTTATTAGCAAATGGTGCTGGGATAACTGGATATTCACAAGCAAAAGGATGAAGCTGGACCTGTACCTCACACCACATATAAAAATTAACTCAAAATGTACTATATACCTAATTGTAGGAGCCGAAGTATAAAACTCTTAGAAGTCATAGGCCTAAAACTTCGTGACTTTAGATTAAGCAATGGTTTCTTAGACAGGACATCAAAATCATGAATAACTAGAGAAAAAAAAAGATTAATTGACCGTGATCAAAAGGAAAAACTTTTGTGCTTCAGAGGACATTTTTAATAAAGTAAAAAGGCAACCCTCAGAATATAAGAAAATATTTGAAAAATCATATATTTGAAAAGGGACACTATCCAGAATATATAACTCTTCCAAGTCAATAAAAAGACAGCTGAATTTTAAAAATGGGCAAAGTATTGGAACTGCCATTCCTCCAAAAGAGATATACAAATGGCTAATAAACACATGAAAAGATGCTCATCATTAGTTTTTCGGGAAATGCAAACCAAACCCATAATGAGACACCATGCTACACTCAGCAGTATGGTTGTCATAACATAGAGACTAACAAGTGTTGACAAAGATGTGGAGAAACTGGAAATATATTTTGTTAGCGGGAACACAAATGTTGAGAAATAGTTTATGGGTTCCTGAAAAAGTTAAACATAGGTTATGATACGAACCAACACCACCACCTCAGGCATATACACAAGAGAACTGAAAACGTGTGTTCACAGAAAGACTTGTACACAAATGTTCATACCAGCATTATTCATAATAGTCTCAAAGTCCATGCAACCCAAATGTCCATCAACTGATGAATAAACAAAGTGTGGTGTCTACCTACAACAGAATATTATTATTCATCCTCATAAAGGGATGAACACTGACACGTTATAATATGGACAAACCTTCACAACATATTCTAAGTGAAAGAAGGCAGAGGAAAAAGGATGTAAACTGTGTGACTGAATTTACACAATGGCAGGAGTCAGAGCTTCATTGAGATGAAATGTCACTGACCAGTGATAAAGTGGGACAAGAGCACTCCAGATAAAAAGAACAATGTTAGCAAAGAGGCAAAGCTGTGACACTGCTGTGACATATTTGAAATAATGTGGTCATCATGTAGCCTGAGCATGGGATAAAGAACTGTGAAAAGGTAAGTAAGTAAGGAAAGTAGTTTGAACCAAATTTTCTGTTTTAAAGAACTTGAATACCTTGAACTTTATTCATTGAGAAGTCTTTGCTTTTAGAGCACCACTATTATACCACTTCTAAACCTCTTGAATTATATATTATTGTTAACTATAAATTTCACTATTGTTAAATACATTTAATTATAAATTTGTCTCACTTAAGGAATGAGAGATTCCTGAAGATGAGAGACGAAGCCTTAGTTCTCTCTGGCTTTGCAGGGCCTAATGCAAAATATGCAGCACTTGAATGTGCGCACTAGGAATTTGTTGACCTTGAATTACTAAAATAAATTCAGTTAAGCCACAGGAGTCCACATATATTTTGGTGATTTATGTGCTATGAAAAATTATCTGCAAATATGACAATAACTTTCCTTACCATTACCTACTTTCTCTTCCATCAACTACTCACACTGTAAACAGACTTAGGGGGAAAAAAAAACCTTTTTAAATTAAAGTTTGGATCCCAGTGAAATATCAAAATTTGAAGAGTCAGAGCAATTGTATTGAGCAGCAGATTTTGGTAAATGGGTAGAGAACTATTTGGTTTTTTTTGATAATCAAGATACTTACAGAAATATCAGAGCCTTTCATTTTAAAGCATAAGAATAAAAGGAGATTGAAGTTAAACACTAGGAAGTATTTTTAATACATGTCCAGCTCATATGAAATAGTTTATTGGAAAAGACCTTGGAATATTTACCATGGGAGCCAGGGATGGTTAAGAACAGATTAGAAATCTATCTGTAGAGATAATTTTTCCTAATCCAGCCTGGGACCTTGGGACCAGAAAGCCTGATGTGGGGTTCAAACTCACCAACCATGAGATCATGACCTGAGCCAAAGTCAGATTCTTAACAGACTGAGCCATGATTCTATTTTTTTTTTGATGGAACAATTAAGATCAACTTTCCCAGCAAATTTCAAGCAGACAATACTGTATTATTAACAACATTCATCATGCTGTATATTATATGCCCAGAACTTATTCATCTTATCAGTGAAAGATGGTAGTCTCTGACCAACATCTGACCATTTCCCACTGGCAATCACTGTTCTACTCTTTGATTTTTAGCTCAGCTTTTCAGATTTCACATATAAATGAGATCACACAGTATTTGTATTTCTGTGTCTGGCTTCTTTCACTTAGCATGTCCTCCAGGTTCATCCATGTTGGAAGTGACAGGATTTCCCTCTTGTGTGTATGTGTGTATATATTTCATTGCATAAAAGAAATACACAAACACACACACATATGCAAGCACAAACACATAAATATATATAATGTGCATGTATCCTTTGAATCAGTATTTTTGTATCCTTCAGGTAAATACTTAGTAATACAATTGCCGGGTCATAGGGTAGTTCTATTTTTTTTAAAGCTTATTTATTTATTTTGAGAAAAAGGACATAGGACTTGATCTCATGAACTATGAGATCATGACCTGAGCCAAAACCAAGAGTCAGATGCTTAACTGAGTGAGCCACCCAGGTGCCTCTCTATTTTTAACTTTTTGAAGAACCTCCAAACTATTTTCCAGAGCGGGTGCACCAGTTTGCATTCCCACCAACAGTGTAAGAGGACTCCCCTATCTCCCCATACCTAACACCTGTTGTTTCTTGTGTTGTTAATTTTAGTCAATTTGACTGGTGTGAGGTGACATCTCAGTGTAGTTGTGATTTGTATTTCCCTGACGATGAGCGATGTTGAGCATTTTTTCAAGTCTGTGTTGGCCCTCTGTAAGTCATCTTTGGAAAGATGTCTACTTATGTCTTCTACCCATTTTTAACTGGATTTTTTTTGGGTGTTGAGTTGTAGAAGTTCTTTATATATTCTGGATACTAACCCTTTATTAAACAGATATGTCATTTGCAAATATTTTCTATTCTGCAGGTTACTTTTCAGTTTTGTTCACTGTTTCTTTTGCTGTGCAGTAGCTGTTTATTTTGATGAATTCCCAATAGTTTATTTTTGTTTTGTTTCCCTTGCCTCAGGAGACAGATCTAGTAAGAAGTTGCTATGGCCGATGTTAAAGAGGTTATTGCCTGTGTTCGTTAGGATTCTGATGGTCTCGTGTCTCACATTTAGGTCTTTCAACTATTTTGAATTTATTTTTATGTATGGTATAAGTCATTTTTTTCTTTTTCTAGTTCCTTGAGGTATAAAATTAGGTTAATAATTAGAGGGCTTTTTCTTCATGTAGGCATTTATCACTATAAACTTGCCTTTAGGAGAATGCTTTTGCCGTATCATATGAATTTTGGTGTGTTGTGTTTCTACTTTCATTTGTCTCAAAATATTTTGATATCCTTTTTGAATTCTTCTTTTGCTCACTGGTTTTCAGGATTAATTTCCATATATTTGTAAATTTCCCAATTTTCCTCTTGTTATTCAGAGTTTTCTACCCCTCTGGTAGGGAAAGACACAGAAGGTTTCAGACTCTTAAATTTGATAAGACTTATTTTGTGGCCTATTATATTCTATTCTGGAGAATGTTCCATGTGTGTTTGAGAAGAATGTGTTTTCTGTGGCCATTGAATGGAATGTTCTAGATATTTCTACTGGCCATTTGGTCTATAGTGTCATTCAAGTTTTTTTTTGGAGGGGGTCTAGATAATCTATTCATTGTCAAAGGGGACTACTGAAATCTCCTACTATTGTACTGCTGTCTATTTCTCCCTTCAGTTCTGTAAATATTTGATTAAATATTCAGGTGTTCTGATGTTGGCTGCTTATATATTTACAATTACTATGTTTTCTTGGTGAAGTTACCTCTTAACCATTATATAGTGACCTTCTTTTTGTTTTGTGACAGATTTTGACTGAAAATCTATTTTGTCTGATGCAAGTACAGTCACCCCACTATCTACTGTTCATCACCTGCATGACATACCTTTTCCCATCCTTTCACTTTCACACAATGTATCCTTAAAGTGAGTCTCTTGTAGGTAACATACTGTAATTGTATTTTTATCCATTTAGACAAGTGTCTATTAATTGGAGAATTAAATCCAGTTACATTTAATGTGATTATTGATAAGCACTGATGTATTATTGCCATTTTATTATTTTCTGCTTTGTGGTTGTATTGTGTATTTCCTTCTGCTTTGCTATCTTCCTCTGTGATTTGTCAATTTTTTTGTAGTGGTATACTTTGATTCCTTTCTCTATGTTTCGTGTAACTACTAGATTTTTTTTTCTTTGCAGTTACTGTGAAACTAAAACATTAGTTACCTAAAACATCTAATAACTATAGCAGTCATTTTAGGCTGATAACTTAAATTTTTTAATGTTTACTTATTTTAGAGAGACAGAGTAGGGCAGGGTCAGAGAGAGGAAGAGGCACAGAATCTGAAGCAGATTCCAGGCTCTGAGCTGTCAGCACAGAGCCCAACACGGGGCTTGAATTCATGAACTGTGAGATCATGACCTAAGCCAAAATCAGACGCTTAACTGACTGAGCTACCCAGGCACCCCTTAAGCTGATAACTTTAACTGCATATAAAAACTCTATAATTTTACTTCTCCCTCTAACATTTTATGCTATTGATGTCACACTTTTTTTAATATTGTATAACCATTAAAAATTATTATTTTTAATTTTTTTTATTTTTAATATTTTTAACTTTTATACTAGATTTAGTTGATTTATATACCACCAGTATAGCAAATAGAGTATTCAGAATTTAACTATATATTTTACCTTTACTAGTGAGTTTTATACTTTCATGTGTTTTCATATTGTTACTTAACTTCCTTTTGTTTCAACTTGAATAACTCCCTTTTACATTGCCTGTGAGGCAGGTCTAGTGGTGATGAATTTCCTAAGCTTTTGTTTGGGAATGTCTATCTCCCCTTCAATTTTGAAGCTTCAAAATATATATACAGCTTTTCTGGGTATAGAATTCTTGGTTGGCAAATTTTTTCTTTCACACTTTGAATGTATCATTCCACTTCTTCCTGGCCTACAAGGTTTCTCTATAAAAGCAACTCAAAGCCTTGTGTGGGTTCCCTTGTTTGCGATAAGTTGTTTTTCTTTGCTACTGTAAAAATTCTCTTTAATGTTAGATTATTTGTGTAATCTATCTCAGAGTAACCTTGATTGGGGTCCTTTGAGCATCCTGCATATGGATGTCCACATTCCTTCTACGATTCAGGCAATTTTCAGCCATAATTTCTTTAAAATATATTTGATCATGACCTGAGCTGATAGTAGGAGTCAGATGCTCAACCGAGTCACCCAGGCACTCCTCAGCCATTATATTTCTTTAAATAAACTTTCTTCCCCTTTCTCGGTCTCCTCTCCTTCTAGGATTCCCAAGTTGAAGTATATTCATTTACTTGATGGTGTCCTGTAGATCTCATATACTTTTATCACTTTTTTTCTTTTTAATTATTGTTTCTCTATATATTCTAAATGACCTGTCTTTTAAAAAAAAATTTAAGCTTATTCATTTTTGAGAAAGAGACAGAGCATGAGCAGGGAAGGGGCAGAGGGAGAAGGGAGACACAGAATCTGAAGAAGGCTCCAGACTCTGAGCTGTCAGCACAGAACCCAATGAAGGGCTTGAACTCACATACCATGAGATCATGGCCTGAGCTGAAGTTGAACACTTAACTGACCAAGCCACCCAGGTGCCCCTAAATGACCTGTCTTTATTTTCTGATTCTTCTTCATGCTAAAGTCTGCTGATGAACTTCTCTACTGAATTTTCAGTTCTGTCATTATATTCTTCCACATCAGGATTTCTGTTTGGTTCTTTTTTAAGGTTTTCATTTCTTTATTAAATTTTTTAATTTTTTTCAAGTATTTTTGATTTCCTTTAGTTGTTATCTTGCATCTCACTGAGTTAAAAAAAAATTTTTTAACATTTATTCATTTTTGAGAGACAGAGACAGAGTGTGAGTGGAGGAGGAGCAGGGAGAGAGAGGGAGACACAGAATCTGAAGCAGGCTCTAGGCTCTGAGCTATTAGCACAGAGCCTGATGCGGGGCTCAAACCCATGAAATATGAGATCATGACTTGAGCTGAAGTTGGATTCTTAACCGGTTTAGCCATCTAGGTGCCCCTCACTGGACTTTTCAAAGATAATCATTTTAATTTTTTTCTTTTTTTTTGCCAATTTGTAGATCTCTATTAGGGTTTGGTTACTGGAGCTTTATTAATTTCCTTTTGTGCTGTCATGTTTGCTTAATTCTTTATGATCTGTGAAGATTTATGTTGGTATCTTGCATCTGAAGGAGCAAGCATCTCTTCTGGTTTTACAGACTGGTTTTGACACATAAAAACCTTCTTCTGTTGGTCCCTAGGCTGATGGAATTGCCTCTTGGATTTCAGCTGAGCAGGGCTGGAGCCAGGTCATGTGGCTGCTGTTTGTTCTGCAGTAAGGTTGCAGTTGGAAGGCCTGACCCCTGGGGTGATGGGACTGTCTCCAGGACCTTGGCCAGTAGAGTTGGCACTGAAACAAAGGTCAGCTTTTGGTTCTGCAAACAGTAGACTTGTTACCAGGTGTGCAGATGATGGTGGCTTCTGCCAGGTTCCTGGGAGGGTTCCTGCTAGCAACTTGGGAGGTTCCTTGGGTGGACAAACTGGTCTGACTGAGGCTGTAGAGGCTGAAACTGAGTCACTGCTTCAAGGTCCACAGGTGGCACGGAAGTCTGTAGTCCTGCTCCAGGGGTATGAAGGGCATGCTCATCGTTTGCCTCCCTACAGGTTACTAGGTGGGTAGGACTTCCCATGGACCATGTCCTATGGGGTTGGAGTTCAGTCACAGGGCCACTTCAGGATACACAGTCAGACCACGTTCACCAGGCCTGCCTCTGGGGGCTTGGAGGGGTCTCCTATCATGTGGGCAGGACTACTCCTAGACCATGGTTGAGATGGGCTAAAGCCAGCACAATGACTTTAGGATCCTCAGTAAGACTGAGGTTGGTGGGTCTACTTCTGGGGGCATGGATAGATGTCTCTCTCACTGTTTCTCTGGGTTGGAAGGATTGTTTCTGGAGTAAGGCTGAGAGGGGCCAGAGCCATGCCACAGGCTGCTTCGTGGCCCACAACTGGAACTGAGGCCAGTGGATCTATTACTCAAGGCATGGGTGGGTATGGCTTGTCATTGTCCCCTGGAGGATGGTGCTAGCACCAGCGTCATGGTCAAATGGGGCTGCAGCTGAGTTCACAGACAGACTGGGCTCTTTTCTGGGTCTGTAGCTATAATTATTTAACCCTAGTCTGTGAGCCTGCCACCCGGGTGCAGGCATGCCTTTTCAAAATGGTCCTCTTCATTCTTGGGTTTTACTGGATTTTGCAACCTTTACCTAGATCCCTTTGCAACCTTTACCTGAAGCTCCCACAAAGACACTTTTTCCATGGATAGCCACTAATTTACTGTCGCTGTGGGGGAAATGAAAGGCTGACCTCCTATTCTGTTACTTTGCTCTATAATGTTTAAAGTAAATATAAAGACAAAATATGACACATGGTCTAATCTTAAAGAGAACATGGGCATGGCTCATTTTATTGAGCTTTGCTTTACTACACTTTTCAGATATTACATTTTTTATAAATTGAAGTTGTGTGGCCACCCTGAATTGAGCAAGTCTATTGGTGGCATTTTCCCAACAGAATTGTGCTCACTTCATATCTCCATGCCACATTTTTGTAATTCTCACAATATTTCAAACTTTTCATTATTATTATATTTGTTATAGTGATCTGTGATCAGTGATTATGACTCACTGAAAGCCCAGATAATGATTAGCATTTTTAAGCAATAAAGCATTTTTAAATTAAGGCACATAGACTATTGTTTCAGATATAATGTTATTACATACTTAATAGATTACAGTATAGTATAAATATAAAATTTTATATGCACCAGGAAAAATTCATTTGACTCATTATATTGTAATTATTTGCCTTATTTGCAAATTTGCCTTATTTGTGGTCATCTGGAAACCAAAGCCACAATATATGCCAGTATCTAAAACCAAGGTAGTCCTTAAAGTATGGCTTATGCGGTGGCTGTAGGTATGAGAAAAAGGCAAGCACAAAGCTGAGCGAGAAGAAACTGGAAAGACAAACAGAGGATAGAACAAGGAGTTTCTTACATAGGCTGTGCCCATATGAGCTACTGAATAGTTCTGAGTAAGAGTATGATCTGTTTAAAAGTTTCTGGGTCTGAAGAGGTGGTAAGGGGTGTGGTAGCAATGAAGCAAAATAAACACAGTGTGATTGTCAGAGTATTTGGGGATTGGCTGGCTATGCGTAGATGATGGGGGAGGGGGCAAGAAAGAGTGAGGTATATGAGGGACTAGTCTGACCAGTTTGTTAGAGTGATATAAGGAGTATGGTTCAGTACAGAATTCTTGAAGGGAGACAAAGGTGCATAAATCATTGTATAGGGTGAGAAGTTGAAGACAGAGGCATAGGGCCAGCTTGTGTAAAGAAAATGAATCCAGGAGGTGAGGGGAATGCAGAAAGTATAGTAATTATCTAGCTACAAGGTGATGGAGGCCTAACTCAGAATTGAGCTCAAGGGGGAAAATGGAGACAGGCATGTTAGAGAGACTGAAAACTAACTACTGACAAGATTTGGTGACTGATTATAGAAAAGGTTTTGAGTCTAGTGCTTGAGAGAGTGAAACCCACAGCACAGTGGAGAGGGAAAGGGGAAGACAAGTTGTGTTCGGTAGGGTGAGTTTATGGTAAAGGCTGAGATGGAGATAGCTGACAGGCACTAGAATCCTAGAACTGAGTTCAGGTCCAAGATACTTGATTTGAAAACTATCATGCTGTGACTAGATTCATTGTGGAAGGGACAGGAGACAGAGATGGAGCAGGTAGCCAAGGAAGGAAATGTGAAGATCACTGAATTTGGAGATGGAAAGCACAGGTAGAAGGAACACAGGAAAAAAAGATTTTTCGGGAATATGCAAAACACTACAATACATTCAGTATGATAAGAATGGTTTTTAAAAAGTAGAAAGTATGCAAAAATACATTCCTATACAAATACATTGAAATAAGTCTAGAAAAATATATAACCAATCTACCATAGCTGTTACTCCTAGAGGAGAAGGGAAGGAGCTAGAATTATGTAGCCAGGGGGCACCTGGGTGGCTCAGTTGGTTGAGTGTTCTACTCTTGATATCAGCTCAGTTCATGATTCCAGGGTCATGGGATTCAGACCAGCATCAGGCTCCATGCTGAATGTGAAGACTGGTTAAAATTCTCTCTCTCTCCCTCTGCCCCTATTCCCCTGCTCTCTCTCTCTCTACCAAAATAAATAAATTCAAAACAAAAAAGAATTATAGACCTAGCAATTCAATGGGAACTTCAGTGTTCTCAGTGATGTTTTAAATTTTTCTAAGAATCATCTATTCCCCATATAACTCATCAAAATTATTGAACAATGGAATAAATGGACAGGAAAGCACTTTTAGAATAGAACAACTCTCTCATGCAGAAACGCTCTCTCAAGAAAAGTTCTATCTTTAATACACATTGAAAAGTGACTTATTGTAGTTTACCTTATTTACCTATCAAGCTAAAAACAACTGCAACAAAGATACTTTCTTTAGCTCTACATTATTCATCATATTATTTTAGGTGAATAATTGGCAAAGTGGTAACTATTTATTTATTCTGATTGCTGAAGGCATTTTAGTCACTTTTCATTGCTTTATTTTTTTATGCAACAGCCAGTTACAAAACTTTCAGTGTCCATGTGTCTATAGATAGGACTCTCACTGTGGGACAGAAGACTACAACTTTTGTTGACACAGAAGCACACTGGGTGGCTTTTCTGCTTATGAAAATGGACCGATGACATTTTTTAGATGTTGGAGCTTTTTTCTACATCTCCCTGAAATACTGATCATTTCAATAACTTCTGATTATAGCACAGCACACCACTACCTAGAACTCTTCCAGATTCCATCCAAAGAGCTTTCCCTCCATCTTCTCCTTAAATCAGCTTTCAAGAGGACCTGACCTTTATTCCTGTCACCATACTCTGTCATAGTCAATGAAAAGTATAAAGGAACAAATTCTCTTGAAGTGTAACAAACATAACCTTCTTTCTCCCCAGACAGCATTTACTTACAATAGTTGCATTTTAGCAGTTTGCAATCAAGTGACTTTTTTGTTACAGTATATCCATTTCTTATTACTCCAGCAACTGTTTGTTTGTTTTGGTACTTGTGTGTTTTTTTTTAATGATGTTATTGAGGTATATTTTACGTATCATAAAATCCGCCTTTTCAAGTCTACACAGTTGAGTGATTTTTAGTAACTTTAACAAGTGGTCTAGCTATTGCCATAAATCAGTTTCAAAACATGTTCATGCCTCCAAATAAAGTCCCTCAGGGTATTTACATTAATCTCTGTCCCTCCTTGGACCCCCGCCCTCAGCCCCAGAGAATCACAACTCAACTGGCTGTTTCTTTAAACTTGCCTTTTCTGGACATTTCATATAAATGGCAACATATAATATATGGCTTCTTGGGTCTTCACTCTGACTTTATAGAACAAAACTAGAAGTTTTCCTTAGGCCTTTAAGAAAACTACACATTAAAGAAATACATTACCTTTCAAATAAAACTTTGCAATAAATACTATTTAAAATCTAAGAAACTAAAATATTAATTCTGTTCTACTTAAGTTCTAAAATTTGAGAATATTCTGAAGGCAATATAGTGTTATAAACATGAAATGATCACTTAACATATCTTACATGTTAAAACAGACAGTAAGACATCTTTCCCTAAAGCTTTAAATCATTTTAACATTTCAAACTTTACATGTGATAGAACTTACCTTTTACTTTTTGAGGATGGATATGTAATTTTACCTTCTAGGAAAAGTTTTAAATGGCTGATTTCTTAACATACTAGTTAATGCCTACAGGTGTATGTGCGTGTCTGTTATTTTCATCCATATTTTCATATCTTTAAAAGGAATAAGAGCCTCATGTGTAGTGAAAGGAACTGGAATGTTCCAGCCTTGCTTAAAGGCATGCACTTGTCTGATAACCTCCTGATTTCTGTGAGTGCCTCTGACCTTTCAAATTTGTACACTGTACTTATACTCTGGAGAAGGGCGGGCACGGACTCCTCTGAAGTAGGCAGGTCAGATTAGAAATTATATTTTATAGTTTACTGTGAGTTTCAGTAATGCACACATCTCAATTAAAAAAAAAGAATTCTTAACAGTATTTTAAAAACTGCTACTGTGAGTTTTAGATGATAGAGATGGATTTGCTAATGCTTTCACTGAGTTAAGTGAACATGTCAATAAGTACTTCTGTCTTTGGCTTGGAATTCAGTATAAGGTAGATAATTCCACAAAACTTTAACAAAATCAAGAGATACTTATCCTTAAGCATTTTTCATTGAATCACTCTAATTGGGACAGGTTCTATGAAGAAAAATGATTATTTATATGATTATAGCCTCAACGCCAATTTTGAAAATAACAGAAATACAGAAAAATGTTATTCATCTAAATAAATTATGTTACAAGATAGAAATCAGACAGTAAGTAATATACAGCTACTTTCTGGACTTTCAAAACATCACGTTTTACACGTATTTCTCTCTTTGCTTTTATTTTTGCTGCCATTATCTGAAGACTGGAAAATAATGAACACATGCTGGTAATAATTCATATTTCTATTATACCTTAAATAGAAATGAGACTTCCCAGAAGAAGAAAATGAAGAAGAAAAGACCAAGTGAGACAACTTGGGGAAAAGTACTGAATAAGGCTCAACTCTAAACATTCAAAGTTATCAAAGCACCACTAGCCAAAAATCGCTTCTCAAAAGCCCTAGAAACTAGCCTTTAACCTGTTGTTTAAAAATCACAGGACACTTTCACCATTCTGAAAATCTCAGTACCAAAGGTTCTTTCTTGGTTTTATCTTTGTTATTAACTGATATGGAAATTCTGCTATAAACCAAACCATAAGATATAAAAGTAGTGCACTAATTTTTAAAGTGCAAACAGAATGATTTTTTTTTGTAAAGTAAACCAAACTCACCAGGTCATAGGTTAAACAAGAATAGATTTTGCTAAATTGTTTCTTTATCCCAAAGAGCAACTACAAAATAAAAAAAATCAATACTAGGAAAAGCCCAGCTAAATGCTTCCTGACAAATCCTTGAAACAAAGTTGGTAAATCAAAGTAAATTAGTAGTAGATATCAGGCACACAACAATATATTTAATACATATTGCCAACCTTTCTGTTTTAAGACTGACACAATAAACTATTAAGAAAAAAGTGGAAACATCCTTAAACATTTACAAAAAGTTGTGTGAATTCACATATGCCACTTTGAATTTATTTAAAAATTAATGAGTAGGGGTGCCTGGATGGCTCAGTCATTTAAGAGTCCAACTTCAACTCAGGTCATGATCTCGTGGTTCGTGGGTTCAAGCCCTTCATTGGGCTCTATGCTAACAGCTCAGAGCCTGGAGCCTGCTTGGGATTCTGTGTCTCCTTCTCTCTCTCTGCCCTTTCCCACCACTAGCACTCTGTCTCTCTCTCTCTCTGACTCTCAGAAATAAACATTACAAAATTAAAAAAAAAAGAGCTAATAACTTGTCTTGGACAATAAACAGTAACAACTTCATAAGTTCATTTTTGAAAAAACATTGGTATAATTTCATTCTTTTACTTCAAACATATATATTTTTATACACCAAAAATTAAGCAACAGAAAGAGACATCAAGAAACAGATTCCATTCACAATTGCATAAAAAACCATAAAATACCTAGGAATAAACCTAACCAAAGATATAAGGGATCTGTATGATGAAAACTACAGAAAACTAATGAAGAAAATTGAAGAAGACACAAAGAAATGGAAAAACATTCCATGCTCATGGATCGGAAGAATATTGTTAAAATGTCATTACTACCCAAAGCAATCTACACCTTCAATGCAATCTCAATCAAAATTGCTCTGGCATTCTTCTCAAAGCTAGAACAAACTATCCTAAAATTTGTATGGAACCACAAAAGCCTCCAAATAGCCAAAGTAATATTGAAGAAGAAAACCAAAATGGGAGGCATCACAATGCCAGAATGTAGCCTCTACTACAAAGCTGTAATTATCAAGACAGTATGGTATTGTCACAAAAACAGACACATAGACTAATGGAATAGAACTCAGAACTGGACCCACAAATGTATGGCCAACTAATCTTTGACAAAGCAGGAAAAAGTATCCAATGGAAAAAAAAGACTGCCTCTTTAACAGATGGTGCTGGTAGAACTGGACAGCAATGTGCAAAAGAATTAAACTAGATCTCTTTCTCACACCATACACAAAAATAAACTCAAAATGGATAAAGGACCTGAATGTGAGACCGGAAACCATCAAAACCTTAGAGGAGAAAGCAGGAAACAACCTCCTTAACCTCAATCGCAATAATTTCTTACTTGACACATCCCCAAAGGCAAGGGAATCAAGATAAAAAGCTGCTGCACAGCAAGAGAAACAACCAAAATGAATAGACAACGGACAGAATGGGAAAAGATAATTGCAAATGACTTATCAGATAAAGGGCTAGTATCCAACATCTATAAGACACTCCCCAAACTCCACACCCAAAAAACAAATAATCCAGTGAAGAAATGGGCAGAAGATATGAACAGACACTTCTTCAAAGAGGACATCCAGATGGCCAACAGACACATGAAATGATGCTCAGCCTCCCTCATCATCAGGAGAATACAAATCAAAATCACACTGAGACACTACCTCATGCTGGTCAGAGTCGCTAAAATGAATAAATCAGGAGACTCTAGATGCTGGGGAGGATGTGGAGAAATGGACACCCTCCTACACTGTTGGTGGGAATGTAAACTGGTGCAACCCCTCTGGAAAACAGTGTGGGGGTTCCTCAAAAAATTAACAACAGAACTCCCATATGACCCAGCAGTAGCACTGCTAGGAACGTACTCAAGGGATACAGGAGTGCTGATACATAGGGGCACATGTACCTGATGTTCATAGCAACACTCTCAACAATAGCCAAAACATGGAAAAAACCTAAGTGTCCATCAACTGATGAATGGATCAAGAAGATGTGGTTTATCTATACAATGGAATACTACACGGCAATGAGAAAGAATGAATTCTGGCCATGTGTAGCAACATGGATGGAACTCAAGGGTGTTATGCTGAGCGAAATAAGTCAGGCAGAGAAGGACAGATACCATATGTTTTCACTTATAAGTGGATCAGGAGAAACTTAACAGAGGACCAGGGAGTAGGGGAAGGGGATAAAATAGTTGGGGAGAGGGAGGGAGACTAACCATGAGAGACTCTTTAATACTGAGAACAAATTGAGGGCTGATGGGAGTGGGGGAGAGGGGGAGGGGGAGATGGACATGGAGGAGGGCACTTGTTGGGATGAGCACTAGGTGTTATATGGAAACCAACTTGACAATAAACTATGAAAGAAAAAAAACAAAGATATATAAAGGATTTAAAATTTATTTTTAGTTAAATTCCTTTTAGTTATCTCTACTTGTCTTTTGACAATCTGTCTCATCTATGAAGAGGTATGTAAACAATAAAATCTTTACAGATTATGTACTGAAATAAGAACTTGGATGAGTTTCTATTGTGTGATGATGGGTAGCAAGGTTTTTTTTAAGTAATTATTTTTGAGAGTGCATGCTCAGGAGAGAGCACAAACTGTGGAGGAGGAGAGAATGTGGGAGAAAGAGACTCCTAAACAGGCTCTATGGGGTGTGGAGCCCCCTGTGGGGCTCAATCTCACCAACCAGGAGACTATGACCCAAGCCAAAATCAAGAATTGAATGCTCAACTGATGAAACCACCCAGGTGCCCTATGTAACTTTTTTCCTTTCATTTTCTGCCTGAATGAATGAATAATAATAATAATAATAATAATAATAATAATAATAATAAAAAGACATAAACAACAAACATTTAAATTTTTCTTTTCATTATTTCACTTAAGACATTCCTGGCATAACTCTCTACCAAGTAATTTCGGAAGATAACATCTACATTAGCTCTTGTCACCCAGCCACTTGACCTGGATATAAACTGGAGAAGAAAACTTTAAAAAGGCCCAAGGTTTCTATCTTTGTCCTTTATTATTTTTGGAACTTTCCTCACTGACCAACACCAGTTCCTCCACTGATGACACCTTTGCTGTTCAGTGGTGAAGACTGAGCACTGCACAAGCCGGGCCTCAGCGGCACAGCTGTCCAGCAGGTGTGTAACCTGTGTTTCTCAGGGTGTTGCTCTCTGGTTTCTGAAGTCCCTCTGGACGCCTTGTATTACCTCTGGGCTTGCAACATCAGCTTCTTTCTCTCCTTTACTCTGCCTGTTGGGCATGCAAACCTGCCCACCCTTCAGTCATTAAAATAGAAAATATAATACCCTAAATGGAGTCAAACAAAACAAGCCCAATTCTTTCTGGAACAAGTCCACTCATGCCCTCCGTCAACGCGCAGACTTGTTTGACCCTTTGCTGAGGCTTGCAGGCAGTGGTGGATCCAATGCGTGGCCTTCTTGCTGGCTTCCTAGCACCTGTAACCTCTCACAGGTGCCACAAAAGCTTTTATAAAATACAAGTCTGCTTGGATCATTCGCCGTCTTATATTCCTGCAGTCACATTCTGTCATGGTCAAGAGAAAATCCAAACCCTTTAATATGGGGGACAGTTTTTCATGATCTGATCTATTCAGTCTCCTGGCCTACTTCCAGGCTTGCCTACATTCTAAGCGGCAGGCATCCTGAACCCACTGCCGCACATGTTCTCGGAGCTGTCCTCACCACCCTGCGTGTCCTGACACGTGGCTTTTTCTTCCAGGAGCACCCTTGTCTTGATTTACCTGCTCAGTAAATTTCTACTTATCCTACTAGCCATATTTCTAAAGTCACTCTCTTTCTGAACCACTCTTCTCCAGACATGGTCTGTACCCTTCCTTTGGCCACACAGCAACCTGGGTATTGGACTGGAAACTTTTGTAAAGCAGCTGAATCTTACTTATGACTTTATCACCAGCCTATTTCACAGTGCTTGGTGGGCATCTAGTATATATGTGTTTAATGATCACTATTCAGTTTTTATTTACTTTTTCTCTGTGTCTCCAAATGTAAGACTTAGGTCTCTTAAGTCTCTGAATTGCCAGCACCCAGCAAGTAAATGCCACATAACTAGATCTCCATAAAGATTAACGACTGTTGAATGAATCAATTCTGTAACTACCTCCAACTCTCTTTTGTCCCACTGATCCTGCAGGCTGATGAAAGATTACTTTTTTTAATATACAGCTTGCCATGGTTCCTATCACCTACCCCTTCCAGGTTCAAACTTTTACTGGCTTACTATTATCTACAGGATGAAGCCCAGGTCCCTAGCTCAGTTCTTTTGCATAGAAACGCACTTTCCTTGACCTTCATAAACACTCTTACCCCTTGGCATCTCAGCTTCGGCTTTCACTGCCTACTCAAACTAAAATTGTCTTTGTGTGAGTCTGGGACATTAACCTGATTTAGTTTCTTAATATCCTCACTTATTAGAGCTGAAATGATCTTCACAGGCTCCCCCCCTCCACTGCCCCATTTTTCTAAGTGTTTTCCTATTACCCCCTTCACTAAAATGTAAGTTCCATAAACACACCTGGCTGGCCTTCTTCAATGCTGCATCCCCAATCCTAAAGAAGTGCCTGGAACCAGAGGTTAAGTGCTGAACCTCTGTTCAGTGAAGGAAAGACTAAATGCAAAAATACTTCTAGTTGGCATTCAAGGTCCTCAATGACTGGTCGTCCTCCATTTTCCCAGCCTTATCTCCAATCAGCTCTTCACAAGACATCTGTTTGCTATTTCCCAAATACCTCTATTATACTTCCTGACTGTACCTTCTTTTTCTTCCTATTTAAATTCTCTTAATCTTTTATAGAAATTCTCTCTTTCATAAGGCAATCCAAAATGGCAAGCTCCTGAGCAATATTATTTATCTATTTAATGTCTTAAATATCTTTCAATTCTCTAGAGCTTTCTGTCTTACAATGGATTTTTTAAGAAATAGGTTTTAAGTTATAACAAAAGATTAAAAATTGTTAAAAGGAAAAATTCCATATGCTCAGAGTTAATAAGATTCAGACCCCATTTTACCTATTAAAAAAAAAACCTGCATTCCTTCTTCAGATATAACAAAGAGGTTTGCTTTCAGGTATAATGTGCAACATAATAGTTATAATGATGCATTCAAAATTGTTAGTGACAGCAAGTTCTAGTAACAACTCTAATGTCCATTTTGATTGCAAACAATACTGGCCACTGAACATATTATGAAAAGGAAACCAAAAAGTAACTCTTCCAACTTGAAACTCTGAGCCTCACACAATCCAATTAACTAAATACTTTGTTTTAAAATAAAAACAAAAAAATAAACATAACAAATCAGAAACACTTATGTGTTAAGAACTATTACTAAAAAAAAATTCTCAAAAATTTAGAATGAATTTAAATAGTTTTACTGATCTGCATCCCATTGACCCCAGTGGTAATTACATACAATCATACCTACATATACCAGGCTATCCATCAGAGCAGACAATACACTATATAACATGTAAACAAAAGAAATGTGCCAACCTGGATACCAACTTTGCACTGCTAGCATCTTCTGCTGAATTCATTTCATTCCAGTAGGGTTTTCTACGACTTAGATGCAGGCTGACCTGAGGAACACCATCAGATAGCTCTGGTTGTGGTACTCTGTGGGACTGAATAGATCCTTCACTCCTGGATTTTGGGATCTAGAAAATAAAATGGGGGGGGGGGCAGATTAAGAAAATCTTTCAAATTAAGTTATTAAAGATAATTTACTCAAATTTATTAGTAACCTAATGTATTACTAACATTCCAGAAAAATATCAACCTAGGTATAGAATTTAAAATATTAAAAATAAATTGTTAAAAAGCAAAGGGCACAGGGAAGGGGAGCTATCAATACTTCCAAGAGGAATTTTCAAACCATATACAGCCCACATCCCTTTCCTGGATTCTGATACAAATCTTCCCCAGCCTTACCCCTCCAACCCCCTCCCCCACACACACATTAGAACAATTATGCTGCGTAATGAGAAATTATAAAAGTATATCAGAGGGGCGCCTGGGTGGCTTAGTAGGTTAAGTGTCTGACTTTCGCTTAGGTCATGATCTCGCGGTTCGTGGGTTCGAGCCCTGCGTCGGGCTCTGTGCTGACTGCCAGCTCAGAGCCTGGAGCCTGTTTCAGTCTGTGACTCCCTCTCTCTCTGACCCTCCCCTGCTCACGCTCTCTCTCTCTCTCTCTCCTAGAAATAAATAAAACATTAAAAAAAAAAATAAGAGTATATCAGAATGGCAACCTGGAGTGAAGAAATAGAAAAACACAGAGGAAAAAAGGGCTGAGAACCACTGAAACAGAGGATGACAAAGTCAGAATGGTGACCAGAAGTACTTATTACCAACAAGCAAAATTGGCACCAGTTGACTAAAATTTCTTTTGTCATCTTCTTTTATAGGGCAAAGTATGGTCTAATACACTTTTAACTAAGGAAGTAATTAGGAAAAGCCCCACCTTTTTAGTTCTATCTCTGGAAGCATGGGCAACAAAAGTGCCAAGTGAACCCTGGTATAAAGACTTCTCCTATCTGAGGTTACGTGCTCCCTTCAACCCCAGAAACATCTTCATGTTTTTACATTAGATCAGAAACTATGTGAATACAATTGATGTCCTTCTCCTAAAATTGTGTAAAAATCATGTGACAATTTCAGGAAAAATTAAAACCCTTGGATTGATTGTATTTGTAATACTAGAAGCTCTTTCTCATCTCCTGAACCTTTCTTATACTTGTCCTTCAACTTGAATGTCATCTGTTCATCACTGGCCGCTCAACAAATGCCCAAGACCACACCAAATCTTAACTTCCTTTGAGGTTGAGAGAAGAATTCACTGTCCACAGAGTGTCTCTAATTAATCTCAGGTCTTAAAGACCTTTCCCAACTTTGAATTCCTGTGATACACTGCCACAAAATCTATGCTTGATTTCATGTCGTCTGATAGTTGTTTTACATTTCTTAGTTATATGGCTTCAACCAGATATCTAGAGACAGAGATTACAGTCTCCTTTTCTTCCCCTTTCTCTTCCTCTACCCTGTCTTTTTCTTCCTCTTATTTATATGATTATTTTTAACATTTTAGCCATTTAGCTAGAAACCTATTAATACTTATTGCCAGACAACACACTGTTTTTAGAAGATATTTTTAATTTTTTTTAAGTTTACTTATTTATTTTGAGAGAGAGAACACATGAGCAGGGGAGGGGCAGACAGAGAGGAGAGACACAATCCCAAAAAGGCTTTGCCCTATCAGCACAGAGCCTGACGCAAGGCTCAAACCCATGAACCATGAGACCATGACCTGAGCCAAATCCAAGACTGGGGTGTTTAACCCACAGAGACACCCAGGTGCTCCAACAATACACTTTTCAACTGCGAGATATTCCAAAGACACTGACTGACTAAGAAACTAGGATAATGGGCAATTTAAAAAACTAACATGGGGACAATTATAAACATCAGTATTTAATAAATTCATATCTTTATGAGAATTACAAAAATAACAAATGAAAATAATTTAGCAAATAGTTACATTTAGTAAAAACACTTAAAATATTATTAATTTTAATATTAACTTAATTTAATATTAAAAACTTACTAATATTATTTGTAAGTAAAATTTGCCCAAACCTGATGATTACCAATAAATTGTTCCCTTGCATTTCTCTGTAGAATGTTCATGAAAGTTCATGAAAATCAAGGAAAGGTGAATTTTTTAAAATTCTGAGCTATAGTTCATTGAGATACTTATGAAAGAAATATTTAGATAAATAGTAAGAAGACATATGAAAAGTACAAATATATGCTATTATAGATTTCATAAAAGGGGCTCTTTTGCATGTGATTATTTTTCATAAGAGTAGACAGGAAAAATAGACTCACTGAAAAAGCAGTAAAATTTCAAACTAGTTGGCTAAAAAATCTCATACGCAGACTTAATTCTGTCAATATTAAAATATAAGAATGACTGGCAACATTTTATGGTTTTAAAATAAGGACATGGCATTCTACGTTCAGTGATAATTTGGGGGTTCTAAATGTGACTCAATAGTTTATGAAAAGGAGAATATTCTAAGGTAGAAAGGTAAAGTGCAGCTGATTCCATTTGATCAGTTTATATTAAAAAAGACTATATAATGCAGATCACTAAAGACTCAGATACCAGAAACTATATCAGGGACATTTACCAAAGTGTATTCTGTGATGATTTAATCTCTCTAAAAAAAATATATATATATATATATATAGAGAGGGGCATCTGGATGTCTCAGTCCATTAAGCATCTGACTTTGTCTCAGGTCATGATCTCATGGCTCGTGAGTTCAAGCCCCGGGTTAAGCTCTGTGCTGACAGCTCAGAGCCTGGAGCCTGCTTCGGATTCTGTGTCTCCCTCTCTCTTTGTTCCTCCCTCTCTCTTTCTCTCTCTCAAAAATTAATAAACATTAAAAAATAAAAAAATATGATTGTCATTAACCATGAACTTTAAAATATAAACTTATTAATATATACTAAAGTAGTACAAAGAGCTGAGCTTATGTTCAAGGACATGAAAGTACCACATGAAGCCTTGTGAGAGAACAAAATTGTTAGAAAAAAGTAACTCAGTAACTCTGAGACCTTAGAACTATACAGTATGTGGTTTTTCTTAAATAGTTTATTGTCAGGTTGGTTTCCATATAACACCCAGTGTTCATCCTAACAAGTGCCCTCCTCCATGTCCATCACGCCCCTTCCTCTCCCCCCCCACCCCTATCAGCCCTCAGTTTGTTCTCAGCATTCAAGAGTCTCTCATGGTTTGTCTCCCTCTCCCCAACTATGTTTCCCTTCTCCTCCTGCATGGTCCTCTGTTAACTTTCTCCTAATCCAACTATACTTGCAAACATATGGTATCTTTCCTTCTCTGCCTGACTTACTTCGCTCAGCATAACACCCTCTAGTTCCATCCCATGTTGCTACAAATGGCCAAATTTCATTCTTTCTCATTGCCATGTAGTATTCCATCGTATAGATAAACCACATCTTCTTGATCCATTCACCAGCTGATGGACACTTAGGCTCTTTCCATGTTTTGGCTATTGTTGAGAATGTTGCTATGAGCATTGGGGTACATGTGCTCCTATGCATCAGCACTCCTATCTCTTGGGTAAATTCCTAGCAGTGCTACTGCTTGGTCATAGGGGAGTTCTATCGTTAATTTTTTGAGGAACCTCCATACTGTTTTCCAGAGGGGTTGCATCAGTTTACATTCCCACCAACAGTGTAGGAGGGTGCCCATTCCTCCTCATCCTTGCCAGCATCTAGAGTCTCCTGATTTGTTCATTTAAGCCACACACACATTTTTAAAAGGAATGCATGTTTTTAAAGGAGATGAATGATACCATCTTGAAGATATATCTTCAATACTATACATTTTCTTTACAGAAATGATGACTGTATGAAAAATAGAGTGGTAAAAATTTAAAACTGGCTGCTTTACCTTTGTCATTAATTTTAGTACAAATGTATTAACTTTGAGAAAAGGAAAGAGATCACTTTCTTTGACTTAGCTGGAATTGAGCTTTTTAAAAGCACATGATTTAAACCTTGGCCTTATGAGGTAGGTAGAAGGGATAGTTTTATTTTTATTCTCTGAGTTTCCATCTCAGACTGTAAAGTTTATTGGTCTACTTTGAGGTGGTATTCAAGGCTCCTTTCATCATAGAACTCTTGGACAGGCAGCAGAAGGGGGAAGGAAGAGGGGAAAGAGGAGGGAGGAGGAGGGGTGAGGAGAAGGAGGGGAGGAGGTGGATGGGGGAGGGGAGGAGGAGGAGGAGGTCTACAACAACCCCAGTCAGCCAAGGCCAAGGATACAAGGAGACATCTTATTACAGTGTAGCCTTACAGCAGTGGTTCTTGCCGGGAGTTAATTTTGTCTGGAGACATTTCTGGTTGTCATGGCGGGGATGAGCAGGTGTGCTACTGGAGTCTAGTGCGTAGACATCAGTAATGTGATGAAGCATCTTACAATGCACAGGACAGCCTGCCACAAAAAAGACTTATCTGGTCCAAAATGTCAGTAGAGCTGAAGTTGAGAAACCCTGCTTCAGGGGTATGGAAAGAAGAAACCTGTCGACCCAGCTCCTCTTTTTATATCCTTTTCTCCTGGCTCTACCCTTCCTTTTCTTACCATTGCCATGTGAAGATGTAATGGGATCAGATCAGCTATAGGTTTAGCAAAATTGGGCCAAAGAGGTCACCTTGGCCTGCTTTGGCTAGTCAAGGGTTGATACTGATTCTGTGAGGTTCAGTCAAGCTTTGTGGGAAAGGGACTCTAAATAGGACTAAAAGCCTTACTATGATAAATGGAGTTCATGTGCTTCGAGAGACCCACTTGCAGCCTCCCTCATACTATGTGGCTAAAGTTGGAAAATCGCCAACCATCTGGGATACCAACTGCGGTGACAAAGCTTTTTCTTTCCATTGGAGATACCCACTAATTCATAGCAGACTTGGCTTCTTTTTTTTTTAGTAACTGCCTCATGATAACTTTTATACTTGAAGGTGAAAACTATAAAAGCCCCCAAACCATCTATGAAAAATGTTTTCCTCAGAAGAATTCTGCCATTAACTGTTTGAGATAAGGATCTAGGCACTTGTCAGGTGATTTATGTGTATACCTGAAATACTAACAATTCCAGGGACTATAAACAGCACATTCCACGCATGTATTTGCAGGTATGGAATGGTTTAACACAAGTCATTCGAGCTGCTTTAGATTTTGAGATGCCACGGGGATAGAAGCAAGAGAGTACCTTTGACACTTTAAAATTAGGAAATATTCTCCTGAATGTTATTGCTATTAGTTATAAAGATGTAGTGAATATTTACTCTGTGTTAGGCATGGTTCCATGAGATTTATATCAATTAATCTATTTAATTGTCACAACAACCCAAAGAGGCAGGGACTATTATTACCATATCACAAGTGAGGAAACTGAAGCATTGAGTTATTTGTTCTATTGAGTAAGTGGCAGAACTACAGTTACAACCCAGGGAATCAGGCCTTACTACTTGTGCTTACCATTACTTTCTATAACTGGTTACATGTTAAACATTAGAATTGCAAAAAAAAAAAAAAAAAGGCATTTTTGGATGAAAGTCACATCACAGCCCATGATGCAAAACAGTTTCTTCCCTTTTTTTTTGGCATTAGTAGTTAAAACTCTCTTTAAATGTATACCTCTGACATCTACTGAACCACTCTAGCTGTCCAACCTTAGGTGAAAAAATTAGTTATGAGTACAAAACTACACAGAAAATGTATTCATCATATATTTTTATTTATAACCGGCCAAAACTGTAAGCATTTTAAGTAGTCAAATTACTATCATAGGTAATTATGGCACATCTATATTTAGAAGGATATTTGAGCCACTAAAATATTTCTAAAGCTTTTAATGAGACTGTGGAATTGTGTTATGATATATTATATAGTGTGAGCCTATTTATCAAATAAAAATGCATAAACATAGTTATATACCTCCAATAAAACTCAGATCTCCACTATACTTAAAACATACATGAATAAATTTCAAAAGCCAAAAAACCCCCCAAATTCTGTCACAGTCAAGACTGCAAATATTTTAACTTAGTCTCATCTTATGCTTCCACTTATAGGAGGATTAGGAGAAACTTAATGGAGGACCATGGGGGAGGAGAAAGGGAAAAATAGTTGGGGGGAGGGACGGAGGCAAACCATGAGAGACTCCTGAATACTGAGAACAAACTGAGGGCTGATGGGGGTGTGGAGGGGGAAAGGGGGTGATGAGCATGGAGGAGGGCACTTGTTGGGATGAGCACTGGGTGTTATATGGAATCCAACTTGACAATAAACTATGAAAGAAAAAAAAAACATAGTCTCATCTTTAAAAATTGAAAAAGAAATCCAGAACCAGAAAAACATCTGTGAAACTAGGCTGATTTATCTTGATACATTGATGTAACTAACATTAAAAAATCATGTGCCTCACCTTAATATTTATCCATATGAATCTATCACTATGAGGCCACAATTGTAAGTTTTAAGTACAGGCCCTCTGCCCCCAGGCAAGTGCAGGGTAGGGGTTGTGTGCTCTGCAGAACTGAAACAAAAAGACAGCAGTTGAATCAGGAGGAGTTGTTCAGGTGACTGGATCTCTAAAATTTGTATCTCCCTTTCCTTTCTGTAGATGGAGTAGGTTCCCTGCTTATTATGTGTTTCTTCCCAGCAAAGTAATGTGCATGTGATTCAACTGCAGGAAAATTTATGGGTATTCAGAATGATTTGAGAATTATCTAGCTAGCTGTGATTGAGGGATGAAATGAGCCTATGGTCCTCCTACTGTGTTGCCATCTTAGCTCCCCTCCTCAAGTGTAGGACAATTTATAACAACAATTTAGAATGCTATCAATGAAGAAAGTTGTGACAGAAGGAATCTGAAAAGTTAATTTTTAACATTTAGACTTTCTAAATAAAGACTATGGGATGGTCTCATCTCCTTGACTTTTTTTCCCCTCCACTTGTCATTTGTATTTAAGAGAGCATAGCTTCTTGCCTTTCCTTCATGCTCATTCAAGTCATAATCTTCATAAGAAGAAATGGTCAAATAACAGAGTACTTGATGTTAAACTCCAATTTTTTTAAAAAGACATTTCTAGTGTAAAAAAAAACTTAAAAAACACCTCTAAATCTGAAAAAAGCCTTTGTTTTTAATTAAAAATATCTGTTTGCTTTTCAAAAGTGAGGGTTTTTTTTCTCTTGACAATCTGATCAATCTGTTACATACCTGTTACAGTGCTAATTGATGGCCCAGGTTTTGTTGTTGTTTTTTTTTTTCCTGAGAAAGCTATTAACATGCTTTAGGGAATTTTGGGAAGTTTCTTATATATACAATTCCCTTTTTTCTTTCTTTTTTTTTTGTAAAATTGGATCAGTGTTAAAGTTATAACTAACTAAAATCTCATCTTGATCTAAATTTTAGTCTGTATTTTAGAGTAAAATAAGTTTAACTCTGTTAGGAAAATTGTGTACAAAGACAAAAATTTCAAAGTGAAAAAAAAGTTTTCTTGAAATAGATCAAGTACTGGTTCACAATGTGGCCCAAGCAGGTAAGGAACCCTCAGCACCTGGTGTTCCTCAACTGTTCTCTTTTCCACTCCTTTACCCTCTGCAAAGGTAGGTGGCATCACAGCAGAGATTTTTGTTTGTTTTACAATTGCTATAGCCCTGACTCCTAGAACAGCACCTGGCAGACAGTAGGCAACCACTATGTATTTGTGTAATAAATGAACAAATGAATGATCAAACTAAACATCATCTACCTTCTTCCCAGAAACACTGAAATGTTAACAGATTATTCATTGATTGATATGCTAAAGTGCATTCATTCCCTGTGTAAGCACTACTATTATTTTAGAAGTTTCATTTATATTCAGTTTCAAATCTCATAAGTTAATTTTAAAAATGGCGATGATACAGAAATGGGAAGAGGGGGCAGGAAGCTCCATTTACTCAGAATAAGTAACCCCACAGTAGAGCTGTCTAAGTTGGGACATGGGCTCAAGAAGTCTCACCTTTTAGAATCTGCTCACAGACCAATCTGTACATGATAGTAAGCTGAGGCTTCTTCACATCAACACAATTCTTCACATCAACTATTTTACAAAGTTATTCATTCATGTCCCTAACTTTGGATCTTTTATCAGGAAAAAATTCAGGCAGAAAGTAACTAAATTGAGCAGTTTAGGAATTTACATAGAAGACTTTCATAAATTTTACTTCTGTTAGTAAAATAAAATTTGCCTTAAAATTTTTGATCATTTACTTCTAATTATCAAAATCAATGATCAATCAATGAGGATTTTATCATCTCATCCCAAATACAATGTTTTGGCCTCAAGTTTTTGGTAACATAGAGGACAGGCTTATACAGGGTGATGGAGCCTAAAAACAGGATGTTCTGTGGAAGCTTATTCCAAAAGATGCTACTGACACTAGAAGCAACGCCGTGAAAAAGTGGTTCTGACCCAGAGGTGCACATCACAATATCCTTTGAAGACTTAAAAAAGTATACCTTTCTTACTTTATCTTACCACCCCATTTCTCAGTCTGAAGGATTATCTCTGAGACACATCTTGGGCAGGTAATTTAACAACAAAAACAAAAAAACTTTAGGATACTATCTCTGCTGATTCAAAGTTTTAAAATTTGCCAAGAAGTAAATAATTTTTCTTTGAGGTTTTGAAAATAAGTGTTGAGGTAAAAAAAAAAATTAACATTAGGTAACTTAATTGATTATAGCTGGTCATATAAGTTTTACATTTATACCAGAAAAATTAGGTGGAAAATTAACAAATCGGATGTTTATTTTAGAACCACTCAGTTTCTGAATTGATGAGACATCTACTCTAACTCCCTTATTTCAAAAATGAAGTCTAGGTGGCTCAGTTGCTTAAGTGTCCGACTTTTGGTTTTGGCTCAGATCATGATCTCACAGTTCACAAGTTCCAGTCCTGCATCGGGTTCTCTGCTGTCAGCACAGATCTTGGGATTTTCTTGGGATTCTCTCTCTCTGCCCCTCCCCTGCTCATGTGCTCTCTCTCAAAAGTAAATAAACAAACATTTTTTTAAAAAAAAATGGAAGTCCAGGGGTCCAGAGAACTGACATGAGCTCCCCAAGACTGTATAGATAAAGAAAAACTGGCTATTAAAAGCCCTTTCTCCTGACCAAAGGAACAATGAGACGTAGAGTGATAAAGTATAAAATCTGGGGCAAACTAGCTGATTAGTGGTAATCCAGGGAGGCAACATACCTTCTGTGTCCCAGATGGCAATACCTTGGGCCAGGAACACACTGCCATTTGTGGGAGGTTGTAAGCTACCTGGTAGAGTCTCATTATCAGTCCCAGCCTGACATACAGGTTTTGTTTATTTGAGAAAAATACATTTCTATCTTGTTTAAGTCAATGCTATTTGGGGTTTATTTATATGCAAGGAAACCTAATCCAAACTGATACAAGATTTTGCTCAATTACTACTTTATCAGTAAAGCCTTCTTTGACACATTATAATAAAGACCAGAATTCTCCCTCATGCACTACTCCCCATTTCCTTGACCTTGCTTTATTTATCTCCACTGCACATACCATGTGACACACTGTATATTTACTTATATTTATTTATTTGTTGTGTTTTCCCCCTACTCAGATATAAATTCTATGAGGGCAAAAACCCTCATGGGTTTGTGTTACAGACATGGGATGATGGGAGGGCCAAGGAAGGGCATGGCCCACCTTAAAGGGAAATCCAAATGCTTAATTTTACTGGGTCAAAACTTAGTCACATGGTGACACAAAGCTGCCTTAGAAGTTAGAGAAAGTAGTCTTATAGATGTACATCAGTGTGTAAAGCCAAGGAAGGGAAGGAGAATAGATCTTGGGAGGCCATTAGCAGCCTTGACCACAGACCTAAAAAAAAATTAATAAAGACATGTCTGAAAAGGAACATTCCAGATAGAGAAAAGAGCTGAGCAAAGGTCCTAAGAAGAAAGTATAATTCCTGTCTGAGGGAGAGCAAGGAGGTCACTGTGGCTGGAGCTGAATGAATAAGAGTGGCAAGAGATGATGCCAGTGATGTAGCAGAGGGTCCAGATCATGTATACCTATAGGTATTTTAAAGACTTTCGTTTTTACCTTGAGCAAATAGAAACTTTTTGGAAGATGTTGAACATCTTCTAACTTTCATTTCAACAGGGCCATTCCTACTGCATTGACAAGAGACTGTAGAAGGGGCAGAGTAATGCAAGGAGACCAACTAGGAAGTCACTGTGATGCTTATGGCTTGAATCCAGGAGCTGGTAAGAAGGCATTAGATTCTGGATATGCCCTGAATGTGAAGTCAACATGATTTGCTGAAGCACTGGATGTGGGGCATGAAAGAGTCAAGGATGATGCCGAAGGCTTTGGTGTGAGCACTGTAAAGATGAAACTGTCATCATGGAGTTAGAAAAGATAGCAGAAGGTATATATTTGGTGGTTAAATCAAAAGTTTATAGCCTTGGATGTGCTAAAAACTTTAATAACTTTGGACATGCATGCTTTGAGATGCACACAACAGAGAGCTGGAGATAGTTGGATACAGTAGTTGGAGTTGAGAAATTTCAACTGAAAATACAAGTTTGGGAGCCATCTACATGTGGATGATATTTAAAACTGAAGTAATTAGAAAGAATCGCCTAGAGAGTGAATCTAAATAGAGAAGGGAAGAGATCAGACCAAGAACTGATATCCAGAGCATGCCAAGGTTAGAGAGAGAAGGCCGAGAGAGACTGAAGAGTGGACAGTGAGGTAGAAGGAAAACTAAGAGAGCATCTTGAAAGGCAAGGGTAAAGGGACTCAACAAGGAAGGAATAAGTACGGTTACCATGTTACCCAGCAATTCTAAAACATACATCTACATAAAGACTTGTACATGAATGTTTATAGCAGCATTAATCGTTATAGCCAAAATGTGGAAACAACTCATATGTTCATCTACTGATGTATGGGTAAGCAAAATGTGTCTATCTATACAATGGAATACTATACAATTATTAAAAGAAATGGAGTACTGATGCATACAATTAACACAGATCAATCTCAAAAATATTATGCTAAGTCAAAGAAAGGAGACACAAAAAGACACATACTATATTATTCCATTTATGTGTAATGTCCAGACCACACTTATCTACAGAAACTGTGAGTGGCTCAGTTCTTCCAGGGACCGAGCAATGGGAAATGACTGTATATGGGTACAGGATTTGCTTTGGAAGTGATGAAGGTGTTCTGTAATTCAACAGTGTAGACAATTACACAATTTGATAAATATACTAAAAATCCCTGAATTCTAATTTTAAAAGTGAATTTTATGATACACAAGTTACATCTCAGTAACAGTTATTTTAAAAAGGAAGAGGCATGATGAAGTGTGTCCAATGCTGCTGACAGGGTGAAGAGGATGAAAACTGAGAACTGATCCCTGAATCTGGCAGTGTAGCATTGCTTGAAAAGAGCTGCTTCAGAATTGATTGCAGCGGGTCCAGGGAGAATGGAGAAGAGGAAGTGAAAACAGCAAGCATGTATGATTCTTTTGAGGACTTTCGTTGTACGGAAATGAGTGATTGCTAAAGGGGGCTGTGGAGTCAAGGGAGATGTTTTTTTCTTTTTCTTTTCTTTTTTTTTTCATTTTAAAAAATAAGACAGGAAACAGTATAGCATATTTCTATGCTAATGGGAATGATTCAGTAGACAGACAAAAACCTGATGACCTATAGGGGACAAGAATGGGGAGAGGATACAAGGGAGCAGAGTGCTGGGGTGGGTGCGTGGGTATGGGACTAGGTTCACAATGGAGGGTTGATCTGGGGCAGCAGCAAGTGCAGCATGGATAGAACATGGTGTGGGGGTAGGTACAGGGTGCATGTGAGGGTGGGAACAGATGGACATTCTCTCTTCATGTTCTCAGTGAAATAGAAAGTAAGGTCATCATCTGAGACGGGTGAAGAGGGAAAAGCTGGAGTATCAAGACCAAGGAATAAGTATAAAGCAGTTGTTTAAAAGACAGAGTGGAAGGATGGGGGAGAATGGCAGGCAAGCAACATAAGGGCTGAGTTGAGGTTGCTAGTCATGTACTTAAAGTGAGAGCTCAAACCTGAAGGTAGTAGAGGGAAGAAAATGACAAAGGTCAGGGCAGAAATACATGAAACAGATACTAAAAAGGTAATAGAAAAAGATCACTGAAACTAAGGGATAGCATGTTGAAAAGATAGCTTTTAGCTAGACTCACAAAGGAAAAAGGAGGACTCAAATAAAATAAGAAATGAAAGGAGACAACTGAAATACAAAGGATTGTAAGAGACTACAAAGAATAATTACCTGGCAATCAAATTAGACAACCTAGAAATATACAATCTACTAAAATGAATCATGAAGAATAGAAAATCTGGGGGCACCTGTGGGTGCCTCAATCTGTTGAGGGTCCAACTTTAGTTCAGGTCATGATCTCACAGTTTATGATTTTGAACCCTACATCAGGCTCTGTGCTGACAGCTTGGAGCCTGAAGCCTGCTTCAGATTCTGTGTTTTTTCCCTCCCTCCCTGCTTTCTCCCCATCTCTCCTCCCCACCCCATAAAAAATAAATAAACATTAAAAAACCAGAAATAGAAAATCTGAACATACCAATTACTAATAAGGAGGAATGATTAAATCAGTAATCAAAATCCTCCAATAAACACAAAGTCTAGGAGCAGACAGCTTCACAGGGAAATTCTACCAAATGTTTAAAGAAGAATTAATACAAATCCTTCCCCCATAAAAAGAATAGGGAACACTTCCAAACTTGTTTTACAAGTCCAAAAAGTCCTGATATCAAAACCAAATACAAGAAAAGACAGTTGCAAGAAAATATTCCAGATGCGAAAAATTCTTAACAAAATATTAGCAACCTGAATTCAATATTAATTAAAAGGATCATACATCATGATTAACTGGGATTTATTCCAGGTATGCTTCACAGTCCAACATCAGCAAATCAATGTGATACATCATATTAACAAAATGAAAGATAAAAATCATCTGATCTCAATAGATGAAGAAAAAGCATTTGAGGAAATTCAACATATATCATGACAAAACTCTCAAAAAAAATGGGTTTCGAGAGAACATACTTGAACATAATAAAGGCTGTATACGATAAGCCCACAACTTAACATCATGGTCAACAATGAAAAGCTAAAAGCTTTATTTTCCTTTAAGATCAGTAACAAAACAAGGATGCCCACCCTTGCCACTTTTATTCAACATAGTGCTGGAAGTCCTATCTAGAGCAATTAAGCAAGAAAAAGAAATAAAAAGCATCCGAATCAGACAAGAAGTAAAACTGTCTCTGTTTTCAGAGGACATGATCTTATATACAGAAAGCTCTAAGACTACACTAAAAAAAGTGTTATAATTAATAAACTCAGTTAAGTTGCAGAATACAAAATCAATATACAAAAATCAGTTGCATTTCTATATACTAATAATGAACCACCAGAAAGAGAAACTAATCCTATTAACAGTTGCATCAAGTAGATTTAAATGCCTAGGAATAAACTTAACCAAGCAGCTGAAAGATCTGTACACTGAAAACTGTAAAACACTGATGAAAGAAACCAAAGATGACACAAATAAATGGAAAGTTATTCCATCCTCATGGATTGTAAGAATCAACACTGTTGAAATGTTCATGCTAACCAAAAGTAATCTACAGATTCAGTACAATCCTTGTCCAAATTTCAATGGCATTTTTCACAGAAATAGAACAAATAATCCTAAAATATGTATGGAACTATAAAATTTCCCAAATAGGCCAAAGCAATCTGGAGAAAAAACAAACCTGGAGGCATCACATTTCCTAATCTCAAACTATATTACAAAGCTATAGTAAACAAAATAGCATGACAATGTCATAAAAACAGACATAGAGATTGATGGGTCAGAGTAGAGAGCCCAGAAATAAACACATGCATATATGGTCAATTAATTTAAGACAGAGGAGCCAAATACTTGCAGTGTGTCGAAGGGCAACCTCAATAAATGGTAGACAGCTGGGAAAACTAGACAGCTTCATGCAAAAGAACAAAACTAAATCTCTTATACTATACCCCAAAATGCACTTAAAACAGATTAAAGACTTAAATGAAATACCTGAAGCCACTTAACTCCTAGAAAAAAAAACAATGATGGTAAGTTCCTTGATATCAGTCTTGATGATGATTTATTGGATTTGATACCAACAGCAAAGGCAGCAAAACCAAAAATGAACAAGAAGGACTATTTCAAACTGAGAAGATCCTATACAGCAAATTAAAACAACAAAACAAAAAGCAATATACTAAATGGGAAGAAATATTTGCAAATCACGTTATCTGTTAAGGGGTCAATATGTAAAATATATAAAAAACTCAACAGCAAAAAAAATTCTATTAAAAAATGGGCAAAGAATCTGAATAGACATTTTCCCAAAGACATATAGGTGGCCAGAAGTACATGAAAAGATGCTCAGCAACTCTAATCATCACGGAAATGCAAATTAAAACCACAATGAGATATTGCTTTCAACCTATCAGAATAGCTATAAAAAAATGCACACACACAAGAAATAATAAGCATTGACTAGTATGTGGAGAAAAGGAAATCCTTGTGCACTGTTGGTAGCTGTTTAAATTGGCAAAGAAGTATGAAAAATAGTAGACGTTCCTTCAAAACTTAAAAACAAAACTACCACGTAACCTAGAAATTCCACTTCTGGGTATTTATACAAAGGAAACAAAATCACTAACTTGAAAAGATATCTGCACCCCCATACTTACATCAGTATTATTTACAACAGTCAAGACATGGAGTCTAAGTGTCTACTGAAAGATATATGGATAAGGTGGCATATATACACAATGGAATATTACTCAGCCATAAGAAAAGGGAAATACTTCCATTTGAACCAAAACAGACTTTTAGAGCATCATGCTAAGAAATAAGTCAGACAAAGTACTATATCATTTCACTAAAATGCAGAATTTAAAAACAAATAAAGTCACAGACACAAAGGATAGACTGGTGGTTGCCAGAGATAGTGGCTTGGGGGGTGGTGAACAAAAATGGATAAAGGTGGTCAAAAGATACAAACTTACAGGTATATGATAAATAAGTCCTGAGATATAATGTACAGCATGACTACAGTTAACAACACCAATACAGTTTAAAATTGCTAAGAGAGTAGATCTTAAAATGTCTTATAAAAAATTTAAAAAATTAGTAACTTTGTATAATAATGGATATTAACTAAGCTTATTATGGTAATCATTTCACTGATTATCTGTG
The DNA here is from genome assembly GCA_017311185.1 of Proteles cristata cristata. Taxonomy (NCBI): domain Eukaryota; kingdom Metazoa; phylum Chordata; class Mammalia; order Carnivora; family Hyaenidae; genus Proteles; species Proteles cristata. The sequence continues at coordinate 393,880 of JAESUZ010000683.1, read as the reverse complement.
CTAGGTGCAGAATATATATAGAATATATAATATATATAGAGAAAAATATATACACATATTATCATTATGTTGTATACCTAAAACTAATACAGTGTTATATGTCAATTATATCTCAATAAAAAATATAAAGATTTCAGCTTGGTTTTCTGGATTCTCAAGCTCTGTGCAGCTGGTAGGGTAGATAAGAAGTAAGCAGAGTATTGGCTTGAGATAAGGCTCAGGTTTTAAGGTAGTAGACCTCTTTATTCTTGTGTTGTAATTGCTTGTTTACATGCTATCATTAGTTTGAGTGATCCCCAAGTTTATGTCTTTCTCATTTTTGTTTCCCCTGCTTAAATTTTTGACATATAAGAGCTGATTAGTGGATGTTCAATTACCTTTCTTATGAAAACAAATTTATAAATTACTTCATCGATATTTCTTCTCTCCTTCTTACCAAACATATAGCTGATACCTCGGGCAGATTTACTTATGAATTATATATTACAAAACTTCTCTACAAGTTCTATATATTTAAGTGGAACAAAATAGTATTTTCAAAAGTAATTATACTGTGTTTACTGAGCACTCATCAAATGAGTTCATTAAAGTATCTTTTGATAATGTCATTCATGGGTTCTTGAAAATATTATCTTCTACTAAGCATAAATTTGGGAGAGGGGATGCAGGGTGTGTTTCTCCAAAAAATGTACATTAACTCCCCTGGGAAAGATAAATCGGTACAGCATTCCATGCTCTAAGACTCCTCATACTGTTCCACAAGAGTTGGGTTGCTTCCTCTGTAAAACTTCTAGAAATCTTTCTTTCTTCTATGATTGTGAATAGCAACTACCACTAGTATCTAGTGATAATCTAGTGCATATCTATGATAAATCTGTAAGCAAAGATACATTTTCCACAGGGTAAAATCACCTCCCATATCAACACCAGTGAAGGAATACTACATTTAAAGCTCTTTCTGGGAGTGCTTGGGTGGCTCTAGTTGGTTTAGTATCTGACTCTTGATACTGGCTCAGGTCATGACCTCATGGTTTGTGAGATAGAGCCCTGAGTCAGGCTCTGCACTGATAGCACGGTGCCTGCTTGGGATTCTCTCTCTGTCTCTCTCTGACCCTCCCCTGTTTGCCTGTGCACTCCCTCTCTCTCAAAATAAATAAATATTGTTTTTAAAAGGTCTTTCTGAAGGTGCTTGTTTTGGTGAGAACAGCACATCTGCACATGCATGTATTTATCATTCTGTGTTGTGTGCATGACTGCCAAAAAATGATTAAAGGGATAAAAAAAAATGCTACTGATAATCCAAGTTTTGTTTTTTTTTTAATGGTGTCTTTACTATAAACAAGGAAAGCTGATGGAATGTTTTGTACCCTGCCAAACTCTGAAACTAATGAAGCCTCATCCAATAAGCCGCTTGGAAACTATTAGGCCTGAAGTCAGTGAGGTCTGTTCCGTTGTGCAGGAAGTGTCCTTTGTTAGGGTGTTGCTCAATGTGACAAAGCTATGATGCATAACTAACTATTTGGGTTTAGTAAAATGCACATCCTCAATGGGTTAAAAACCTTTCTATTATTATAAGTGAATACAGTAAAACCTTGGACTGTGAGTAACTTGTTCTGCAAATGCTCTTCAAGACGAGTAAACATTTCTAATAAATTTTAACTTGATAAAGAGTGATGTCTTGCAATACAAGTGTTATGTGATGCCAAATGTCAAATGATCACAAATGAGCCAATGGCTCTTCTCTCTCTCATTGCAGCATTGTGGGTGTTTGTTTCCCATGCTTGGATGCTCAGTCTCAGGCCACAATGTTTGGCAGAAATCAGTGATTTTTCAGAATGTTGGAAGGTGCCCACAACTGGCACTAGTATATTTTTTGTCACTTCAAAGCACCTATCGACAGACTCATGCTTTTCCATACAAGAGTAAACTTAGGAACGCTTTGCTTCATTCTAGGTCAGGCTGCCTGACTACACAGACTCTTTCCTCCGCTGCTTTATTGTTTTTACATTAAACACAGTATGACAAGAGTTTATTAATACTGTACTGTAGTCAACATCCATGTGAGCATTCACAATGGCCCTCATGCAGAAAAAGGTTGAAAAGAAAGGTGGTTAGAAGGAGATGACTACTGTGGAAGTTAAGAAGGAAATCACTGAGTAGTATGAATGAGGTATGCAAGTGGCCAAAACTGCAAAATTTAATAAGAAGTTTACGTCTGCATCTTGCCTACAGAGGAGGAGAAAAAAAAGACAGAGAAATCCTTTACTTCAAATGAGATTAGGGAAATATGTAAAATATGGGAGACAGTGCAAAATTTTGTAGAAAAGGACTACCCAAATAACACTATAGCAGTGCAAGCAATGAATCTGTTTAACAACAATGCAATGTCACATTTCCACGAAATCCTCAAGAGAAGGCAAAATCAAGTGTAATTGGATTGGATACTTACAATTGTAAGTGTATTGGATAGGTTCCTTGTTAAAGTTGCATGAAAAGAAAAAGATTCCATTGAGCCAATAGACAGTAGTGATTCTGTTAGTGATAGTGAAAGTTGTCTTACCCAAAAACCCTCCTCTCTCTTTTCTCCCTCACACCAGCCACGAAGGTTTCCAAAGGTAAGTGCAGGTTAATTTATTTTTCTTTATATTTTGTATTTTCTTTATTATTTTATATTATATCACAGTATTGTAATTCTTTTCATATGAATATTTTTGTCTTATGGAATGAATCATCTGAGTTTCCATTATTTCTTATGGAGAAATGTGCTTTGATATACAAGTGCTTTGGATTACAACCATGTTTCTGGAACAAATCATGCTTGCAAACCAAGGTTTTACCATTTTTTTTTTTTTTTTTTAACAACATATTCATTTACAGAGAAGACACTGGCTTTGAACTCTATTCTTCCCTATTACCAGCTATATAATTTGGGGCAAATTCTTTAACTTCTCTGAGGCTCATCTGTGTAATTAAAAACCTATACTTCATATGATGTTATGGAAATTAAATGAGGTAATTCATGTTCCGTTAGTGCCTGGATTAGAGTAAGCATGAAATAAATGGTAGAACTGAGAGCTATTATTTTTAACAATTATAAAATAAATAATTTAAATAATTATAAAAATAATAAAAGACTTCAGAACTTGGGAAGATATGTTACTATTACCAAGCTAGCCAAGTGGTTTAATTTTAAATAACATCCTCAAATTTGACAACAATGCAATTCAATAAATGTTTATTGAACAATTATGACATACTGGGCCTCGGGCCAGGCCTTGGCATCATTAGTTATGTTGTCTGTAGTCTTAAAGAAGTGGATGGCCTAGCAAGGAGACAGACAGACTCCAACCTCCAGCAATAAGCACAATTAAAATAATGGCCAACTGTTGGGTGCTTACCAAAAGGAAAGAATAATATTTCAGCACTGCATTGGTGGCTCAGTCGGTTAAGCGTCTGACTTCAGCTCAGGTCATGATCTCACTGTTTGTGGGTTTGAGCCCTGCGTGGGGCTCTGTGCTGACAGCTAGCTCAGAGCCTGGAGCCTGCTTCCAGTTCTGTATCTCCTTCTCTCTCTGACCCCCTGCCCCCTCGCTCACACTGTCTCTCTCTTTTTCAGAAATAAATTTAAAAAATTAAAAAATATATTTCACCACTGCATATATATTTTCTCATTTCCAATTAAAAACAATCCTACAAGGCACCTAGGTGGCACAGTGGGTTAAGTGCCCAACTACAGCTCAGATCATGATCTCACGGTCTGTGAGTTTGAGCTCTGCATCGGGCTCTGTGCTAACAGCTCAGAGCCTGGAGCCTACTTCAGATTCTGTGTGTCTCTCTCTCTGCCCCTCCCCCACTTACACTCTGTCTCTGTCTCTGAAACATAAACATTAGAAGAATTTATATATAAAAGAACAACAACTCTACAAGTACTATTATTTCCATTTTATAGATGAGACAGCAGAGATACAGAGAATATAAGAAATTTGTCTATGGTCACCCAGGCAGTAAGTGATGAATCTGGTACAAATCTATGGCAATCTGACACAGCAGCCAGCAATCTTAACTATCATGTCATCCTACCTCTTATATTTTCAAAAACATTCAATAGCCACAGATATTTATTGAGCACTTGCCACCAATGGGGGCATTAAGGATATAAGAGAGTGTAAATCATACCTGAATTCTGTACTCTGGAATTTGTAGTCCAGCAGAGAAGACAAATATTACTCACATAACTGCATAAATATATACATATGAGCTATGATAAGTGTTAGGAACACTTTATAGGTCTTAAGGAATGCATAATGTATGTAATGCTATTGGAGAACAAGGTATACAATTATTCTGCCTGAAGTGGGTGAGGAAGGCAGGCCTTTCAGAAAAGAACACGAAAAAATACACAAGAAACCTGAAATGACTGAGTATGGAGGGGAAGAGAGGAGATAGCATGAGTTGAGGCTGCAGAGTAGGGCTGTGGTAAGACTGCTGAAGGCATATATACTGTGTTAATGGCTGTGACCTTTATTCATTATTCAGTGGGGGAAAGGCACTTTATAATAGCTATTTTGGCCATGGTGTGGAAGGAAGGGAAAACTAGGGTGATATTGATATATGTTTTGAATGAAACTCCCACAAGCACTAACCTTTGCTGAAAGAATATAATACCCCAGATTATAGTCATATTTTTTCATCTTTTAACTTTGATATTCATGAAATAAAGCATGTTGACTGGAAAACTATTAGTTGTTTTTTCAGAGCTCATATCCCTTCTTCTCCTGTGCCAGTGTCCCCAGTTTCCATTGGTATTCCCAATTTTCTAACAAAGTGACCTCTCTGAAGGTGCTAAGAGTGAATCATGTGATCCAGACCAAGCCAATTACAGCACTCCTATCTCCTAGCCCTAGTAATGTAATCAGGAAAGTGAAGCTCAGGAATTCTCCTGGGGATGATGACACAAAGGTGCTCTATTGCCAATCAATATGATTCTGCCAAACACCAATTAATGAATGACCTTTAAATTGATAAACTGTACCTTTCAGCAATGAAGTGTCATATGATGATTTCAGAGTTGATTTGGTTTATGTTTATTTATTTATTTTTAAATGTTTTATTTATTTCTAGGAGAGAGAGAGAGAGAGCGTGAGCAGGGGAGGGTCAGAGAGAGAGGGAGTCACAGACTGAAACAGGTTCCAGGCTCTGAGCTGGCAGTCAGCCCAGAGCCCGATGCGGGGCTCGAACCCACAAACCGCGAGATCATGACCTAAGCGAAAGTCGGACACTTAACCGACTAAGCCACCCAGGCGCCCCCCCCTTTTTTTTAAATGTTTTATTTAGATTTGGTTTATGTTTAAATCAGACATATTTTCAGATTAAAAAGAGTTCATATGGAATACATAAGAATACCTTTGGATTCAAATATAGCAAACAAAACCATTCTAATTTTTTTAAGCAACAAAGGGAAATTATTGGCTCACATATTAAAATCCTTAGAAACGTTAGATATTATCCCGTCAGAAGAACAAAGATTTAATAGCACCTGTGAGATAATATTAAAAGGTCTAACATAAAGCTACTTGGGACCCCCAAGATTTAATAGCACCTGTGAGATAATATTAAAAGGTCTAACATAAAGCTACTTGGGACCCCCAAAGGAGACAAGATAGACTGAGGCAGAAAATAATACTTTAAGAGAAATAATGGTTTAAAACTTCTCAAAATTTGTTGACAAACATAAATTTATAATTTAAAATAACCCACAGTAAACCTCAAACAGAATAAAAGAAAACCAATTTAAGCATATCATAGTCAAACTGCTGAAAACCAATGATATAAGTGAAATACTGAAAGGCACTGGAGACAAATGACATATTACATATATGCAAATACTAATAAAATGATTCAGAATGTATCATCAGAAAAAATGAAACAAGAGAGACCAGAAGACAATGAGTTTAAAGAACCAAAAGAAAAAAAATTAATTGTAAATAATAGAACTCTTTACTGGTCAAAATATCCTTCAAGACTGAAAGTTATATACAGATAAATAAAACTAAGATTTCATAGTACACATGAAACTAATGTGTGAATTATACTTCAAAACAATTACAAAACACCCACACGCACACCTCTAAGACTTCATCACCAGCAGATACATACTATAAAAAATGATAAAAGAGATTCTGTTGAACAGAAAAGCAACAGAATCGGATGGTTTCAGAAATGAAAAGTGCCAAAAATGACATCTACATATGTATGTGTAACTAGGAAAGACTGTGTTTCTCTTAATTTATTTGAAGTACGTATAACCTTTTAAAGCAAGAATTATAACACTATGCTGCAGAGTTATAAAGACCCATAGCCAAAAACCAATAGATAAGCTAAAATAGAATTTTTTAAAAAGCTGAAGTAACCCCAAAGATGACATAAAGGTGGGGTGCCTGAGTGGCTCAGTTGGTAAGCATCTGACTTTGGCTCAGGTCGTGATCTCGCATTTAGTGAGTTTGAGCCCCATGCCAGGCTCTGTGCTGACAGCTCAGAGACTGGAGCTTCCTTCAGATTCTGCGTCTCCCTCTCTCCGCCCCTCCCCTGCTCGTGCTCTCTCTCTCTCTCTTTCTCTCAAAGAACATTATAAAAAAATTTTTTTTAAAAAGGGGACATAAGAAAAAACAGTGAAATAAAAACAGAATGAACATACAGAAAACAATAAAATGATAGACCTTACTCTAACCATATTAATAACTGTACTACTAAAAGTCAGAGCTCAAGTCAGAATGGATAAAAATACTTATATGTTGTCTATAAGACATGCTCTTGAAATATAAAGATGAAGATTTTGAAAGTAAATGATGGAAAAAGATGTATCACTTAAAAGTAAGCACAAGACTGGGGTGCCCGGGTGACCCAGTCAGTTGAGTGTCTGACTTCACCTCAGGTCTTGATCTGACCACTCATGGGTTCGAGCCCCGTGTTGGGCTCTGTGCTGACAGCTCAGAGCCTAGAGCCTGCTTCAGATTCTGTGTCTCCCTCTCTCTCTGCCCCTCTCCTGCTGGCACTCTGTCTCTCTCTCTCAAAAATCAATAAACATAAAAAAAATAAAAGTAAGCACAAGAAAGATAGAATGGTTTTATTAATAGAAGATGAGATGGACTTGAAGACAAAGAGAATTACCAAAGATAAAGGTGAGCTATTTTTATGATAAAAAGTCAATTCATTAGGAACATATAGCAATTGCAAACATGTATATGCCTTAAAACAGAATTTCAAAATAATGAAAGCAAAAATTGACAGAACTAACAGAAGAAACAGATGATTCTCTAGTCAGAGATTTCATTCATTCATTCATTCATTCATGTTTTTGGTCAGAGATTTTTTTTTTTGAGAGAGAGCACTTGTAAGTTGGGGAGAGGCAGAGGGAAAGGGGGAGAGAGAGAGAGGGAGAGGGAGAGAGAGGGAGAGAGAGAGAGAGAGAGGGAGAGAGAGGGAGAGAGAGGGAGAGAGAGGGAGAGAGAGAGAGAATCTTAAGCAGGATCCATGTCCAGTGCAGAGCTCAATGCAGGCTCCATCTCATGAGTGTGAGATGATGACCTGAGCTGAAATCAAGAGTTGGACACTTAACTGACTGACCCACTCAGGTGCCCCTAGTCAGAGATTTTAATACCTTCTTAGCATATCATTAAAACAAGACAGAAATATCTCCAAAGATATACACAATTGCTAAAATAACCTTTAAAACATAATCAGCCACCTTGACTTCACAGATAATAAAAAAATTGTAAGATACATATTTTTTTCAAGTGTGAATGCAATATTCACCAAGATGGATCTAAATCAAGTCATAAAATAAGTATCAGTAAAAAGATTAAACCCCATACAGAATATGTTCTCTGATCACAATGGAATTAAAATAAGTAACAATGAGATATATAGAAAATATCCAAATATTTGAAAATTAAACATCACATTTCTAAATAATCCATAGTTCATTCAAAACAAAATAATAATGAAAATATGCTAAAATTTTTACCATGCAGCTAAAGAAATATATAAGAAGAAAAAATATGTCCTTGTTTCTACCTTAAGAAACTACAAAAAGAAGAGCTAATTAAACTTATCATAAAAGTTGGAACTATAAAGCTTCTAGAAGAAAATCTTTTTGTGACTTGAAAATAGGCAAAGATTTCTTAGGCTGAGAAAGCAATAATCATAAAAGGAAATAATCAATAAATCAGATGATCATAATTAAAATCCTAGAGGACAATACAGGTAGCAACCTCTTTGACCTTGGTTGCAGCAACTTCTTACTAGACATGTCTCTGGAGGCAAGGGAAACAAAAGCAAAAATGAACTTTTGAGACTTCATCAAGATAAAAAGTTTCTGCATCACAAAGGAAACAATCAACAACTAAAAGGCAACCAATGGAATGGGAGAAGATATTTGCAAATAACATATTGGATAAAGGGTTAGTATTCAAAATCTATAAAGAACTTATCAAACTCAACACCCCAAAACCAAATAATCCAGTGAAGAAATGGGCAGAATACATGAACATTTTTCCAAAGAAGACATCCAGATGGCTAACACACACATGTAAAAGTGTTCAACATCACTCACCATCAGGGAAATACAAATCAAAGCATGATGAGATACTACCTCACACCTGTCAGAATGGCTAAAATTAACAACTGAGGAAACAACAGATGTTAGCAAGGATGCAGAGAAAGGGGAACACATTTGCACTGTTGGTAGGAATGCAAACTGGTACAGCCACTCTGGAAAACAGTATGGAGGTTCCTCCAAAAGTTAAAAATAGAACGACTTTATGACCTGGCAATTTCACTACTAGGTATTTATTCAAAGCATACAAAAATGCTGATTCGAGGTTGCACATGCACCTCAATATTTATAGAAGCTCTATCAACAATAGCCAAATTATGGAAAGAGCCCAAATGTCCATCAACTGGTGAACGGATAAAGAAGATGTGGTTAGATATATTGATTGAAATATTTTTCCGCGATCAAAAAGAATGAAATCTTGCCATTTGAAACAATGTGGATGGAACTGGAGTATACTTATGCTAGCAAAATAAGTGAGTCAGTGAAGACAAATATCATACGATTTCCCTCACATGTAGAATTTAACAAACAGGGCAGATGAATGTAGGGGAAATAAGACACAGAACAAGGTAAACCATAAGAGACTTAAATACAAAGAACAAACTGAAGGTTGCTGGAGGGGAGATGAGAGGGGAGATGGGCATTAAATATGGCACTTGTTGGGAAGAGCATTGGGTGTTGTATGTAAGTAAAGAATCACTAAATTCTACTCCTGAAACCAATATTATACTATACGGTAACTAACTTGAATTTAAATTAAAAAAATAAAAATAAAATCCTCCCGTTAAAAATCTTTTGATTATAAGAAGATGCCATTAAGAACATGAATAGTTAATGCTCCAGGGTAGAAAAAATTCACACACAACATTTATCTGACAAGTGATTTGTATCCAGAATATAAAGCACTCCTACAACTCAAATTAGGCAAATGATTTCAATAGACACTTCAAAAAGAAACATGTGAGTGGCCAATAAGCACATGGCAAAGTACTACATTAGTCATCAGGGAAATATAGGTTAAGACTAAGTAAGCTACCACTATACCTTCTCTAGAATGACTAAGATTAAAAAAACAGAAGTCCTGGAATAGAAAAACATAGTTAAAGCAAAAAAAAAAAAAAAATCCAAGCAATTGTTCCTTCTAGGGAATAGGGACAGGGATCAACTGGGGAGGGGCACCAGGGAACTTTCTGAGGTGTTGTCAATGTTCTATATCTTCATACTTGTTTGGATGTTTAATGATCTAAATAAATACAGGTGTATACATTTTTAATATCTGTCAAATCACATATTTAAGACTGTATATTTCACTATATGAAATTTTACATCAAAAAGTAAACAAATATTGAACTCGAACTGCATTCTTAACTATTTAGAGGCAAAGTGTATGGATATGTGTAACTTAAGCTGAAATATATAAAAAATGAGATAGATTGAGAGATGGATAAAGGATGGATAGACAGATCCACATGTAGTAAAGTACACGGAGTAAAACGTTAATTACAGAATCTATGTCTATTAGTATATGTGTGTTCATTGTAAAATTCTACTTTCTATCTTAAAAGTAAGAAATCAATGCAGTTTCATTCATATTGAAAATGTTCTAATATACCAAATCTAGTTTTCTAAAAACATTCCCTGCTAAAAGGAACCAAGACTCCTTGGAGAAATGGCAAATTCCAGGTCCATGACAGGAAAACTACAAGATAAGCTCAAGATTAACGAGCACTATTAAAAGTACATAGAAGTCAGTTGGAAAAGTCTCCCACTGGCTAATGTGGTACATTTTAAACAAACAATAAACAAAAGGCTTATAATCCACTGAATTATAAAAGAATCCATGAGTACATAATAATAGTAAAAAGACAAAAGGGATAAAATGGGGGGACACTCTTCCTTACAGAAAAATGCCTGTTAAAAAGTATAGAAGAAATAGTAGAATTAGAAAATTTGCATCCCAGCAAAATAAGTTATTTAAGCAAGGATCGTCAATATATGCTTATGACATTGTTGTGTGAATGCCAGGCAACAGGCTATTCAGTCGGAGTCGAAGATTACTTATCAATTACACATGAGGAAAAGTCATTTTACAATCAAGAGATCTGGCAGACACTACCTCAACCAGGTGATCAAACTTAGCATCATCAAATAATGAAATATGTAGACATTATATACTTCCTAGTGTAATGCAATTGGAAGCACAAAACAAAAAGATTAACCTCAATCTACTAACGAAGAAATTGTCAGATAAATCTAGCCTGTGGTACATTTCACAACAGGAGTTGGCAAACTTTCTGTACAGCCCAATACTTTAGACTTCGTAAGCTACAAGGTCTCTCTTGCAACTATTCAACTTTGTGTTGTGGTGTGAATGGGTGTGGCTGTGTTCCAATATAATTTTACAAAAACAAATGGTAGGTCTAACCAATAGTCTCTAGTTTGCCCATCTCTGTTCTGTCCCATGATAATTGTCCATGTGTCTAAAAAGAAAAAAATGTCAATATCATCAAAGAAGAAAAAAGGCAGAATGTTCTAGATTAAAGCTACAAGGGGTGTCTGGGTGGCTCAGTCAGTTGGCATCTGACTCTTGATTTTAGCTAGGGTAATAGTCTCATGGTTTGGGAATTTGAGCCCCATGTCAGGCTCTTTGTTGTGTCAGTGCAGAGCCTGCTTGGGATTCTCTCTCTGCCCCTATTCCACTCATTTTCTCTCTCCCTCGAAAGAAAAGAAAAGAAAAGAGAGACAAGACAAGACAAGAAAAGCAAGCTACAGGGCAATAAAACTCAATGTTAGATCCTTGATCTGATAATGGACTTTAAAGATATTCTGAGGACACATGAAGACATTTCAATAAGTATTAAAAATTACATTTACTTATTGTATCAATGTCAAATTCCTTGAGTATAATAATAGGATTAAGATAATGTCCTTGTTTTTACAAGATATATGCTGAAAACAGGTCTGAAAATTATTTTCAAAAAGGAAAGATAAAACAGATATAGCAATATGTTAAAAACAAAATAAAGCACCTACTATTCTGTGTTCATCAATACGATGGGTATGTAGGAGAAAAATAAACCACAACAGTTCACTGAAAAGAAAAGGAATAGCTCAAAGGGCAACACATAATGGAAATTTTCTTGAAAACTGTAACTACTTTTTGGAACTTCCAGGAATATAATTACATTTTATTTTATCAAAATGCACTTCTAAAGTTTCCAAACATATAAGATTGATTTGCCAAGGATGTTAAAATATCAAAACCAAACTTGTCTCCATTTGTAAATCTTGAAAAAAGAATGATTCACAGGTGGACTTAATTTTTGCCAAGATCTAATCAATAAACATGATACTATGCTTATATCTGCCCTGTCAAGGTCTATAACGAACATTTAGTCAAAACATTTTTATGTTAGTCTTAGCACTTTATGAGAGAAGTTTCCTGCATTTTCTCTAAATATCCTGAGTTGAACTCATTCTTTTCCTTGCCCTTAAAGAAGCTTTTCTTTCTTTAGTGTATTCCTCAGTAAGGCTAGGAAACATCCACCCACTCTCATCTGGAAGTCATTTCTCTGAGGCTTTTATCTATTTACCACCTTTCCCTTCCTATCCCTTTAGTTTAGGACCTTCTTAAGTCTCATTTGGACTATATCTTCTTACTTTTTAATCCACTATGTCTGTTGACAAGACTGATCTGAGCTTCTTCCCTGATTAAAATTGTTCAATGGCTTTCTACTGCCTGCAGTCTACAATACAAACTCTTTGGCATTGCATAATTACACCAGACTATTTCTGCAGGTTTATTTCCTGCCGCTTCCCAAGGCACACTATACACAGTAAGACCAAGATTTTTCAAGGCTATAAAAATGCATGTTCTTATACCTCCTTGCCTTTGTACACTCTTGTCTCTTTGCAACACACCTTCTTAGAACACGTAAGTTATATCTTGTACTACTCAGTCCAAATGTAATATTTCCATGACTTCAACATAGTTGAAGTAGTAGTCATCTGCTTTCTTCCTAGTCTGCATATTACAATACAGAGAAGATTATGTCTCCTCATTTATGCACCAAAGTTATCTGTATGCTAATGATTCTTAAATTTTGGTCTTCATCCAGTCTTCTCTTCTAAGCCCCAAATCTATTTCCAACCATGATTTTCAATTAACATCTCCATTTGGAAGACAGTGAAACTAAAGCAAAGAGCTTAGGCAGCACACTCTGGGGCCAGGGCTCAAACAGTTAGGTATATGGTCTCCAATCAGCTCATTCCCCAGTCCAGGAACATGAGAGTCATCTTTAACACTTTCCTTTCCCTTAATCTCTCACACCAAATGTATCACCAAGTCCTAATTCTGTCATTAATAAAGATCTCAAATAAGTCTACTTCTCTTCATCTCTACCCACTCCAGGCTTCCATAAGTTATTGCTTGGACAACTGCAATTGCTTCTTAATTGGTTTTCTCATTTCTACTTCTGCTCTCTCCCAACTGTATTCACCACACAGAAACCAGATTTGTATTTTTTCTTCCTTTTTTAAAAAAAAATTTAACATTTATTTTTGAGAGAGAGAGCGCGTGCAAGAGAGAGCATGGGAGAGGAGCAGAGAGAGAGGGAGATACAGATGCTGAATTGGCTCCAGGTTCCGAGCTGTCAGCACAGAACCAGAGGCAGGGCTCCAGCTCACAAACCATGAGATCATGACCTGAGCCAAAGTCAGATGCTTAACTGACTGAGCCACCCAGGCACCTCCAGATTTGAATTTTCTAACCATAAATTTGGTCACAGTTTTCCTTATTTCAAGTTTATCAATGGTTTACCATTTCATTTTGGTGAAATTTCTGATGTATTATTATCCTCTAAGGTCCTTCTTTAGCCTGATGTGGAGATACTCTGCATCTCTCACAGGGCTTAAGCCCCCTGCCAGTGGCTGGGTTCCCTTCATCTAACTACAGGGCCTTCTCACACTCTGACAAAGTTTGAAATTCTCTTCCCCCATACCTCCTCTCACTCCTCTTTGGTCTCAGAAGAAATCTAACTTCCCTCAAGAGGTGTTCCCTGATACATCGGCTTAAATCAGGTACCCTTTGTATATGCTATCAGGGCATTCTATTTTCCTTCCTAGAAATTCACACAACTTACAACCAAATATTTGAGTATTAGTCTATGTTCCTCACTAGGTTGAAAACTCTGTATACCAAGTTCAGTATCCAGATGCTCAGCTTCTAGTTCAGTCCTCGATGTAAGACAAACGTTTTGAAAAAATAAATTTATAATGTGAGCTAAAACAACACAGGCTAAATTCCTGGTAAGACAAAGAGAAGAAATAAAAAACAGACACAACTCAGCATGAAATGACCAAAAGGACTCACATCAAAAGGTAGACAAAATTTAGAATATGTAAGCAAAATCACTATGGACCAAGATATAAAAGAAACAATTGCAGTAATGTATAATTTAAATATTTACATTCTATCCAATTATGCCAATGTTTTTTCAAAATCCAAGATTAACTCTAAACCAAAACTTTGGTAATCTAAATTTATGTTTCTACCCTGAGCTTATGATCTAACACAAATTATTTCTTTGTGCCTTCTTCTTCCTTGAGGACACAACACTTCTGCTGTGAAAATAAACAGTAAAGATTAAAATGTAAATCTAAGGGGCAAATTAGACAGCCAAAGCAATCTTGAAAAAGCAAAGCAAAGCTGGAAGCATCAAAATTCTGGACTTCCAGTTATGTTACAAAGTTGTAGTAATCGAAACAGTATGGTATTGGCACAAAAAATAGACACATATATCAATGGAACAGAATAGAAAATTAAAAAATAACCCAACAATTATGTGGTAAATTAATCTTCTACAAAAGAGGCAGTAATATGTCATGGGGAAAAGACAGTCTCTTCAACAAATGGTGTTAGGAAAACTTGACAGCAACATGCAAGAGAATGAAACTAGACCATTTTCATACACCAAACAGAAAAAGAAACTAAAAATGGACTAAAGACTTAAATATGAGACCTGAAACCATAAAAATCCTAGAAAAGAAAACAGGCACTAACCTCTTTGACATTGGCTATAACAGCTTTTTACTAGATAGGTCTCCTGAGAAAAAATAAACTATTGGGACTTCATCAAAATAAGCTTTTACTTATTTTTACTTATTTTACTTAAGAAACAATCAATAAAACAAAATCAAACTAAAAGGCAACCTATGGAATGGGAGAAGGTATTTGCATATCCAATAAATGGTTAGTATCCAAAATATATGAAGAACTTATACAACTTAATAACCCCCACAAAAAAAAAAAACAAATTAAAAAATGAGAAGACATGAACAGACATTTTTCCAAAGAAGACATACAGATTACCAACAGACACATGAAAAGACGTTCATCATCACTTACCATCAGGGAAATGCAAATCAAAACTACAATGAGATATTACCTCAAACCTGTCAGAATGGGTAAAATCAACAACACAAATAACAACAGGTGTCGGCAACCATGCAGAGAAAAAAGAACCCTTGCGCACTGTTGGTGGGAATGCAAACTGGTGCAGCCACTCTGGAAAACAGTATAGTCAACATACCATATATATATCCATATATATCGAACCATATATACAGTTATATATATATATATATAAATATATATATATAACTAGCTTACTATCCAGCAATTGCCCTACTGGGTATTTACCCAAAGAATATAAGAACAAGAACACTAGTTCAAAGGGATACATACAACGGGACACATGACAGCATTATTTATAATAGCCAAGTTATGGAAGCAGCTCAAGTATACATCAGTTGATGAATGGATAAAGAAGAGGTGGTATGTATATGTGTGTATATTATTCAGCCATAAAAAGAAGAAAATCTTGCCATTTCAAAGGCATGGATGAACCTAGAGTATAATGCTTAGCGAAATAAATTAGCCAGAGAAATACAAATACCTTATGATTTCACTTATATGTGTAAATTAAGAAACAAAACACATGAGCAAAGGGAAAAAAGAGAGAGAGGCAAATCAAGAAACAGATTCTGATGGTTACCAGAGGAGAGGTGGGTGGCAGGATGGGGAAAAGAGGTGATGGGGATTAAAGAGTGCACTTGTGATGAGCACTGGGTACTGTATGGAAGTGTTGAATCACAATATTGTATACCTGAAACTAATATAACACTGTAGTCGACCAACTGGAACTTAAATTAAAACTTTAAAAATATACAAAGAAAAATGAAAAAACCCAAAAAGCAACAACAACCAAATAAACTTAAGGAGTAAACAGTTTGAAAAGTACAGTATTATCATTATTCTGCAGTATGAGTGAAACAGGGAATAAAAAACCTTTGCCCAATGTCAGACCAACATCATAATAAAAAAAATAACACGATACAGAATTTTCTTATTGGTTATTGTGTCCTAAGATCTATTCAATAGAGGGGTACTTGGGTGGTTCAGTCTGTTAAGCGTCAGACTTCCTCTCTAGTCATGATCTCAAGGCTTCTGAGTTGGAGCCCTGCCTCTGGCTCTGTGCTGACAGCCCAGAGCCTGGAGACTGCTTTGGATTCTTTGTCTCCCTCTCTTTCTCTGCCCCTTCCCTACTCACACGTTCTCTCTCAAAAATAAACATTAAAAAATTAAAATAAATATAATCTACTCAATAGATCATTGGCAGGTTAAATCTTAATATATCGTAACCCTTTAGTCATGTCATTTCTTTTACTCACAAACCTTTATTGCCAATATTTTTAATATAAAATTAATTCACACAGCTACTTAAGAAAAACACTAAGGCTGCAACAGAGAGCCAAACAGAAAAGTACATTAAATTGAAAGACAATTCAAAAAGAAGAAAATGTAAATAATACAGAAACACACAGAATTCCATTAGTAATAAATAATGTATGCAATTCAGAACTGGATCTTATTTTTCTGTACTTACTCATAGACAAAGATAATATCTAATACTGGTAAGATATGTGCGCAATAGGCACTCTCATATTTTCCAGTGGTCGTGTACATTTTTTATAACTCTTTAGTAAAAATTTAACTTAGCAATAGATTTTAAGAGCCATAAAATGTTTAAACCTTTGAACTAGTGACTCAAGTTTTCACAATCTATCCTGTGGATATAATTCTAACTAATAAATAAAGCTCATGCTGAAAAATATTTAGCCAAACAGTACTTACAGTATTAAATAATATTATAACACTGAAAACATCTGAAATACAAAATATGACAATGGTCATCACTGTTTTTATGAAGCCTTGCTAATATAGAAAATGCTTATAACAATAAATTAAGGGAAAATATCTTTCTCAAATATATCACATACATGTAGAAAGAGAGTGCTTTAAGAAGCATCTATAGCATTTATAGAGCTATTTAATGCCTATAAAGTCTGGGTACAAGAGTCCCTAACAAACAAGCAATTTTACAGCCTCAGGTGATAGCAATAGCATGGGGCAATGAATAAACATGTTATCACAATGAACAAAAATCCCGAACTATTGAGGGCTGATGATATGAAACTTACATGTAATTTTCCATATCAATAGCCACATGAGGCATTAGCTTCTTAGGATACTCCACTAAAGCCTATTTAGCTTACTACATTGAGAGTTTGGTAGGCTAGCCTGATAGAGTCCTGTATTTCAAATGCTTAGTTGACATATAACATGATTTTCAGGATGGCTGATGAGAGTAAGTTGTTTGCAATTGGATTCCTTTACAGATAAAACATGTCTGATGTTGGTAATAGAGTAAAGCTGTCATCATGGAGAAAAATACAGTCAGTTTAAAATTGGTTCAAAGATTTTGCATTTCAGAAAGACTTTGACTTATCAGTTAAGAAGTAAAGTAAAAAGAAAAAAAGAAAACTTTCACTAAGTCCTACATGCTTACCCATGACCCAGGCTATATATCAATTACTTATATATATTATCATTAATTCTCAGAACTACTCTGCAAAGGAGGTAGTATAACATAATGTAGCATATAGAACTATAGCAACAGGAGGCAACATGAGGGTAAAAAAAATGAGAGCTTTAGAATCAATTATCACCTGGCATTTATCTATCTATACAACCTTGGTAAAGTTAACTAGCCTCTCTAAGCCTCTGTCTTTTCATGTATAAAGAAAGAAGAAAGGGGCACCTAGATGGCTCAGTTAAGTGTCTGACTCTTGATTTCTGTTCAGGTGATGCCATGGGCTCTGCACCAATAGTGTGGAACCTGCTTGGGATTCTCTCGCTCCCTCTGTCTCTGCCCCTCCTCTGCTTGAGCTTGCTCTCTCCCTCTCTCAAAATAAATAAGTAAAATTAAAAAAAAATAGGAGGAAGGAAAAATGCAGTAGACTTACTGCCATTTACCAAGTATTAGTAAAGTTCCCTCAAGACACATGCTAAGGTTGTATTTCCTTCCCCACTGGGACTGGGTTGGGTAATGTGATTAGTTCTGAGCAATGAGTGATGAGTAAAAGTGACAGAATTACTTCTGGGCCAGAGCTTTTGAGTGTCAATGCAAGATTCTACAGGACTCTTTCTTTTTCCTCTGGCATGGTAACTGGCTACATTTGAGATGGGTTTCTCTGTCAGTACACATCTCTAGGTGACAAGCTGAAGCAGAGCCCCCTTGTCAATCTAAATTGGGCAGGCAGCATAAGTAAGAAATAAATGTTTTAAATCACTAAGATTCTGGGATTGCTTATTACTGAGGTATAACCAAGGCTGCATGGACTGATAAAGGTCATTTCTACCCTACAGTACTATGATGATTTAATGAAGTAACATTAGAAGTATTTCTACAGTGTCTAGCATACTCAAAAAGTGTCATCATTATTAGGTGTTATTATCTTTTATAAATAAGAATACTGAAATCAGAAAATATTCTGCAATGTATCTCAGAATTGACTACTAAGTGACAGAGTTGCTTCTGTGAGACTATAAAGCCAGAAATCTTTTCATTAAAGTCACCTTCATCTTGTCATCTGATATAGCAAAAAACAATAAGCCCTGTAGTAACTATCTTTCTGTTCATATATGTGTTTTGTTGTTTCAAAACCTTATCTCCCTTGCAGAAAAACTAATTTTCTTTTATTCTCTAAATTTGTTTTTTTTTTCTTTATGTTTTATTTATCTCTAGGAGAGAGAGAGAGAGAGAAACAGCGTGAGCAGGGGAGGGTCAGAGAGAGAGGGAGTCACAGGCTGAAACAGGCTCCAGGCTCTGAGCTGGCAGTCAGCACAGAGCCCGACGAGGGGCGGGAACCCACGAACCGCGAGATCATGACCTAAGCGAAAGTCAGACGCTTAACCGACTAAGCCACCCAGGTGCCCCTCTAAATTTGTTCTCTGTTAGTTATTTGCTGTTTATTTCATTTAAAACATTTTATCCTATAGTATAGCAACGTAAGATTTAACAATCCAACATCTCTACAGTTAAGCTATAGTCTGTATTTCGGAATTTATTTTCTACTAAACCTTCTGTCCATGCTAGTTTGGTCTATAAATTATACAGAATATAGGATGCTCATTTTTTCCTTTCAGTCTTTGCTTATGCCACTCCAACTGAAATCCTTCCTTTGTCCAGTTTTCCAATACTTCTCTTTAAAAATTTGATTTAAGTTCTTTCTTCCACAAAGTGAGCTCTAGTCAATTTCACAGCATATATGGTATATTTTATTTAAAACATAATTTCATAGGATTTTGTAAGATAGCTGTGTACTGCAGGGGCATATTCTCAGAATCCCTTGCCAGGAGGGTTCTGGTTAATTTCTTCCAGTATGGAATTGTCATGAGATCTGGAAGGCAGAGGAAAGGACAACCTACTTTGGATGTAATAACTGGCTCACAAACCTGCCTGAAAGCAATTAAGTCAGAATCATTTACATTGTCACATTTTTGAGGGAATTTACTGTTGATCCCTTCAAGCCACATCTAACAAACCAACAAACCATCATCACTGCCATGAAAAAAACAACAGCCCACCATTAAAAAAATGTCTCCACTGTTCAAGAGTTAAAACAATCCCTGAGTCACCAAACTTCTTCCAACAGGCAGCAAGCTGTAGTTTAAGAAAGATGTACTCACTATAAGGGCAATAATGGCCAAGAGGGGATTCTAAAAAGGCAAAGACAGCAGCCAGAGAGAAAACTTTCTTACAGAAAGCAGAATCTAGGCCTAATCAAAGCACCTCCAGTGCTTCCTGTACACCAATATATGTGTACATTCGTGTGTGAACGGGATTGTTTAGTGCCCTATTGTGTGTGTGTGTCTGTGTGTGTGTATGAAGGGAGGGACACCCTGTCTTATTACTGCATAGATTCTTCGATTAACAGGAACCGTGTTTGGCCCTGACAAAGTACTAATACATCCCCCAGAAGATTTGGAGATTGAGCTGGTTGTAATGACTCGTTGGTTTTTTTATTTTCATCGTTACAGAAGGATTGAGTGTGTTTTCTGTATGGTAAGAGAAATGGAAAAATATATTTGACAAACAGAAGGGTAGAATAGGGCAACAAGTATTCCCTAACTCCTACTTCACTTTCCTCTTCTTAGGCACACCAGAAAATTACATTACCCAGATTCCCATGGATGTTACTGAGTTCTGAAATGTGAGCAAAAGGGACAGGTGTTATTTCTGTGCTGAGGCAGTTAAGTGCTGGTGAACTTTGCACGTACTTCTTTTCTTTGTTCAGTGCCGATATTAGAAGCAAAGACTTTAGATGACATAGTTGAAGGATGGAAGGAGCCTGTGAACTGAATCACTGCTTTGAGGCTCACTGCTTATGAATCCCTCCCGACCTCCATCAGAAAATGACCAGAATGGGAAATAAACTTTTTAAAACAAATCCAATGGTACTATAGGGATTTTTGTTATAGAAGTTAGCATTAATAACTTTGATTAGACTTTGGTCATATTTGTAGAATAGGGAAACTAGAACAAAAAGGCCAGTGAGATCTTTAGGATTAGTGAAAAACCAAAGAAATCAAGCCAAGATTTGATACAGTTTGCAAAACAGGATGGTGAATCCAAAAGTTGACCTGAGATCCAAGTATCAGTCTAGCACATATAAAGTTTTGTATACATGTCTGGTCTCCAACCTAGTTCCTTGAGGAAGACAATGTCTTTTCAGACTTGCATCCTTATCATCTGGCACAGGATATATTGATGAAATATCCAACACTTCAAGGTGTTTATCAAAGCAGGGCAGATTTGCAAGAAATGTTTCAGGCGTGGGAAGGTCAGAGATCAGGTGTGGAAACCCAGTCTTAGCAAGTTAGATACTCAGGACTCTGAGACCAAACTGACTATGTACTGGATTCCACAAGAGTGCTAACCTAGAGATACTCTCATAAGGTCCTTCTGTTCCTTGACCTATGGTTACAATTGCTTATAGCATCTGGAAAGAGAGACGGGTTCAGTGAGCCAAATTTCTAGACTGAGAGATGAGGTAGGTACATCCAGATACATCAGAATTTTAATTATTATTTAAACTATTTAACCCTGTATTACATTTTTACTTGATAGTTTATGTGTATATTATAAAATATCATAAAACACAAGAAAATACTATCCAAGTAACTGAATATACCTGTCATTAATTCTAAAGAGATTCCAAGAGTTCTTCAAATGGTTCAGTGGTGACTTAGGAAACCACATAAAAATGTGCCTATAATAAACAAAAGATTTAATCATATATAACTGTAATGATAAATTAGCAAAATTATTTATTTTTAAAAATCTCATGCTACTGAGGTGCCTGGTTGGTTCAGTTGGTAGAGTATGCAACTCTTGATCACGTGGTTGTGAGTTGGAGCCCCATGTTGGGTGGAGAGATTACTTAAAAATAAAAATTAAAGAAACATCTCATGGTAGTAAGCACTGAAGAGATAGCTTTGCAAAGTGGTTTCCTAAGATAATGAAAGAGGCAAAAAAGAAACTGAAAATGTTATCATCCAGCACTCACAGAGGAGATGGCAAGATATAAAGCATTTTCTATCTAGTAAAATAAACATACATTCATATATAACAACATATGGGGGCAGAAAAAACAGATGGAAAATTATTTTAAGAAAAGTTCAAGAGAGATAAATCAGGAAAAGTTATAAAGGCCAAAAGTCTTAAATTGCAGATATAATTATGTTTAATGGTTACTGAACCACTTCCAAATGAAAAACATACTAAATTTGACTCTTACAAAAGCAAATTTCCCATAACCACACCCACACAGATACTGCTTTCATACAGAATAAGATAAAAAAATTGATTAATTGATTTGCTCATTCTCAAGTATTTATCAAAGGATCACCATGTGTCTGACACTGGGAAAGTATTACCAAAACCCAAACTAGACGAAAACATACAGGAAGGAAGGATGGAAGGAAGGACGGAAGGAAGGATGGTAGGAAGGACGGAAGGAAGGAAGGAAGGAAGGATGGTAGGAAGGACTGAAGGAAGGAAGGAAGGAAGGAAGGAAGGAAGGAAGGAAGGAAGAAGAAGGAAGGAAGGAAGGAAGGAAGAAGGAAGGAAGGAAGGAAGGAAGGAAGAAGGAAGGAAGGAAGGAAGAAGGAAGGAAGGAAGGAAGAAGGAAGGAAGGGAAGGAAGGAAGAAGGAAGGAAAGAAGGAAGGAAGGAAGGAAGGAAGGAAGGAAGGAAGGAAGAAGGAAGGAAGAAGGAAGGAAGGAAGGAAGAAGGAAGGAAGGAAGGAACAAAGGAAATGACATGATTCCAGAAGAGAGTTCTCTAATACAGTAATGGACACTCAAGACATAAAAACGGCTTTTAGTAAACAAATACACTCAAATTGATGATCAAGCTTCAGTATCAAACCATACAGTAAACATATTTACAATACCTGCCTATGGGGAGGAAAGCTGACAGACATCAGGAAAAAAAGATACACCATACAAATAATAAGACACAAAGAAGAAAGGAAATAATAATGAGATCAATGAAATGGAAAATGAAGATACAACATAGAATTAACAAAACTAAAATCTGGTTCTTTACAAAGACTAATAAAGTCAAGTCTCTGGCAAGCCTAATCAAAAGCAAACAAGAAAAAAGTTACCAAAAGATAATATTAGAAATGAAAAAAAAATTTAAAGACTTAATAAAGATTTTAAAAATAAGAGGAAACACTGAAATATTTAATGCTGATAAATTTAGTTTAGTTAAAAGAGTTTATATTCTAGAAAATATAACATCAAAACTAGTTCAGAAAAGATAGAAGGGCGCTTTGCTTGGTTGGTTAATTGTCCAATTTCAGCTCAGGTCATGGTCTCAAGGCTGGTGAGTTGGAGCCCCATATCAGGCTCTCTGCTGTCAGTGTAGAGCTGGGGGACAGCTCTAGGGGACAGCGGGATCCCTGTCTCTGTCCCTCCCTCCCCTCTGTCTCTCTGTACCTCCGTCACTAGTGCACGTGTGCATGCTGTCTCTCTCTCTCTCTCAAAAATAAGCATAAAAAAAAGAAAAGAGAAAACATAAATAGGACTATAAGCATTAGGATAATGAATCAGTAGCTAAAAATCAATTTACAAAAACAAATTTTAAAAACAAAGGAGAAAACAAATAAACCAATAAATAAATGTCACCAGGCCAAGACAGTTTTATAGGTACATTCTGCCAAAGAAAGAATTTGTGATAACTGTGATCTTAAACTATTTCAGAGATGAGAAAAGACTCTGTTTACCTCATTTTGTTAGGACAGTATAACCTTTACACCAAAAACAGGTAAAGTAAAATGTTTATTTTTTTAGTGTTTATTTTTGAGAGAAAGAGAGACAGAACATTATGGGGGGGGGTTAGTAGAGAGAGAGGTAGGCACAGAATCCGAAGCAGGCTCCAGGCTCTGAGCTTTAGCATAGAGCCCATGAGCCCATCCCAGACCTTGAACTCACAAACCATGAGGTCATGACCTGAGCTGAAGTCATATGCTTAACTGACTAAGCCACCCAGGCACCCCATGTAAAATATTTATAAACATAGATGCAAAAATACTAAACAAAATGTAAGCTATTTAAAACTTGCAAGGTATTTAAAAATATGTATCAAGATCAGCTTCAAAACTAATATGTTCTAGTGATGCATTATTAGTTTAAGATTGGAAAAATTATCATTATAACTTCCCACAAGAAAAAAACAAATGATAAAATGCAATTACCTTGACAAACACAAAAGAAAACATTTGCTAAAATTTAACTTTTCACAGAAGATAAAAATTGTAAACAAACCATAAACACAAGGGAACCTCCTTAAGGTTACAGAGCACATCTACCAAACACCAACAGCAAATATATTAAACCTAATAAGTGTATGTGTGAATAAAAACATATATGGAAACATTCTAACACTAGTATCATATGAAACAAAAGCAATGAAATAGTGTTCATTTTCAAGTCTTTACTGAAGGAAAGCTATGTGCCTGGCATTGTGAAAAAATTACAAAAATAGTAAGAAAACGAAATACATCACGATGATACTTAAAAGTCAAATGTAGAAACTTTCCTTAAAATCAGGAAGGAACTCAAAAAGTCATGCTATCACCATTTCTATTTAAACTTTATAGTATAAGAAAAAAGATTGAATGATCAAAGGCATAAAAAAAGTAAACAGCGCTCATAATTTTCAGATGATATTACTATTTACAAAGGAAATCAAAGAAGAGTGATCAACAAAATATTAGAGCTAATGAGAATTTGGCAAGGCTTCTAGATGTAAAAGTCAACAATAAAAATTAGTTGTAACTCTAATTATCAGCAATGAAGCTTGAAGGCATTATAAATATTTATAATATCTACAAAATGTGAGGCAGTTACCAAAGACAGATAGGTACAGCTAGCTGTGGGACAGCTTAACTGTCCTTAAGAAGAAAATTATATTTCTTAAAGACATTAAGGACGTCATGAGCAAATGGAGAGTTCTAAGATGGTCATGAATAGAATGCCAATTTTCATGAAATGAATCTATCAATTCAGTTTAAATTCTAACTAAAATTTCTCATGAAATTTGACAATATTCAAATTGCAAAAGCAATGGACAAAGAATGGTCCAAATAATGTTCAAGAAG
This sequence comes from Proteles cristata cristata, assembly GCA_017311185.1. Lineage (NCBI taxonomy): Eukaryota > Metazoa > Chordata > Mammalia > Carnivora > Hyaenidae > Proteles > Proteles cristata. Next base: position 369,193 of record JAESUZ010000683.1, on the reverse strand, counting down.
GGAAAAAAATTGAAGAAACTGCTTTTACTAGATATCACTAATTAGGACATTCCAATAATAACACGAGATAAACAAATGGATAAAGCCACCAATAACAAAGCCCAAAAACTCACATAAAACATTTGACATATAATAGAAAGGACCTTTCAAACAGCGGGGGAAAAATGAACCATTGTACAAATATGCTACGTTGATTGATTTTTATAATTAAGATTAGATTCCTACTTTATGCTTTACACAGAATTCAACTTCAGATGGATTAAAACCAACATATATGCAAAACAAAATTTAAAACTTTTGGAAAACAATAAAGTTGATTTTCTTAATAACCTCAAGGTATGTTTCTTAATAACCTCAAGGATGTTATTTTTGAGAGAGTAAGAGAGAGACAGAGCATGAACACGAATACTAGTAGGGGAGGGGCAGAGACAGAGGGAGACAAAGGATCCAAAACCAGCTCTACACTTAATACACAGTGTATTAAGCATCCAACTGCAGCTCAGGTCATGATCTCACAGTTTGCAGGTTCGAGCCCTGCATGGGGCTCTGTGTTGACAGCTCAGAGCCTAGAACCCACTTCAGATTCTGTGTCTCTGGCTCTCTCTGCCCTTCCCCATTTCACATTCTCTCCCTCAAAAATAAACAAATACTTACAAACTTTTTAAAAAAGCAAACAAACCAGTAATAAAATTGGTAATGACAGGAGAAAGTAATACTCAGATGAATTATCAGAGATATGACCAAGCTTAATAAGCATGTGAAAAGCTGCCCACATAAATGAATCAGAATAGACTACATTGTAGTGAAGGTACAAATTAACCCAGAAATCTCAGTGGCTTAACAAAACAGGTTTATTTCTCAGTAATGACACAAATCCAGTGCAGTTTCACATGGGGCCTCTGCTCCAAAAAAGCCACTAAGGGACCCATGCTCCACTGTCTAGTTCCTACACCATAGAAAGGGCTAGAGAATCATGCACAGGTTTTTTGTTTTTGTTTTTTTCTTTTTTTACTAATAGTTTATTGTCAAATTAGTTTCCACATAACACCGAGTGCTCATCCCTACAAGCATGCACAGTTTTTGAATTCTCTGCCCTTGAAGCCACAATTGTCACTTCTGCTCATGGCCTATAGGCCAGAAACAGGTGGCTGGCCCCAGCTAACTGCAACAGGCCTGGGAAACACTGGGGAAAAACATGGGTATTCAGTGAATAATAAATGTCTCTGCAACAACTAGAAATTAGAAAATTCCAAATTAAGGCAATGGCAAGATGCATCTCACACTCATTACACTGGGGAAACAAATCTGATATTACCAAGGACTGGTGATAATGTAAAAAATGGGAACAATCATCTGAAGGTTTGAAGATGTAAACTGGTACAACATCTTAAGAAAATATTTGTGGGGCGCCTGGGTGGCTTAGTCGGTTAAGCGTCCAACTTTCGCTTAGGTCATGATCTCACAGTTTGTGGGTTCGAGCCCCGGGTTGGGCTCTGTGCTGACTGCCAGCTCAGAGCCTGGAACTTATTTCGGAGTCTGTGTCTCCCTCTCTCTCTGACCCTCCCCTGCTCACGCTGTCTCTCTCTCTCTCCTAGAAATAAATAAAAATATTAAAAAAAGAAAATATTTGTAATGTTGGGATAAATTAAAGATGTACATACTTGTGACCCTACTTCCCACAGGGGGATAAAAGGTGTTGTGAACATAATTCATTCAAAAATGTTTGTAATAGCAAAATATTGGAAATGATCTAAATTTGGAGACAGTCTAAATATTGGAAAAACCCAGAATGATACCTATATGAACTGTCATATATTCTTACTCAAAGTTAATACTGATAGAGCATATAGAATAGAAAAAAAAAAAAAGAACTATATTAAGGAGTTAATACATTGTCTGGTACTTGATCAATGTTAGCTATAATTACCATAGCCGCCACCACCACCACTACTTTTAGTAAAAGCAGCAGCATGCAAACTAGCCTTCTACATGGAAACACATAGTAGAAATAATGTTAACTGGAAAAAGTAGAACACTAATTAGAATATACACATTAATTACCAGAATGTAAAATATATGCCTGTCCATTAACGATATTTCTAAAATAATCTAGAAGCTTGGTAAAATTTAATGCTTATTAAATTCCTCTATTAATTTGCTTACTGAAAATTAAATTATACTGCCACTAAATTTTCTCAAAACCCTCCATTTTTAAAATTTCTAATTTACTTTACTAATAGGCATAGGCATTTTTAAAAACATTTAAGAAAACAGAGTTGTGACTCTTCATTGAAGAAAATCTCCTTCATAAATAATTCATGGTCCTTGAAACATTAACATTTGAAAGGAAAATAATTTAACAGTTGCTTCTATTACAAAAATAGAAGTAGTGTATTTGACAACTGCATTATCCTTATCGCACATTTTACAGTTAATATGACTTTGTATACTAAAGGAAAGACACCTCTATAAAAGCATTAAAAGAATCCAATGATTAACTAAAACTATTATGTGCTTATAATTTAAATTTATATCAGCACAGTTTCATCAACAGATAAAAGGAAATATATTCTTTTATTTTACACCTTTATCCTAGCACTAAGTGGATCTGATATTCATTCTTATATCATGACCTGACCTTGAATTTTTTGCTGAAGCCAAGAACAAAGCAATGATAGTGAGAAGTCCAGAGCATAACCCAAGAGAAAACAGAAGAAAAATAATTCTGACCCTCAATTCACTGGATCCCATTCAGAGTTTATACTGTGGCCAATGAATGTAAGTTGTGAGGCTTATTTAGAGACTGAGTACCTGTGTTTGGTAGAAAAAGACCATCTTCTCAGCATTCAAGGTCTCTCATGGTTTGCCTCCCTCCCTCTCCCCCTCTATTTCCCCCCTTCTTGTCCCCCACGGTCCTCTGTTAAGTTCCTCCTAATCCTCCTATATGTGCAAACATATGGTATTTGTCCTTCTCTGCCTGACTTATTTCGCACAGCATAATATCCTCAAGGTACCAACTTGACAATAAATTATCTGTAAAAAAAAAAAAAAAGAGAAAAAAGAAAAAGAAAAGAAAAAAAATAGGAGGAAAAAAAAGAAAAAGACCATCTTCCCTAATCCTAAGTATATTAGGTTGCAAGAAGTTGTGTCTTCCTATGTTCAGTATCTCTTTATATATCTATTTAATATTCTTTTCTTTATCATCTATTCTGATTACTTGTTTGCATATGTACTCTGCACAGTATTGGGCATGGAATGGTTAGATGATTAATATGTCCTTGAGCTACCAGGGCTGGTGATTGATTGTTGCTCATTCAAGAAGTGTCATGGCACTGTGTAATGGAGATACTTTTTTTCAGCTTGGACTCAAATCAAGAAGTGGCTTTCCTACCTAAGGAAGAGAAACATAATCCTTCCTATTGCCTAAGAACAGAAAAAACAACTGACAGGGGACACAGATGGGGACAGATGGCTTAGACTAGAGAGACATCTCCAGAGTCAATGGACATATGCCATTTCTGGATTACCATGTTGCACCTCTAGCCATATAGGAAGCAGAAATACTTAACTGTCCAAGGCAAATACAGCTGTAACTGGAGATATCTGAGAAAGACAGCTATGGAGGCCAAATGGAGTAACATTAATACCAAGGATACACATCATTCTCATAGCTCACTAAGTCACTCTAGAAAGGACACACCAACCGTATTTTGAAGGTGTTCTCAGCTTTAGCTTTCAAAGATCAACTAGAGGAAAAAAGACCTTAAGATAAAATCCTGATGAAAGACTTAGCTCCTTCTAATTTCTTATAGCTCACATGTTCTGCCTCATTTCTGGGATTTGAAATTACAAGGATTTTAATCACTCATAAACTAAGCAGAGCTTAGTTTGCTCATGGAAATGTAAACTTCCTCATGTAATGCCAGAGTAGATTAAGTTAAAAACCAAGGCTTAACTAAAAAAGTAGTTTCTCTATTGAATTAGTTTATTCATGAACTGTACAGGGAGACTGGTAGGGGATAATAAACACACATTAATTACTGATTCTGTATATAGCCAAAACATTCCAAATAGGATTAATTTTGTAAGAGTGATACAATCCCTTCAATTAATTTTTATGACAAATTTTGAGATTATACTTATTTAGGCCATAATTCATTTAGGGTCTCTTCACATAAAGGTAGTTATATCAACATAGGAGTTAATAAGCAATGACTTTCCTCAAACCCTACATTTTTTAAAGGTATTTGTTTATGAGTTTATTTTTTACGCTGAATTTTTGTTAAGTCACTGTAAACAAAATTTTTATAATACATCTGAATTAATTATATCTAACTTTTATATTTCAGTGAAAAAAATTTCAGTGATATTTCAGTGAAAAAAATACAAAAAAAAAAAAAAAGCAATTGGTACCTGAAACGGAAAGCATGCTGCTTTCGATAATTTCAGAAAAAAATCAATGTGGAATAGGTTTTATAAAAAAAAAAAAGGTGCTTTTATTTCTTTTAAAAATAAACCACAATACTTACTGTTGTTAAGACACGAAGCAATGACTCAATATTTAATTTGCCTTTAAAAATAAAGCCACTATTATTTTTATGGTAACTTGCAGTTAAAATCAGAGATTAGAGTTCTTTTAAATTTTGCTTACAGTGGACTCAAAGTTTGGTGAACATTTTTTTCTCAGAGCTGGGAAAAACAGTAGCTCTATAAATCTCCTGGTGGCCAGTTACGAATATTCTATAGATTCTATAGTCTATTCTATAGACTAAGTAAATAGGAGAAGATCTACTTAAAAGATTAAAGATTAGGAAAAGGACTCTAAAATTAATGCAATCATATTTCTTTTTTTTTTTTTTAATATTTTTATTTATTTCTAGGAGAGAGAGAGACAGCGTGAGCAGGGGAAGGTCAGAGAGAGGGAGATACAGACTCCGAAATAGGCTCCAGGCTCTGAGCTGGCAGTCAGCACAGAGCCCGATGCGGGGCTCGAACCCATGAACCGTGAGATCATGACCTAAGCGAAAGTCGGACGCTTAACCGACTAAACTACCCAGGCGCCCCACAATCACATTTCTGCTTGGACGAATAATCAAATAACTTTCCACAACATATTTTGGGTTAAAGGGATTTTTCCTTATCACTGGCAAAAAAATTATGTGAATTTTGGTCTTTTATTATAATAAAGAAAACAAAATTTTACATAGTAGAAAATTCTGTCGTAGGTATGACAGTTCTTATTTCTTTCTGGTTAAAATTTACTGAGTTGATTATGTGTTGTTTTTATAATTATGAAAAGTCAATAAAGTGATTTCTATTTTAAAAAGGAGCAATTACAGTTAAACATTTTATTTTATTCCTCCAAAGCAACCGAGAAAAGATCTACATTTGAGTATTTCCTATGGTGTAGGCTGCACACAATCCTGATTTAGTAGAAGTAAAACCATGTATTAAGATAGATCACTGTCAAATAATAGAAGTATCTTAAAATTTTTGGCATAGATATAACCTTGAATTAAATGTACTAAATAAAAAGTGCTTTATATGCAGCCAGGACCAAAAATAAGAACAAAGAAAAAGGATGAGGGAAATGAAAGAAACAGCATGGAAACATGAGGACGTGAAGAGCCCTGCTAACTGTTTCCATGATAGCCAGAGGAGCAGACATAACTTACCCTGGTCTTTAGAGATGGTTTTTGCATGTCTAAGTCTTTTGTCAGAAGGATGGGTAAGGGGTTCTTACAACTGGCTTCCTATAAAAAAAAAAAAAAAGCATAAAAGAAGTATTAGAAGCCAAAGAACATTCCCCTAACTAGAAATTACAAGGTTGTAAAGAGCAATTTTGATGGGATTCAAGGCATTTCCGGATTGAGCTGTTTATAGCAGAAGCTTCTGAGATTGTCATGAGGAACCAAAACATAACCTTTCTTATTATTCATCTACAACAGTGAAGTCAGATAAGATTGGAGACAGAGTAGGTGAGGGACACACAGAACACATATATTCGGAGATGATCATTAAAAGTCTCATCTATACTGTCATGTCACTTGCACATCCACAGTCAGCTCCTCTCTTTTCTGGAGAAATAGGTGGTTAATTCTCCAAGATATCAACCACCAAACTTAAAGTTGCCAACTTTCCCTACAATATTTTACAAATACTTTCTGATTTGTAAATCAGAATTTTAAATGAATTCCTTCAATTAGTTTAGCAAACCACTGTTGAATAGTGATAGTTTCACACCAACCTTCTAACTGAGGAAAAATATCTGAGTATTTTTTGCCAAAATTACTAACCTTCTAAGTCCTTGGTTCACACCAAAATCGTACTTGCAAAACTAGCAGAAATTCCAAGGAGGCAGCTCACATAGAATTGAAATTACTATTTATTTCTATGTGACAAATAATAATAATAATCTCATTTAAAAAATAATAAAGGGCCTCACTTCTCAATAGCCACTAACTTGGATAAAGTTTTCATAAATTATTTCATTTCCAAATTAAGGTAGGAAAAATATATAAGATCATAGACAACAATAAAATTAAGGAGAAAAGAAGTTCAATTTCTTTCACTTACACTATAACCTTGACCTCGGTATCCTATTTCTTCCCTCATCATGCTCACCATCCATCATTCCATTATTTAAATTATGAGTTTTTCCCTCCAGTTTACTTAAAGATCAATTAATTAATTACAATCTTTTAAACATATTTTAGTCTACATGCTTTATAATATTATTAAAATTTGCTGGAGTTTTATTTATTTCTAAGGGGAACAGTGTATTAAGATTAAATGTTCCTAGGGGCGCCTGGGTGGCTCAGTCGGCTGAGCGTCCGACTTTGGCTCAGGTCATGATCACACGGTTCGTGGGTTCGAGCCTTGCATCAGGCTCTGTGTTGACAACTAACTCAGAGCCTGGAGCCTGCTTCTGATTCTGTGTCTTCCTATTTCTCTACCCTCCCCTGCTCATGCTGCCTTTCTCTCTCTCTCTCAGAAATAAATGAAACATTAAAAAAAAAAAGATTAAATGCTCCTAATGAAAATACTACTACTACTTACTACTAATAAATACTTATTGAAAATCTTAGAATATAGAAGGTACTGTGCTCATGTCTTTGCATTAATGCCATTTTTGCCCCCAACGGCCCTATTAGGATTAGGTGCTATTATCATCAGTCACCTTTTAAGGATAACATGAAATCTTACAGAAGTTAAATACTTAATGTTACAATGGACTCAAAAATGGCTCTAACTTTATGAACTCTTTATTACCTTTACATAATACCTCCAATATCCAATATACTTGACACCTTAAACCACTACGTTGTAGAGCCATAACATTTTAAAGTCAAAGAGTTTTTAGAAATCTGCTATTCTGCCCGGCTCATCTAATGTTACAGATGGGGGATCTGAGGACATCTGAGGTGCTGTGCCCAAATCACACAAAGTGGCAGAGCTGAGACCCGTGCCTGCACCACTGAGCTGTATGTGGCACCTGTTCCCAGCTTTGTGCCAGGGAGCAATATTACCAGACTCAGAGGAGATCAAGAGCCTCTCTAAGCTGGGGGTAGCTGTGATTCTGCCAACGCTCTCAGCTGTCTGTAGCCTCACGTACAGCCCTATGGAAGGACCCAAGGGTACATTTCTGAACTCTCCAAACAGGCATGCATTCCAGTCCTACCCTTTCCCACAAGTCACAACACCTGCTGGCAGTAAGCTTCTTACTGGAAATAGTGAATGAACCCATTCCCACTTCTGACTCACTGTGAGAGGAATAAAATACATCCAGCATGACATTTAGAAGATCCAAGTGATTAACTGCATAATCTGTTGCATAATTTGACTATACTTGGATAATATAATTATACTTCATCTTTATACCCCTTTTAAAATTACTGGTATATAAATATTAGAATGTCATGGAAGAAAAAAAGGCTGACTCTTAAGGGAAGCTAATAGGAATAGCTGACCTTTGTTTATGACTGTCTGAATGTTTACAAATGCCTATAATTCTTTCTTCCTTATGCACAGGCTAAAAGTGATAGTGTTTCTTTAGTCCTCTTAACTCCCCCACCCTGTCCCTGTGAATTAGAGTACAAGGCTGATGGTCAGCTTTTCCCTATAAAACTGAAAACATTCCCTGTAAACTTTTATCTGAAAATGTCACTTAATGAATTATGTTTATTTTTTGTTTTAGGACTTTAAATTCAAACAGCAGACAGAAAGTAAAATTAAGGAGTCAGAGTACTGACCTGATAGTCAAGAGACCTAACATCTCGTCCTGGTTCTCTAACCAACCAGCTCCAGGAATTCAGGCAAGCATTTTAACCCTTGGACATCCCTTGGTTCAAAGATTTATAAAATAACTGGTAGATGAACTCTGAGAAACTTTTCTAGTTTATCAAGACTCTATGATTCTTTCAAGAAGAAGCAATATTGATGAAACGGTAACCCACACCTGAGCAGAGCTTCATTCTCCATGTCTCATGAGATTGCTGCTGCAGTGCTGGTCCTCACCCATGCAGTGAGCCAGGGGACTGCAGACCCGCAGAGGGAACATTCCCCACAGGGCTAATGTTGCGTGGATTTCTGGAGAAAAATTAATGAATTCCACTACTAGCTTAAATAAGTAACTGGAAATAACTCCATGTATTCATTTTTTTCCCTGTGTATTCTTTTAAGACAGATTTATCATGGAGTGAAGTGAGAAAAATTTTATGATAAAACTTTTTTACAGTTATGCCTTTAAAAAGCCATTTACACGGGTAGGTATACACCTAAGAGAATTAAAGACAAATGTTCACACAGAAACTTGTAGACCAACACTCATAACCAGCATTATTTATAAAAATCCCAAAGTGGAAACGACCCAAATCACACAATGAATGAAGAAAATGTGAAATGGAATATTATTCAACTATAAAGAGGAATGAAGTATGGATACCTGCTAGACACAGGCTAACCTTGAAAAAGCATCATGCTAAGTGAAAGAAGCCAAACATAAAAGGACACATTGTGTTATTCTACATATATTGAATGTCTGGAATAGATGAATAGTGGTAGAGTGTACATTATTGCTTGCTGGGGTCTAGAAGGAGAAAATGATTCCAGTGGGTCCAGTCTATATGGGTTTTGTTTTAGCGTGTTTAAAGTGTTCTAGAATTAGGTAATGGTCGCAAAACACCATGAACATTCTAAAAACCAAGAAACTATATTTTAAACAGGTCAGTCTTATGGCATTGAATAATATCTAAATTTTTTAAAAAGTCATTTAAAGCAAGTCTCCACACACTCAGGGAGAAGGAGAGAGACCTTAGGCTTGTTTCAACTCCTCCCTTAGGACTTCTTGAAAAGGTTTGAAAGGGGAATGATTTAAAGTATTAAAGTATAAGTGGGCATAAAAATTCACTCTACAAATATTAAGTGAACCATATCATGTGTGGCATTCCAATGCTAGTCACCAGAGAAGGAGAAGGTAATGATAAACAAATTAGACATGATTACAGGGTATATTAAAACATTTCATCTGCTGAAATGAGACTTAACTCAATTGATTGCTCACTCTAGTGACTTTTGTGCAATAACCAATTGCTTAAGCCAGATGTGTCATCTTGCTACCCTGAAAACACCATTTAAAAATACAATAGGGATGGAAAAAAGTACTTCATCACAGTTTTGTCAGCCTTACTATTCAACTAATGACATTAAAAAAAAAACAAAACAGAAAAAGCACTCACTGTTTCCTCAGTCGAGCACATTACTCACATAGTAATTCACAAGTTAGTTTCCTCATTTCATCCAGGTCTTTGTTTAATTTCACTAGAGAGGATTCCCTTCCTGGAACACCTTATCTAAATTGACCCTGTTCTCCCCTCCCACTTAATGCTCCCTCTCTTCCCATTCACTTTAATCTATTTTATTGGTTCATTTATTCATTCATTTTTGAGAGAGAGAAAGCAAAATTGTGATGAGGGGAGGGGTGAGGGAGAAAGAATCATCCATCTCAGGACTGCAAGATCAGCACCTGAACTGAAATCAAGAGTTGGACATTTAACTGATTGAGCCACCCAGGAGCCCCCCTCTACTCCCTTTATATTTCTTCATAGCCATTGGCAAAATATGACTTTAACACTTACTCTAAAACTGGTGGTTGCCAGAGGAGAGGGTGTGTGGTTGGGCAAGATAGAGGAAGGGGCATGGGAGACACAGACTTCCAGTTATGGAATAAATAGGTCTTGGGAATAAAAGGTTCAGCATAAGGAATATAGTCAATGATACTGTAATAGTGTTGTATGGGAACACAGGGTAGCTAAACTGTAGTAAGCATATCATAGTGCATAAACTTGTTGAATCACTATGTCATACACCTGAAGCTAATGTAATCTTGTGTGTCAACTATACTAAGAAAAAAATTTAAAAATTTTCTAATTCTTTGTCCATCTCACCCCATTCTGTGAAAGGGTTTGTCAATCTTGCTAGTGAATAGGTCCACAGGGCCCAGAACAGGAGCTCAGTTGTTGAAGTAAATGGGTAAACCAGATGAATGAGTAATATCCCTTTTCTAACCTTTCACAATCTCCTGGACATTCTTCCTGTTTTCAATTCCCTCCTTCATCAGCTTACATTTCAGGACTCTTCATTCCTTTGCTAATACACTTAGCTTTCTTCATCCTGTTTTCAATCACTGCATTTGTCTCAAAAAAGTGGAACCTTGGATGAATCCAGCTCTATGCCTTCTCTGTGCTGGGTATTAAGCAAATGAAAGAGGCTGGGGAAAACATATAGCATTGGTTGATGCTTTCATGTTAATTTTGTTACCATAAATCATAAATCTTGAGTGATCTCTAATGCCCAGTAATTCTACTATGATTCTTTAGTAACTTGATTTTCCATCCTCCAGCATAACATTTCATATCTTCTCTTTTCTCAAACCTCTTTAATTCTTGCTTCATGGTTCACTGGAAAAACAGAAGCATTGGAGCAGATGCTACTCAGGCTGCCCCACCATCAAATTTATAAACCTGTCTGCAAACATTCCATCCGTTTTGTCTTCCCTCCAGTTACAATGAAAGATAAGATACTGATCCTATCAGAGATTCCCTCCACCCACCCTGGGGTCTTATCTCCTCTTATTTTTTCAAGGATTTCACTCCATCAATTATCCCCTCATTACCCCTCATTCCCATTAATCACAAGCATGCTCTGGAATTTTATCTTTTTGGTTTGTTTTTAAAACACTTCCTTAATCTCATTTCTTCCACTGTTATGATCCATTTTTTGTCTTTCTTTTATAGCAAACTCTTTTGAAACAGCAAGTTTTCACTCACTATCTCTATTTCTTCATTTTTAAAGCCCCCAAATTTGTTTTGTTTTGTTTTTTTGTCATCACAACGTAGTCTCTATCTTACTAGGGTTCTTAGCAACATCTGAACCAGTTAACTCCTTATTCTTGAACTACTTTCCTCCATTAGCTGCCAGGACATCACCAGTTGGTGAAAGAATAAATTCCTCTCAGTGACCAACTCCACATAGTATCCTTCCTTCACTGCTGCTTTTCCTCTATACAATAAAGTCACACATTTATTGCTTACTGCTTTATTTCTTGGATCATTAACTATATGGAAGTTCTATGAAAGCAAATAGTTGGTTTCCTTTACTCACTACTGTAACTACAATGTCACAGAAAAGTGCTTAGTATAGTAAAAGCTCAACAAATATATGTTGGATATGGGGCATCTGGGTGGCTTGGTTGGTTAAGTGTCTAACTCTTGATTTCAACTTGGGTCTTGATCTCAGGGTCATGAGCTCAAATCCCAGACTGGGCTCCATGCTGGGCCTGAAGCCTACTTAAAAATAAATGCATGTTGAATAAATGAATGAAGGTGGAATGACTCAAGAGTTGATTAAAAGAAGCCTTCCTTTCCTAATGATACAATGATCTCAACCACTTTCATGACTTTTATTTTTTTAATTTATTTACTTTTAATGTTTATTTTTGAGAGAAAGAGAGGGAATTTGAGTGAGGGAGGGGCAGAGAGAGGCTGAGACAAAGAATCCTAAGCAGGATTCAAGCTGTCAGCACAGAGCCTGACGTGGGGTCAGAACCCACGAGCCATGAGATCATGACCTGAGCCAAAGTCAGACAGGTAACCAATTGAGCCACCCAGCACCCGTTTCATGGTCTTTAAATCAACCGATACATTAAGGACCCCAAATTCCATTTGTCTTTCACGTTTCTCCTACGTTCACATTACTTTTAATTAACTGCTCACATGGCAATTCTACATGGCTGCTACTCAGCTTCTATACTTAGTATGTGCAAATCTGAGTTTATACTTTATCAGCAAAAAAGCATCTGTCAGTACTTGAGTCTTCCCCAGATTAGCAGATGGCACCCAGTTGCTCAAGCCAATGTCTTAATCCACTTTAATACTTCCCTTTCCCATATCTCACACATCAAACCCACCATCAAGTACAGCCAATGCTACCTTCAAAATAAACTGGGATTCATTCACTTCTATGCACACAGCCACACTCAAGTAATAACCATCATTGTTCACCTAAATTCTTTCAGTCATCCTGCCTTCTATAAGGTTTGTATTTGTAAATTGGATGATGTCCTTCCTCTATCAAGGTCTCATCATTATTCCTGGACTCTTTTTGTCATAACCTACATAGCCCTGCATGATGCATCTTTTCCCTATTTCTCTAACCTCATCTCCTATCATTTGCATCTCCCTCACTATGCTTCAGCCACATTGGCCTTCTCTTCTATTCTTCATATACTAAAAGTCCCTTCCTACCTTTAAGTGTTCACCCTTTATGTTTTCTAAACATAATGCCTTTCCACCACTTTTTTTTTTTTTTTTTAAGCATGGCTGCTGGATTCTTATCCATCAGCCTCTGCACCAGCCCCTGTCAACCACCAATCTACTCTCAGCTTCCAGGAGTTCAACTTTTTAAGATTTCCACATATAAATGAGATCATACAGTATTTGTCTTTCTACAGCTGGCTTATTTCATGTGGCATAATACCCTTCAGGTTCATTCATGTTGCCACAAATGTGAGGATTTCCTTCTTTTTTACAACTGAATAATATTCTATTGTAGATACATACATCGTATTTTATTTATCCATTCATCAGTCAATGGAGTTTTAAATTATTTCCACAACTTGGCTATTGTGAATAATGTTACAATGAACACTGGAGTGCAGATATTCCTCTGAGACACTAATTTCACTTCCACGGATATGTACCCAGAAGTGGGATTTCTGGGTCATATGGTAGTTCTATTTTTTAATGAACCTGCACATTATTTTCCATAATGGATAAACAAATTTACATTCCCATCAACATAGTACAAGAGTTCCCTTTTTTCCACATTCTCACCTACACTTTTTATCTAGTCTTTCTGATAACAGCCATTCTAACAGATGTGAGTTATCTTGTTGTGGTTTTGATTTGTATTTCCTGGATGATTACTGATGTTGAGCAGCTTTTCATGTACATGTTAGCTATTTGTTTGTTTTTGTTTTTGAAAAATGTCTATTTGGGTCCTTTACCCGCTTCATTTTTTTTGGTATTGAGTTATAGGAGTTTTTTTTTTTTTTTGTATTAATCTCTTATTGACTATATGGTTTGCAAATATTCTCTGTGTCTTTGTAGGTTACCTTTTCATTTTGTTGATGGTTACCTTTGTTGTGGAGAATACTACAAAGCCTGTATTTTAGTTTGATGTAGTCTCACTCATTTTTGCTTTTGTTATCTGTGCTTTTACTGTCAGATTGAAAAAAAAATCATTGCCAAGTCCAATGTCAAGAAGGCTTTCCCTTATGTTTTCTTCAATGAGTTTTATAGTTTCAGGTCTTAGGTTTAAGCCCTTAATCCATTTCAACTTATTTTTTTATGTATGATGTAATATAAAGGTCCAATTTCATTCTTATGCATGTAGTTATCCAGTTTTTCTAGCGCCATTTATTGAGGAGACTATGCTTTCCCCATTAGGTGTTCTTGGCACCCTTGTGGAAGATCAGCTGACTGTAGAGATATGGATTTCTATTTAGACTCTGTATTTTGTTCCATGGTCTATATGTTTACTTTTATTCCAGTATCATATAGTTTGATTACTGTAGTGTGAGGTCACGAGCTTTGCACTTCTCACTCAAGACTGCTTTGGTCACTTGGGGATTTTCATAATTCTGTATAAAATTTAGGACTTTTTTCTTCTAGGTCTGTAAAGAATATCATTAGGATTTTGACAGGAACTGCACTGAACCTGTGAGCAATACTCTGAGCAGTACACACATTTTAACAATATTAATTTTTATAATCCATGAATGTGGGATGTGTTTATTTATGTTGTCTTTAATTTACTTCATCACTGTTTCATAATTTTCAGTGTATGAGTCTTCCATCCCTTTGGTTAAATTTATTCCTCAGTATTTTATTGTTTTAGTTGCTAACATGAATGGGATGAATTCCTGATTTTCTTTTCAGATACTTTGTTGTTTGTGTGTAGAAACATGTCTAACTTTTGCATGTTGATTTTGAATCTTGCAATTTTACTGAATTCATTTATTAGTTCTAACAGGTTTTGGGGGGCATAGTTTTCTGGGCTTTCTATATTTAAGACTATGTCATCTGCAAACAGACCATTTCAACGTCTTTTCAGTTTTGATTCATTTTTTTATGTATTTATCTTGTTCAATTGCTCTGGCTAGGTCTTTTGGTACTATGTTCAAGTGGCAAGAATGCCCATTCTTTTACCTGATTTTGGAGAGAAATCTTTAAGTATTTCCCCATTATGACATTCCCTATGGGTTTGTCAGATATGGCCTTTATTATGTTGAAATAAGTTTCCTCTATACTTATTTTTAAAAGGGACTTCATTATTAATGTTTGTGTTTTTCCCCTGCATCTACTAAAATAATCACATTTTTCCTTTCATTTTGTTAATGTGATATATTACATGGATTGATTTGTTTACACTGAAATATCCTGTATTCCAGGAATAAATCTCACTTTTTCATGTTGTATGATTCTTTAATATGCTGTTGAATTTGGTTTGCTAGTATTCTACTAAGGACTTTTGTATCTATGTTCCTCAGTAATACTGAGCTGTAGTTTTCTTCTCTTGCAGTGATGTTGTCTTGTATAGTATCAGGGTAATGCTGGCCTCATAACATGAGTTTGAAAGTGTACCCTCTTCTGCTTATTGAAGAGCTTAAGAAGGATTAGTATTGCTTTTTTCCCCCCTGCATCTACTGTGAGAATGAAGACCATTCTCAGCAATCAAACTATCAATGTCAGAAAACTGACATCACTCTGAAGTGTTATCTTAAGCACTGTTTTTGTGAAGGTCCCCAGAGGAACCTTGCAGGTGGACTTCGATCACATCAGTGTAGGCCTCAGTCTTCTTGAAAAGAAAGAGGCTCCAGTTTCACAAATGGTGGGAAAACAGAAAGGAACCAGCCACTATTTGCACTGTCTGTAGCCATGTACATAACATGATCAGGGTGTTACACTGGGCTTCCATTCTAAAATGAGGTCTGTATGCTCACTTTCCCATCAATGTCATTACGCAGGACAATGGTTTTCTTGCTGAAATCCAAAATTTTATAGGCAAAAAATACATTCACAGAATTTGGATGAGGCCAGCCATTGCTTGTTCAGTATCTGAAACTCAGAAAGATGAGTTAATTCCAAAGTAAACAACACTGAACTTGTATCAAATTCAGCTGCTTTAATTCAGTAAGTCACAACAGCTAAAAATGAGGATATCATAAAACTTTTGGATGGGATCTGTTTCTGAAAAAGGAACAGTTCAGCAGGCTGACCAGATATAAGCTATCCAGCTACAGAAACAGCCAGATGCCACCTCTGACTTATTTGTGATGTTTTAAAGATGCAATAAATGTTGTATATTTTTAAAAAAGGAAGAAGGAAGATTAGTATTAATTCTTCATTGAAAGCCATCTGGTATTGAGGTTTTTGTTGTTGGAAGTTGATTACTGATCCAATCTCCATTTTTGTTTGTTCAGGTTTTCTATTTCTTCTTGATTCAGTTTTGATAGGCTGCATTTTCCTAGGAATTTATTCATTTCTTCTAAAGTATCCAATTTGTTGGCATATATTTGGTTATAGTAGTGTCTTAGGATCCTTTTCATTTTTGTGGTAGTTATTGTAATGACTCCTCTTTCCTTCTAATTTTGAGTTTTCTTTCTTAGTAAGTCGAGTTAAGGTTTTGTTAAATTTTTTAAATCTCTTCACACAAAACTCAGTTTTGTTGATTTTTCTATCATTTTTCTCTTCTTTATTTCTTCTCTAATCTTTATTTCTGTTCTTCTGCTAATTTTGGGTTTACTGTGTTCTTTTCCCAATTCCTTGAGTTATAAAGTTGGAGTGTTTGAGAAATTTGTTTTTTATGTCAGCATTTATCACAATAAGCTTCCTTTCTAAGCATCTTTAATATTCTTTCTTCCTTTTTCTAGCATCTTATAAGTTTTGGTATGTTGCGTTTTTGTTTTAAGATGATTTTTAAGTTCCCTTTTGATATCCTTTGTGACTCAGTATTGTTTAAGAGTGTACTGTTTTGTTTCCAACTATTTGTGAATTCTCCGATTTTCTTACTGTTACTGATTTTCTAATTTCATTCAATTGCAGTTTAAAAAGTTCAATCTTCTTAAACTTGTTAAGTTTTATATCATCTAAGATGTGATCTGTCCAGAAGAATGTTCTGTGTGCACTTTAGAAGAGTGTATATTCTGTTGTTGGATTGACAGTCCTGAACATATCTGTTAGGTCTATTTGGTCTATAGCATTCTTCAAGTCAACTGTTTATTAATTCTTGTCTAGTATTCTGTTATTGAAAATGGGGTTGAAGTCTTCCCAGTATTACTGTACTACTGTCAATATCTCTCTAGATCTGTAAGTATTTGCTTGATGTCTGTAGGTTCTCTAATGTTGGGTACATATCTAATTGTTAAATCTTCCAACTGAACTGACCATTTTATCATTATAATATGACCTTATTTGTGATAGAGATTTATTGACTTAAAAGTCTATTTTTTCCCTATATCAGTATAGCTGCCCGGTTTCTTTTAGATACCGTTTTCAGGGAATAGTTTTTTCCAGTCTTACATTTTCAGCCTTTTTGTGCCTTTTACCTCAAGTGAGACTTGGGGCACCTGGATGGCTCAGTTGGTGGAGCATCCAACTCTTGACTTAGGCTCAGGTCATGATCTCTCACAGTTTATGAGTTCAATTCCAGCATTTGGGCTCTGTGCTGACAGTGCAGAGCCCACTTGAGATTCTCTTCCTCCTCTCTCTGCCCCTTGTTCACTCATTCATATACATGCTCGCTTTCTCAAAATAAATAAATAAACTTAAAAAAAAATAAAAGTGAGACTCTTATGGAGAGCATATTGCTGGATGTTGGTCTATTGTTTCTCAAGGTTTTATTTGAATTCCAGTTAGTTAACATACAGTGTAATATTAGTTTCAGGTGTAGAATTTAGTGATTCATCATTTACCAC
The DNA here is from genome assembly GCA_017311185.1 of Proteles cristata cristata. Lineage (NCBI taxonomy): Eukaryota > Metazoa > Chordata > Mammalia > Carnivora > Hyaenidae > Proteles > Proteles cristata. The sequence continues at coordinate 351,657 of JAESUZ010000683.1, read as the reverse complement.
ACCTACTGCTTGTTATAAGTGCCCTCCTTAATACCCATCACCCATTTAACACATAACCTCACCCATGTCCCCTTCAGCAACCTTGTTTGTTCTCTATAGTTAAGAGTCTGTTTATGATTTCCCTCTTTTTTGTCCCCCCACTATGTTCATGTTTTAGGGCATAAATTTCACACATGAGTGAAATTATATGGTAAGTTTTTACTGACTTCTTTCACTCAGCATAATACTCTCTAGTATTATCCACATAGATGCAAATGGCAAGATTTCATTCTTTTTTATGGCTGAATAATATTCCATTGTGTGTGTGTGTATATATATATACACACCACATCTTCTTTATAGCCTAATGAATGGATGTTGGTTTTTTAAAATCCATTCAGCCACTCTATTCCTTCTGGAGTTTAATCCACTTACTTTTAAAGTAATTATTGATAGGTGAGGACTTACTGTCAATTTGCTCATTGTTTTGTTTTGCATTTGTTTGTTCTGCTTTTCCACTCTTTCCTTTATTATTTAGTGTTTTTGAAGTGATTTGCTTTGGTTCTTTTCTCATTCTGTGTAACTATTATAGAGTTATATTTTTTCATTGTGGTTATCTTGAGGTTGCCTAAAATGTTCTTGTAGCTATAATAATCTATTTTAAATTGATAACCATTTAACTTCAGTCACATATAATTCCACACTTTTACCATCCCTGACATACTTTGCTTTCCTGTGGTCAGAAGTTGTTTCTTTTTAAATTGTGTGTCCAATTAATAAGTATTTTTTTAACTTTTATTTTAGGACTAAAAGTAATTTACACTCACTATTATAATGTAATGCTATTCTGCACTTGCCTATATTTTTACTTTTACAGTGAGATTTAATGTACACTATATTTTTATTTCAGTTTGAAGATCTCTCTTTAGCATTTCTTTTAAGATAAGTCTAGTGGTCTCAGTTTTTGTGTATGTCTTCAGTTTTTGTTTGTCCTTTGGTTCGTTTCTCTTTATTCTTAAGGGATAATTGTTCCAGCTACAGTAATTTTTTCCCCCCTTTTAGTGCTTTGAATATGTCATTCTAACCTCTCTTTGCCTGTAAGGTTTCTTCTGAGAAACTTACTGGTAACTTTACATGGGGGTGGAGGGCCATATATGATGAGTTGTTTTTCTCTACTTTCAAAATTCTTTGTCCTTGATTTTTGACAGTTTGATTATAATGTGTGTCAGTATAATGTTCTTTGGGTTGATCCCATTTGAAGTCCTTTGAGCTTCATAAATCTGAATGCCCATTTCTCTCCTCAAATTTGGAAACTTTCTAGCCTCTTTTTTTTTTTTATAGGCTTTCTACCCCTTTCTATCTCTCCTCTGTGGGACTTCTATAATACACATACTGATTTACTTAATGTCTCATAAATCCTGTCTGCTCCCTTCATTTTTACTCTTGTGACTGGCTAATTTCAAATGACCTATACTTGAGTGTACTGATTCTTCTGCTTGACCGAGTATGCTGCTGAATCTCCCTACTGCACTTTTTTTTTCCATTTCATTCATTGTATACTTTTGGTCTAGGATTTGGCGTAATTTTTATGATTTCCATCTCTTTGTTGAACTTAATTTGTTCACATATTATTTTCCGGACTGCACTGAGTTATCTATCCGCATTCTCTTGTAGTTTGCTGAGCTTTTTAAAATAATTATTTTGAATTATTTGTCAGGCATTTCTTAGATCTCTATTTCTTTGGGGGTCAGCTCCTGGGAATTTTCTGTGTTCCTTTGTGGCTGTCATGTTTCTTTGATTTTCCATGTTATTTATTATGTGTTGGTGTCTGTACTGAACACATATTTATTATGTGTTGTAAACAACAGCAGAGACTAGAGAGGGCCTCAAGAATGAAGGCTGTGGTTGTTCATAGTGACAGCAAGGGCTGCTGGGGTCCTTTTGCTCTCTTTTACCTCCACAGAGGGAAATCAAAGCCAAGAGGATTCTTTTTGGCACCAAAGTGTGCTGTGGCCTGAAGAACAATCTGATGCAGGTAAAATGCTTTTGCTTACACTAATATATGTGGCCATTTTTGGTTTTGAGCTTTACTTGCTTGTAGGTCTTGTTCATTGTATTCTAAAGCTTTTCTAGAGCTATTTTCATCCATTAGTAGTTGTCAGATCATTGTTTTTGTGGCTGAATCAGGACTGGGGCCTCCAAACTGGTGTCTTGCTCATGTGCTCAGCTTTGCTTTCTATTCTGTGAAATACTCCATGTACTTCCAAACAATGTTTTACTTTGTTTTTAAGTCTGATTTTAGCCACATTTCCTTTTTTGTTGTTTTCAACCAAAGTACTTTAAGTCATACAAGTATTTATTACAGTGTCACTTATCGTGTGGTCACTTAGTAGAAAACTGTGGAAGCAAATCTTACAATAATGATGATAATCAAAATAGAATATTGATTATCATTTATACAGTGTTTACTACATGCGTAGCATTTTTCTATGTGATATATTTATTTGATCCTCACAATAACCTCTCATAACGTTATGAGACACATATTTTGCTATCTAAATTAAAAAGATATATTTTGACATAGAGAAAGAGCACATGCAGGAGTTGGGGAGGAGCAGAGAGGGAATTCCAAGCAAACTCTGTGCTGACAGCACAGAGCCTGATGTGGGACTCCATCGCACAAACCATGAGATCAAGACCTGGGTCAAAATCAAGAGTTAGATGCCAAACCAACTGAGCCTCCTTGGTGCTCCTCTCTAAATTTCTTATAATATAGAAATTGAAGTATCAAAAGTAAAAGTAGCTTGTTGAAGTTCACACACCTAATAAGTAGCAGAACTGGAAATTGAAACTAAGCAGTCTATCACCAAAGGCCTGCTATTAACTGTATAAAATAATGGCTTTCTATAAGAATCTTTCCTATTTAATTAGATAATGAAATGTTGAAAGTTAGGCAACCCTGAAAGCAAACTAAAACAGGACGATTTAAAAATGATACATTGGGATGCCTGGGTAGCTCAGTTGGTTGAAGGTCGACTCTTGATTTCAGCATAGGTCATGATCCCAGGGTCGTAGGATTGAGCCCCATGTTGAGCCCGCTTAAGATTCTCTTTCTTCCTCCACCTCTTCCCCTATGCAGATGTGTGCCCACTTTCTCTCAAAGAAAATAAAAAAATTTAAAGTATACATATAAATAATACATATTTACATATGTATTATGTAGTATACATAAAAAAATACATATTTTTTTTTTAGTTTGAAACACTGAAATGTTCATTCATGTTCCAGTCTTTTGATGTGGGAATTTTTTTGGGAATAGTCCAAGAGCTTGGAATTCCATACTTTTTTCCTTGTATAAACCACAATCATAATGTATCAGTTATGCAGAGTAAAAATATAAAGGCTTTAATCTTTATGGAGTCTTTCCAATGTATTCAACTCAAATTTTGTAACATAAATAATTCTTTGTGTACACCATACCATCTCCTCATTTTCTCTGTGTCCTCTCCTTAGACTATATTTCTAGTCTTCCTTACAGTTAGATTGGGAGCAATATGACTGAATTTGCTCAATGTAATTTAAGAAACGTTTTAAGCCACTTTCAGGTGTAGTCATAAAACTATTCCATATTATTCTAAACTTCTTCTTTCCTGCTGAAGCAATTTTGGAGGATGGTTTGGAAAAAATGAAGACTGCTCAACTCACTGTACTATGAAGTGACTGAGAAATAATCGTGGACTGTATTAAGCCACGAAGATTTCAGATTCTGTTAAAGAAGCTTGTATTAATTACTGACATCATTTTCCTACAAGTAGTTATAATAATAGGTGTTAACACTGCATTTGTTTAATTATACAGGTACTGTAAACAATAAACTAACATGAATAGTTTTGGGAAAAGACGCAAACAACTTTTGGTTAGCCTGAAGTAAAACTAGTAATGAGTAAGTATGTAAAAGAATAGCTTATTAGCCACCAGCCTTCTGCGTTGCCATGGACAGCAGTCAGTAAGCTTTAAAAGCAAACACAGAGAATTGATTAATCTGGCAAATCAGTTGGACGGAGTTAAGCAAATTTTTATTGTGTATTCTAGAAATGTGAACCAGTACTACCAAGAATAGTTGCATGACTTTCCTAGAATAAATTTGAGTTAGCTTTTATGTAGGTGTGCATGGTGCAATTCAATACATGTTTCTGAATAAATATAAAAAACTGAGTAAGTGCTCTGAAGACACAAGAAGGTATGAGTTACTCTACAACTTTTAGAGAAAAGCAGAAGTAAATAGGAGATCTTGTTCTGACCCTTGAAAAACTTATAATGTAATATGAGAGGAGGAAAGCAACTCATCCAAGGCAAAATGCAAGACTTGTTCTAAAAGAGAGCAAAAGAAAGTGCCCTTAGACAAGAGAGATGATGGGGATTAACTGAAGATGAGAGAGGGCTTCACTGAATGAGTAGAATTTGAGATGTCTTAGGTTGGACTCCCACCCATCCAACCGAGAGTAGACACTACAACAAGGACTGAGGGAAAGTAGTTCATTTGGGTGATTCGGCAGGGAAATGGGTGACAACAGACGGAAGAAGGGAGCTATTAAGGGTGTCATTCTGAAGCTAGTAGAGTTTCTGCAGTAGTTCTCAGGCTTCAACTTGGGGAAAAGCTCTGGGAAATACTTTAAAACATACACAACAGAATTATTCCAACCAAGGAGCAAAAGAAACTTGGAATATAAACCCCCATGCTCCTCAGTCATTCGTTAAGGGCTGTTTCTGGATGTATTTTTCCTTTCTAGGCACTTTTGAGTCATGGAAATATAATTTCTATCTTCAATTGAAGAAAACAGCAGAAATTCAGTACTGAAGCAAATTCATGTAATCTTTTAAAAATCTGCAAATATTCATTTGCCATTTACTGAGGGTCTCTACTTGCCAAATACACACAATATAATGACTTAAAAGAGACAACTTCTGAGATGTCAGTTTCAAAATATTGTCATCTAAGTTGTTTAAAGGTTTCAGGACATAATGTTTTCACAAGCAAAACAATTTAGTCTGTTTTCTGTGAAATATTCTTCATAATAGGAAAGAAGGAACTTAACACCTGGCAGATATATCTCATCTATTCCAATGATTTCTGAGCAGATACAACTTTCTAGTGTTTATCTGTAAAGATTCTACAAAATGTCTGGGGAAAAGAAATTAACAGCAACATGAATTGTAAATATGTGACTATGATCTAAAAACTGGAGTCAGAGAAGTACCCCAAACTAAGCAGTAACTTTTAATACTACTTGTATTACTTAATAACTTTTAATACTACTTTTATTACTTAATGCTTTACATTAATCAATAATCTAATCAGTTGCTGTTACTGGAAAGTGCCTATTTGAGTCACGCAAACAAACAACATTCTACTATGCAACTTTATCTTTATTTCTTTAAACATCATTTACTATATTTTTTAGACTTCAAATTCAGAACCAATCTAAAAGGTACAGCTCATTGCCCAAAGATTTGATCTGAAGGAACCAGCAAATAAAATCTAATTTATTGCTACCTCTGAGTTCCTAGGTGTTCAAAATGATAACATATTGGCGAGCACAAGTTAATCACTTTCACTATGTAAGTTTACTCACACAGAAAGAAAACAGCCTAATTACAAAGCATCAAACAGCATAAATATCAAAACATTTTCTATTTCCTATTATGACTTCAATGCTACCCAGTTTGGAGTTTTCTTGAGGGGCTATAGAACAGGCTAGGAATAGTTAATGCATAAAGGACTAGAATCAGAACAGAAATCTTTCCTGACACTAAATGACTACAACACATATTGAATGAATAAAATATATTCATGGCACTGATATTCCAACTTAAACTAGGATTTTGTTTATTTCTATTCTTGGCCTGTAATGAGTACTTTGAGTTTCAAAGTCAACTCTGTCATTTACTGCTTTTGATCCTGAATAATCTGCTCTTTAGACTTGCTCATGTTCAAAGTAGAATTAAGTTCATCTACCTCATGGGGCTACCATAAGAAGTCAATGAGATAATATCTATAGAAAAAGTTTGCATAATATCTGACATAAAGCCTCCTTCCTTTTGTCCCTCTATTCCTGCACTGATTCTGTGAGTTTGTTATAGCCTAAAAGTTCCTTTTGGGATGGGGGCAAGTCTTGTTTATTTTCTGAGGAGGCTAACACTTAGCCTAGAATTTTGCACAGAGCAGGCATTAAATAAGAAAAAAAAAGTGAACATTTAAAGTTAATTTGTTTAAACTATAGCGCTAAATGAAAAATAAAGACACATGCAATATTTTGGCATGAAAAAGACGTGGGAAATAATTTCAGAAGTTTATGTAATCTATCAGCTTATGTGACTTTTACTCTACAGGACCAAGACTGAACTTTGTAATCAAACTTGTCATACCTCATATTGATACGTGAGTACTTCCCTCAAACTTATCACTAAGAGAGGTTATTCTCTTACTTTGCTTTCGCTCCAGAACATGTTTTTAGCTGTTTTGAGAGTTTGCTTATGAGTCACACAGGAAAATTAGCATAATTATTTGATAGCCAGATTTCAATTTTAAACACAAAAGTTAATATTTAATAACTCCCCAAATTAATGATCTGCTGTGGCTTAAAAAGGACTACTGATTACTTCCCATTATTTATTATTTCCCACTATCAAATGAAACATTAAAGTACAAAGATTTCTCAGTCCAATGATGACAATGCCCAATATGACACATGCATGATGTATATTCTGAAGTCAATTTCAAAAGAAATTCCCCAAGATATAATGAACAATAGTGACACTGCTTAATAAAGACAGTCTCACAAGATGTTTATTTGGAATACAGTGATACTGATCTAGAACGTCTAGATGGATATTTAGCAACATAGTAATCACATTATTCTGTGTATTATATATGAGGCTCATTAGCCCTATTAAATATATACACATGTAATTTTTCCACAAAGTGTGCAAATAATATGTATATATTAGGCAGACCAGCCTCGCCTCCTTCCCAACTATGTCAGTATCTGCCATCCTCTTGGATAAATTCAAGGCCAATATGAACAAACTATCAGTGTGTTTATTCATCATTTTTAACCATCTCCTTTCCAGTGACTTTCTCTTCTCCACTTTAGTCACTCATTCTCATGACTACAACCTAAATCTCATCATCACTCCAGACTGCTTCCCCCCTCTAAAATTACTGATATAAACATCTACTCTCTGTTCATAGCTCACCACTCTTCTAGCCTGCTTGCTCCCATCTCAAATATTCTCTAGCCTACTAGGGTCTCAAGTACCTCCTATTGTGTTGTTCTTTCCTATCCTAACTCACCTGTCAGCTCTTCTCACCACCTTCACTATCAGTACCTTGGCCCAAGACACCATCATTTCCTAACCAGGCAATTGTCATAAACTTCCCAATGGGTCTCTACTTCTCTCTATTCCTTACAATAGTCTATTATCTGCCTAGTTGTTACAGTAATCCTTTTAATATATAAGTTATGTCAGGGAAGTCTTTTGTTCGACACGAACAAAGTGTTGTCAGAATAAAAGTCAAAGTCCTTACCATGACCTTTAAGAGCGCCCATGATCTGGTCTCTTGATGTCTCTTTGACCTCACTTACTTAACTCTCTCCCTTGCTCAGGGTCATTCAACCATACATGACCATACTGGTCATTTAACCATTGAGCCTTCTCAATTCTGCTCATACAGACAAAATAGGTATACTCCCTCCTTAAGGTTCCGTACTCTTCTTCCTGTATGCAATGCTGTTCTCTCAAGTGTCTTCATGATTTGCTTCTTCCTTCAAGTTTCTGTTCAAATGTCCCAATGTCAATGAAGCATTTTGACTGCCCTATTTAAATGAGCAAATGCCATTCCCCTACTTTACCAGTATTAATTTTCTCTCTCCCCGCTTTTGCTCCACAGAACCTATCACCGTCTGACATACTAGTTTCTTATTTTTTCCCTGTTGTTTATTGTATTTTCATTAGAATATGAGCTTCATAAAGGCAGAGACTTGTCTACTGCTTACTATTACTATTGCCTAGAATAATGCTTTGCACATAGCATTCAGTAATTATTTATTCTATAAATTCATCTTAAATTACATGGTGCATTACTTAAACCATACTCAAGCCACCAAATTTTGTGTATGTAAATATGTGGGTGATGAAGATAATTCTTGAATGAATAAAAGGGAAAAATTCTAAGTCTTGGATTTAGATCCTCTTATGAACAGAGAATCTAGAATTACTCTGAAGCTAAAGATATTAAACTATGGCTCTTAGCAATCTACTTGAAAGATAAGTTTCTCCTAACCTAGTTATTTAGAAATGAAGATTTGACATTCCAGTTTAGCAAAATAAAGGTGCTTCTATTATGCTCCTTCCTTGAAACCTACAAAAACCAAAAGCAGTGAAAAAGAGAAAAGAAAGCTGCACCGTAAGTAAAGCAAGAAATGGCCATAACTGTACAGAACCAACTGTGAAGACTACTTGCCAAATTCAGCAAAATGTGGATTAAAATGCCAAGAACCAACATGCATATTCTAAGACCTCCAAGAGACAAAAGTTTTCTCCAAATGCCACAGTCCTAAAAGGTCTATCCAAAATTCCTTTGATTGAGGTAGCTAGATCTAGCGGACATGCCCAAATCACTGCAGAATCTGGGAAAACCTTACAGGGACCTTAGTTCACTCCCAGAATGAGAGAGAGTGGAATTGAAGGAACCATCCTACAATTATCTTTTTCCTTATTTTGCTTTGGCCCTGGAGAGGCCTGTCTATAAGTGTGGTTGACGGATGTGTTATTATAAGCCATGATCAATTTTGCAGCACTGACCAGAGTGAGCTGAGTAGAAACAGATATTAGGTTACTCCCATGAGAGTTTATTACAAACGGGCTGCACTAAAGAATGACATTTACTTCCTGTTTGCACCAAATAGATAAAGTAAAAATCTAAAGTACAGCTTAAAGCAAGTTCTACTTGTTCTTAAAACTTCTCATCATTCTCCCATTCCTGTGAATATTAACTCCACAGTTAAAATGTACACTAGTTCATTTTACTATGTAGCTCTCATGCTATTTCCTTTTTAAAATTTTTTAATGTTTTATTTATTTCTGAGAGAGAGAGAGAGAGAGAGACAGACAGACAGACAGACAGACAGACACAGCATGAACAGGGAAGGGTCAGAGAAAGACGGAGATACAGAATCTGAAACAGGCTCCAGGCTCTGAGTTAGCTGTCAGCACAGATCCCAAAGTACGGCTCGAACCCACGAATCATGAGACCTTGACTGACTGAGCCACTCCGGCGCCCCTCATGCTATTTCCTATGGCCTGGCCAGAAACATCTGCTCACCATTATACAAAAAATACATGATCTAAGGCACAGCCTTCTGCCTGAAGGATTTTCTGCTTCCATGTTCACATCTTCTTCCCAGAAACTTGTGGAAACCCCATTTATCATCACAGAGCCACTTCAAAACTCGATTCTTCCATAAACTACTACTATTTAAAAATATTTCATTTTCAGGGCATACGGGTAGCTCAGTCAGTGGAGCAGCCGACTTTTGGTTTCGGCTCAAGTCTTGATCTCATAGTTTATGAGTTTGAGCCCCACATTGGGCTCTATGCTGATGGTGCAGAGCCTGCTTGGGATTCTCACTCTCCCCCACTCTCTCTCTATCCCTCCCTTCTCTCAAAAATAAACATTAAAAACATTTATTTTCAAAAAACATAGCTGACTAGACGTGTTAGGTACTAAAATCACACTTTTCTGTCCATTGAAGAGACAATCATACTCAATTCTTGCCTTTCCAAATACAAGAGGATATTATTTTAATATTATTATATATTATTTTAAATATTATTTTCAAGCTAAGATTTTTGAAAACTTGCTATTTTTATTTTATTTATTCCTAACAAAAAACAGCCAAAACGAGTGACAGTTGTCCTATTTTATAGATGAGGAAACTAAGGTAGAAGGAGAGACTGAATAATTGCCCAAAGTCACACAAACTGGAAGTTCTAACTCATTCTGTCTTATTCTAGACAAGAGTTTTTAACTCTGTGCCCTGTTTACTGATCAATCTACTGAAGTATCCTTGACCAGATCATTTCAAAGTAAGTCAATGTCTTCATCAATTACATGCTTTATCCAATATTATCACCTGACTCCTCCCTGTTAACCTAATACTTTGATTTTATATACTACTTAACTGGCTTTGAAAATACTTTCACAAGCATTAATGGTTTGAATCTCACAACTAATCTATAGAATTTTGGCCATTTTAAATGGCCAACAGAGATACTATAAATTACCCAGTCATATCGCTGAATAGTAGGGTTATAAATACATACCTTCTTATTCTAATATCAGAGTGATCTTTCCAATAGTTAAAAACTTTAAAAGTACCTAGTATCTTTTCTTAAAATATGACAGTCACTACACAGTGAACTATCATGCTTTCAATTTTATTCAATTATTTTGAAAATACTTATTAATATTACTTTCATATTATGTACAAATTATGACCAGAAACATCATTTTCAGTAAAATGAATACAGTCCATCTACTGAATTCAAGGAATTTTCAATGCCAGGCATTAAGCTCAATAGCTTGAAAACATGAGGCCTCAAATGACATTGTTTCTACAATCACATCAAAGACTGCTTAGTATATCAAATGTATGGGAAGGAGTGGCAGGAAGGAAATGTGAAGTAGTAGTCTGGGCTCAAGTCATGAAAACTCTTGCTTGTTTTGCTAAGACTTAGATTTTATACTATAGAGATGGGTAAAGAAAACCCACTAAAGAATTCTGATAGACTGTTGAAATACTCTTCCAAGGATCACTCAGTCTGCAAATCTTGTTGAGTCTTATATTTGCCAAGGAAACCTTTTTGAATGCAGCTTTTGAGGCCCTACTATGAGTTTCTGACTCTAGGTTTGGGTAACCAAGTGATTGTGATAATGAGCCAAGTGTAGAATACCCTTGCCTGGATGAGAGGCTATGGAAGCAGTAGTGAACAGGGAGACACTAAAGAATTAACAGGTTTTAATGATTGCTGGACATCAATCTGGAGCAGCTGTGTGGGTAGATCAACCATTAAGTCAAGTAAAGCATTAGATCTTCAAGTGCAAGAAAAGATGATGAGATAATCCATGGGACATGCAAGTGACTACCAGGCACTAGTGACCACTAGGCAGTTAGATATATATGTATGGGGTGCCAGGCAGAGCTGTGCATTGAAGACCTAAGGATGGCCTTAGGAAATAACAATGTTTAATTCTGACTGAGAATGAAGAATCCTCAAAGGAGGCTGAAGAAAGGCCAGAGAAATAAGAAGCAGACAAGAACCATTAAATATTCATTCAATATTTATTTATTTATTATTTTATTATAGTTTATTGTCAAGTTGGTTCCTTCATTCATTCAAATATTTAAAAGAGAAGGTTTGCTTTGGGGACAGTGTTAAGAGCTTGAACTCTCACGTAAAGACATCTTAATGACATATAGTCAGCAAAAGAGTGGGAGACAGAACAATGACAGCAAAAGGCTTATTTACTTAAGGCAGGAATGTATTATGATCAGGCTTTAATTTTAATTTTTTATTTTAAGGAGAGAGTGCATGAGCAGGGGAGAGGGGAAGAGGAAGAGAGAAAGAGAATGTTAAGCAGGCTTCATGCTCAGTGTGGAGCCTGACCCCACAACCCTGGGATTACAATGTGAGCTGAAATCAAGAGTCAGAAGCTCAATCAACGGGACCACCCACATGCCCCTGGATCAGGCTTGCTTTTTAGGCACACGACTCTATCACTGGTAGAAAGGAGATGGGAGGGGAGTGAGCCTAGAAGCAGGAGAACAGTTTCTGTGTGGCTATGATAAGGTCCTACCCAAAGCAATGGTAATGGGTAGAAAAGAGACACGTGTTCCAAGAGACAGACGATAGTACCTGAGTCCCTACATATGATAAAGACAAGAGGAGTTAAGGATAAACTAAGGATTCTAGTCTGGTAGGATGGGGGTTGGAATACTACAGTTGGAGAGGATAGAACACAAAGTTTTGGGTGTGAGGCATCAGCATGGCATTTTCTAGATAGTGGGAAATATAGCTCTACTGCTCTTCTAACAGGCCAGGCTCGAGTTATGATTTCAAGGTCATCAGCAGTATGGTAACTAAAGTAAAAGACAGTTACACAGGAGAATAAGTATTTACTGAGAGTAAGTGAGTCACAGTGGTGATTGCCAGTAGTACTCAGAATCAGATATAACGCTGTAGATGCTGCCTGACCTACACTGAGAGCAGTGAGACCTACATTCTTTGTTCTGCATACTATTGGTCTACTTAGTGAATGAATCTTTGGTATTTTGGAACAATTACATCACACTGACATTTCATACTGTGCTGGAAATTAACATCTGTGGATGATGTTCAAATTTAACTACTATTAATTTTGGTCTCCTCTGGGCTATATTTGTACAAATCTTCTTACAAACCTAAGTATAGCACTTGTCAATTATAATGATTGTATCAGGTATGATGCTTTTGGTCCAAGAAACAGAACATTCCACTAAAAGTAGTTATATTCTAGGGACCTTTATTTTCCTAGAAATAAACATTCCCTAGAAATGTAACTCAAAGTCCAGAGGTATGTGTTTGGGGCTGGTTCAGCACACCAACAAGGATGAGGAATCCAGCCTCTTTCTTCCTTTAAGTGCCCACTTCAGTGTGTCGGTGATACATTCCTCAAGGGCAAAGATGATGGTAGCAGCTCCAAGCATCATACCTTCAGATAATAACATCTGAAAGTAGGATGGAAGAGATGGGCATCTTACTTAAAGGCCTGCTCCCTTTTGTTCTTTGTAATTAGAAATTTAAAAAAATATATACATTAAGTAAAAACAGATAAACCTTAAGTGTACAGTTGAATGAGTTTTGACAAATGCATACACCCCACCCATATAACCCACATCCCTATTGAGATAATACATTTTCATCACTGCTGGAGAGTATCTTTGGGCATTTTCCTAGTCAATCACAACCACAAGGACAACTATACTAAGAGGAAAACCACAGCTCTGATCTCTTCAATCATTTTTTTAAAGTTTATTTATTTATTTTTGAGAGAGAGAAAGCACAAGTGGGGGGAGAGGGAGAGAGAGAGAATCTCAAGTAGGCTTCTACACTGTCAGTGTAGAGCCTGATGAGGGGCTCTACTCACAAACCAGGAGATCATTACCTGAGCTGAAGTCAAACCTGACTTAAGTCAGACTCTTAACTGACTGAACCACCCAGATGCCCCTTCAATCATTCTTTTTAATCAAGGATGACAACCTTTTCCAGAAGTCTTCTGCCCCTAGCACACTTTGCCGTACATTTCCCTGCCCAGAACTGTCTTAATCTTCCTTTAAGTCATAATTGACTTAAAACTAAAGAGGATGATAGTAAAAACCATTGCGACTCATCTAACAATCCCTGGAACTATGGGAGAGGCCCATGTGACCTCAGCACATTGCTGCAGGCCCAAATAAAATGCTTTTATTTGTTTGAAGCAAGAAAGAAAAGGGAAATGGTTACACACACACACACACACACACACACCATTTTATTAGTCTACATACCCAGCCATCCAATATCTGAATATTTTTCCAGCTTTATTTTACTTGCAAATGTGCTAAGTATGTACTTTTAAGTCAATGATTAAAATACTGAAAATAACACAAACAAATGTAGAGACCTGCCCTGAAGTTAACACCAGTCCAAATTCAAAGTCCTTCATCCTGGTCCCAAACCAAACTTCCATTTGTCTTGGCCCCAAATCTCCCTACAGCCCACAAGGATATTGTGAACTTCATTCAATCTTTTATGGCTTTGTTCCCCACAATGGGGTACACAGAGGTATGTCAATGGATTCATTTAGTATTTCTCCTTAAAAGCCCTTTTCTATATCTTAGCAGTTTCCATGAGCCCAAGCTTATTCTCAGCTCACTTTGTGTCTGTCATTCATGCACAGTTATTACTTCTTTTGTGCCAGTCTCTTCTTGTACACATCCTTCTAAAAACTGAGTTTGTGAGAATGATCAGAACAAGAATTTTTTTTTGGTTACCTTCCATTTTTCCAATTGTTCAGTATGTTAATGAATTCATTGTGAGCCTCTCCTTTTGTTTCTAATCCAGTTTCCTTTTGGTTTGTATGTAACATGTCCCTGATTTTATCAATTAAAAAAATCTGCTTTCTAAGCAATGTCCAAGTTTAGATATCTGACTATAGCTAGCATGCTCTTTATTTTTATGGACCCTAAAATGGCACTGGCATATTCCATTAAAATAATTTCTGCAACCTCCATTTAATCCTTATTGGATATAAGTAGGTTCAGAACATCATATTCCCTTGTAGCCTAAGCTACCATCTGAGATGAGACTATCAGCAAGATCAGTAAAGAATGCACCAACTATTTTGCTTTAGCAGAATGATGCTTCTGCAATATAGAAATGTAGTTTTCAAACATCATCTTTATCTGCGTCTAGGCCAGATGTGAAACTTGCATTAGGAGTAGCAGTTATATTCTTTATGTACCTAAGATACCTGGTATTTGACTACCATAGTACTATCAGTTTGTGTGTCTTATCTTGTACTCTCATGCTAAGTTCTCCACTAGACTTAAATCTAGTAGTTTAATGAGTTCTAAGCAGGGACTCCTTCTACATATTTCAACAGGTGGTGTTTTACTTACACAGCATATAACTTCTTCTTGGTATATTCCAGTGACTATCTGTATTTCAGCAAGTTTGTCTTGCCTGGAAGATCATATTTTTCTATTATATTTTAGGTTTATCTTAGTTTTTTTAATTTAAAAAATTTTAAATGTTTATTTTTGAGAGAGACGGAGTATGAGCAGGGGAGAGGCAGAGAGAGAGGGAGACATGGAATCCAAAGCAGGCTCCCGGCTCTGAGCTGTCAGCACAGAGACCGATGTGGGGCCTAAACCTACAAACAGCGAGATCATGACCCAAGCTGAAGTCAGACACTTAACAGACTGAGCCACCCAGGTGCCCCTTAGGCTTATCTTATTATCTTACCAGCTCTAGTTAAAAAGTACAAGTGTTAAAAAGTGTAAATCAGAGATACAGCTGTAGAAAAGTCAATCACTTTTTAATACTTTAAAAAGAGATATTTGCAAAGTACTACAGGAACCAGCGGAAGAAATTTAAGATCTATTTTTTCTGTTTAAAAGACAATTTAATTTTTTGGTAGCAAGACAGTGTTATCTTTTTTCTGTATTTTCTCTGGTGAATCACTGACATATTTCCTCAGATACTTATTTTATCTATGTATTAATCTTCCCTTCCCTCAAAGTTTAAAGTTCTCTTTATCAATTTGGCAGATTCCAGATAGAGGCATTCTTCTCAGGTGTACTATATAGTCCTTATAAGGAGTCTGGGTAAGAAAACCTAGTTTTTGGTTTTCTTTTGCTTTTTTGGTAGAGTGCTACTTGATACTTATTACCTTTTATTTCTTTTTCAAAGTCATGGTCTCAATTGGAAGAAGGGATGAAAATACCCTTTCAGTGACCAAAACAAGTGCCTAGAGTTTTGTCATTCATTGCCATGTGAATCAAGTATAATGCAGTCTGTAAATGTGATAAGTCTCAGGAAACCTCCTAAGGGAATCTCCCATATCCATTCCATCATGATTTGCCTCAATAGAAGTGAGAAAGAAATATGATGCCTCCCCTGGAGGATTTGGTTTGGTTTATCATCAGACTTACTTTAGAGACCTATTTGTATTTCCCTAATGTGTAAAGGATCAGCCAATGTATAAAAAGATGAGATAGTATTGTTAAGGATTCCTTTACAGCTTATAAAAATACCTTCCTTTACTGATGATAGTTGCCAGGTGATACATATGTGGGACTTAAAATCTGAAGGTGAACTTGAAAATGTGCCAGACACCAGGGAAACAAAAAGACATGGCAATATTATCTTCAGGTATTTTCCATCTAGTTAGTAACCCAGTGCTCCTAACATAGCTATAAGCACATATCTCGCGGTAACACCAGACTTCCATAAAAATCAACCAGAGCACTGGGCCCACGCAAGTGATTTTGAGATAATGTTACAGCAGCAGGGAAACATCAATTCACAATTACTCCCCAATCTTAGAAGAATATAGATCACCTAAATACTTGATACAGAGGTTATATTTCCTAAACAAAATTCAATAAACACAGGAACAATAATCTAAATTATATCCATGACATTTTTTATGACAAAGAATGATTTACATAAAATGCCTTCCATTCAAAATATAAGTAATTCTGAAGATTATATAACAAAGTTACTTACTTTTACTATGATAATCCTAGCCATGTTTTCACATCTCTGATCTTCATTTCCTGTATACTCTACTTCAAACAGGGTATTATAATTTTCTAGTAAGTTAGCCATTATCTTGTTGCAGATGTCTTGTTCTTTCATGCCTTCAAGTCCAGGTGGCACACTAGAAGTAAGGGGAAAAATGAGAGGAATTACTTTGTAAAAACAAAAATGGTAGTACAATTGACTCAGGCATATATCTTGACATCTCCTGTATGACTGATCAGCCTTCTTATAAGGACACATGGGATTTTCAATAAGCTCTATGGGGGCATGTATGATGTGGATAGACAACTGGTGAGTCCCCAAGATCTGCATCAGTAGCTTGTGCTTAATAAGAAAAGTACACATTGTTTAGGAAGAAGGTATAGGTTAACATAGGTGCCATAATTCTTTGTATATATTAGAAATTGCTACACACAAGGTAATATTTATACAAGAGCAAAAGTGATAAAGAACAAATGTTATCACAGAAAGAATGTTTTATCATGGCAGAAATAGCCACAGAATAGCAACACAATCTTTTTTGAAAGATTGCTTAGATAATGCACAAAAGTACATAAAATATGAATATTTCTGGAAAAAATATTGATACTATTGAAGCTGAGTGATGGACATATGGAAGATTTGCTATACTACATACTATTCCCTCTTCTTTTGGGTATGTTTAAAAATTTCCATAATTAAAAAAATGTGAAAAAGATCTTTGGAATGCAGAAGATAGTGTAAAAAAGTAGCAAGACAAGTACAGATTAGAAGATGAATATCTCTTTAGTAACAGGACAACTGACAGGATTAGTAGTTAGAATTGGTAAGAAAGTAAATTGAAAAAAAAAAAAAAAGACAAAGGACAATAGTTGAAACACTCATAGAAGAAAACAACTGGACATCAATAATCTTATGCAAAGAAACTTAATCTTATTGAATAACCAGTGAAATGCATTTAAAAAGCAACACTGAGATGTTAATACCCATTTATATTAGTTTCCTGTAGCTTCTGTTACAAATTATCATACAATGTTGCCTAAAATGACAGAAATTTATTCTTTCACAGTTCTGGAGGCCAGCAGAGTGCAATCAGTATCATCGGGCAGAAACTAAATTATAGGCAGTGACACACTAGCTGGCAGGATTCCTTGCCTGTGATTTCAATCTTCAATCAAGGTCAGCATCTTAAAATTCTCTCTGCTTCATCTTCACAGGGCTTTCTCTGTGTGTTGAGTCCAGAAACAAACACACACTTTTATAGTCAATTAATCCATGAGAAGGGAGCTAAGAATATAAATTGGGGAAAGGATAGTCTCCTTCAATAAATGATGTTGGCGAAATTGAACAGCTATATGCAAAAGAATGAAAGTGAATCACTACCTCATACTATGCACAAAATCAATTTAAGATGGATTAAAGACTTGAAACCACAAAACTCTTACAAATTTTGTAAACTGCAAACATGTGCTGCCTTTCATTAAAAATGATGGATGATTCAGAGAGCAGAACCAAAACCAAAACCAAACAAAAAAACAGTAGGATGAGGTTGAAAACCGTGAAGAAATATTTCCAGGACTTGAAACCTAATCAAAAGATTCTCATCATTTGCCAGGCTTGATATTAGAATTGCCATTGAGTCAACCAGGAAGTAAAAGAAAAAAATTGAAAAACTACATAAAAACAAATGAAAATAAAAACACAACTGTTCAAAAGTTTTGGGATACAGCAAAAGTGGTTCTAAGAGGGAAGTTTATAGCAATATAGGCCTACTTTAACAAGCCAAACAATTCTCAAACAACCTAACATGCTAGAAAAAGAACAAACAAAACCAAAACCAGCAGAAGGAAAAAAATAATACAGATTAAAGAAGAAATAAGTGGTACAGAAACTAAAACAGAATAGATCAATGCAACCAGGAGTTGATTCTTTGAAAAAAAAATCAATAAAAATGATAAACCTCTAACTAGACTTCTCAAGAAAAAAATCAAAAGGACCCAAATAAATAAAAACACACATGAGAGAGGCAAAACAATCAACACTCCAGAAATGCAAATGATTATAAGAGAATATTATGAAAAACTATATGCCAACAATTTGAACAACCTAAAAGAAATGGAAAAATTCCTAGAAACATATAATCTCCCAAAAATAGAGCAGGAAGAAAAGAAAATTTGAACAGACCTTTTACCAGAACAAAAAAAATTAAATCAGTAATAAAAAAGCCTCCCAATGAACAAAAATCCAGGACCAGATGGCTTCACAGGCAAAATCTACCAAATATTTGTAGAGTTAATACCTATTCCTCTTAAACTATTACAAAGAATAGAAAGGGAAGGAAAACTTCCAAATTCATTCTATGAGGCCAGCATAACCCTATTGATACCCAAGCTAGACAAAGATACCACAAACAAAAAAAAAGTATAGGCCAATATATGTCATGAATATAGACGTAAAAGTCCTCAACAAAATACTAGGAAACAGAACTGAACAACACATTAAAAAAATCATTCACCACAATCTAGTGTGATTATTCCTGTGTTGCAAGGGTGGTTCAATATTCTCAAATCTATCAACATGATACATCACATCCATAAGATGATAAGAACCATATGATCATTTCAGTAGATGCAAAAAAAGCACTCAATAAGGTACAGCATTCATACATGATAAAAACCCTCAATAAAGTAGATTTAGAGGGAATATACATCAACATAATAAAGGCCATATATGAAAAACCCATGACACTTCTGAGTCGGGTACTGGCTGGCTCAGTCAGTAGAATGTGCAACCCTTGATCTCACAGTCTTGGGTTCAAAGCCCCACTCTGGGGTTGGAGACTACATTAAAGAGACAGACAGACAGACAGACTTCTGAAAAACCTACAGCAAACATCATCTTCAATGTGGAAAAACTGAGAGCCTTTCCCGTGAGAGCCTTTCCCGTAAGGTCAGGAATAAGACATGGATGTCCAATTCCACCACTTTTATTTTACATAATACTAGAAGTCCTAGCCACAGCAATCAGACAACAAAAGGAAATAAAAGGCATCTAAACCGGTAAGGAAGAAGTACAACTTTCACTATTTGGAGATGACATGATACTATACATAGAAAACCTAAAAGACTCCAGCTGAAAAACTGCTAGAACTTAAACACAAACCGTAAAATCTCAGGATACAATATCAATGCACATAAATCTGCCACATATCTATACACCACCTATAATGAAGCAGCAGAAAGAGAAATTAAGAAAACAAACCCAATTACAATTGCACCCCAAAATAAGATATCCAGGAGTAAGCCTAACCAAAAAGGTGAAAGACCTGTACTCTGAAAACTGATAAAACCCTGATGAAAGAAATTGAAGATGACATCAAGAAATGGAAAGATGTTCCATGCTCATGGACTGGAAGAACAAATATCGTTAAAATGCCTATAATACCCAAATCGATCTAGACTTTTAATACAATCCCTATCAAAATATCAGCAGCATTTTTCACAGAACTAGAACAAAGGATACAAAAATTTGTATGAAACCACAAAAAATCCCAAATAGCTAAAGCAATCCTGAAAAAGAAAAGTAAAGCTGGAGGCATCACAATTCCAGACTTAAAGTTATATTCCAAGTTCTAATACAAAGCTATAGTCAGCAAAATAGTATGATACTAGCACAAAAAATACACACATAGATCAATGGACCAGAATAGAAAACTCAGAAATGAACCCATCATTATATGGCCAATTAAACATCAACAAAGCGGTAAAGAATATCCAGTGGGAAAAAGATGGACTCTTCAATAAATGGTTTTGGGAGAACTGGATAAGAACATGCAGAAGAAATGAAACTGGACCACTTTCTTAAATTATGCACCATAAAAACCTCAAATAGGGTTAAAGACCTAAATGTGAGACCTGAAACCATAAAAGTCCCAGAAAAGAGGACAGGCAGTAATTTCTCTGACATTGGCTATAGCAACTTTTTTCTAGATAGGTCCCTCGAGACAAGGGAGACAAAAGCAAAACTAAACTATTCAGACTCATCAAGTTAAAAGCTTTTGCACAGCAAAGGAAACAACCAAGAGAACTAAAAGGCACCTATAGAATGGGAGAAGATACCTGCAAACAACATATAAACTTGATAAAGGATTAGTATCCAAAATATTTAAAGAATATACATAACTCAACACCCCAAAACAAAATATCCAATTAAGAAATGGGCAGACATTTCTCCAAAAAAGACATACAGATGGCCAACACACACATGAAAAGAAGCTAATCATCACTTTTCATCAAGGATATGCAAATGAAAACTACAATGAAATATCACTTCACACCTGTGAGAATGGCTTAAATTAAAAAAAAAAAAACCCACAAGAAATAAGTGTTGGTGAGGATGTGGAGAAAAAAGAACCCTCTTGCACTGTTAGTGGGAATGCGTACTGGTGAAGTCACTCTGGAAAACAGTATAGAGATTCACATAAAGTGAAAAATAGAAGTACCCACAATCCAGCAATCATTCTACTGGGTAATTACCCAACGAATACATGACCACTAGTTCAAAGGAATACATGCACCCCTATGTTTATAGTAGCATTATTTACAATAGCCAAGATATGGAAGCAGCTCAAGTATCTCTTGATAAATGAGTGGATAAAGATGATGTGGTGTAAGGGGCCCCTGGGTGGCTCAGCTGGTTAAGTGATCAGCTCAAGTCATGATCCCACAGTTTGTGGGTTCAAGCCCTGTGTCGGGCCCTGTGCTGACAGCTCAGAGACAGAAGTCTGCTTCTGATTCCATCTCTACCTCTCTCTCTGCCCTTTCCCCACTTGCAGTCTGTCTCTCTCTCTCAAAAATAAACAAACATTAAAAAAAATTTTTTTAAAAGATGATGTGGTATATATATACAATGGAGTATTATTCAGCCATAAAAAAGAATGAAATCCTCATAACATTAAATTTGGCAATGATTTCTTGGATATGACACCTAAGGCTTAGGCAACAACAGCTAAACAGACAAAGTAGGTCATGAAAACCTAAAAAAAGACACTATCTACAGAGTAAAAAGGTTACCTTCACAATGGGAAAAAATATCTATAAATCATGTATTTATTTGAAAATGAGCTAATATCTACAATAAATGAAGAACACCTAAATTTCAACAATAACAAAAATCTGATTTTAAAACTAGCTGAAGAATTGAATGGATATTTCTCCAAAGAAGATATATGAATAGCCACTAAGCACATGGAAAGATGCTCAACATCACTAATCATCGGGGAAATGCAAATAAAAATTACAATATAACTTCATACCCATTAAAACGACTATCAAAAAACTAGAAAATAAGTATTGGTGAAAATGTGTATAAACTGGAACCTTTGGGCACTGCTGGTGGGAATATAAAATGGTATGGCCACTATGGGAAAAAGCATGGCAGTTCCTCAACAAATTAAAAGTAGAATTACCATATTATCCACAAATTCTACTTGTCGATAATTCCCCAAATAACTGAAAGGTCAGAAGAGATATTTATACACTCATGTTCATAACAGCACTATTCACAACAGCTAAAATGTGGAAGGAACCCAAGAATCTATCAGTGAATAAGTAAGCAAAATGTATATATACATACAATAGAAATTATTCAGTCTTAAAAATGAAAAACAAAACAACCTCTGCAGTATGACACAACATGAATATTGAGAGCATTATTTTATATAAAATAAAACAGCCATAAAAAGACAAATATGTATAATTCCAGTTACATGAGGTACTTAGAATAGTCAAAATCATAAAGATAAAAAGGATAATGGTGGGAAAAAAGTATAATGATGGTTGGCAGGGGCTAGTTAATGAGTATAGTTTCAGTTTTACAAGATGAAGTTTTGAGGATGGATGTTGGTGATGGCTGCACAGTAGTGTTAATGTGTTTAAAATCATTGAACTGTACACTTAAAAATGGTTATGATGGTTATGTTTTATGTTACCTCTATTTTACCACAATAAAAAACATTTTTTTTTTTAAAAAAAGGAATTGCATTTCCCTCTACATTGCCCATAAGACAACCGAGAATACTGACATCTGGTTATTAGGACTTTTCAGTTATGACTGCTTGATAAAATGCAGATAAAGAGACAAGGCAAGACAGATTTGGAATAATCATATTCACATTAACACGTTATAGCTATATGCATTACATGCATTACAGAATTTAACAAAAGATTGTTTATTCTTCAATAGAATTACTTTGATCATTTTATATGAAGTCTAGATCTAGATTAAAAGTAAACTTTAAAAGTATTATTTAAAAAGCCATATTTTGGGGCAGCTGGGGGGCTCAGTTAAACATCTGACTCTTGATTTCGGCTCAGGTTATGATCTCACGGTTCATGAGATCAAGTCCCATATTGGGCTCTGTGCTAACAGTGTGGAACCTGCTTGGGAATCTCTCTCCCATTCCCCCCTGAAAATAAATAAACATTTAAAAGTAAACCATATTTTAACTTCTCCTGTTACATAAATTTGAAGTTTACCCTAAATAGCTGATTTTACTTACCTACATGTTGTGAAGACACTTTCGTGAACCTCATGCGAAAAGTCTGATGTGCTATTTACTATAAAATTTTCAGTGTTGTGAATGTGTCTCACACTCAAGGGTTCTGTGTTATGCATACCAGGTGGGACAATGATTGAAGACTACTGTCTAGTCAAAGCAATGGGAGTGTGCTGCCCCCAATGGGGACAATTTGGTTCTTAGGGTAGGTGAAAAAAACTTACTCCTTTTGATACGCAAAGTACAGATACCTACAGTACACACAGATATAAAGCAGATTCATGATGTTAAAATTTAATTGGGTGATGGGGGATGTGATTAGGGAATGAAAAAATCTAAAAAGCCTCCTTAGGGGAACGATAATGAAAAAAAAAAAAGATTGAGAAAAAAGGAGACCCTCCTCCAGGAAGTTGCCATGAAAGTTAATACTGGCTTTAAATATAGGATCTACTTGGAGTTAAACGAACAATGCAGAGGAGAGTCGGGCTCTTGGAGAAAAGGGCAAGATGGAAGGTCAAGGGAAGGATTTAGAATTCTGAGTTAGAAAATAAGGGTTCAGGGGTGCCTGGGTGGCTCGGTTGGTTAAGTGTCCTACTCTTAATTTTGGCTCAGGTCATAATCTCACAGTTCATGAGATCAAGCCCCATGATGGGTTCCACGCTGTTAGAAGAAGGGTAAGAAAGGACAGTATAGGATAAGGAAGGAAGGACAGGGAAGGATAAAAGCCTGTTTGGGATTCTCTCCCTCCCTCCCTCCCTCTCTCTGCATCTCTCCTGCTCACATGCTCTCACTCTTGCTCAAAATAAACTAAAAAAAGAAAAAGTTTCAGTACCTGGTTCTGCCACTTATATAAAGTGGCTCAAGTGAGCCCTTGCTTCTTGCTTTATAAAATAGACATGTTAGTAATATTAATGTTGTAGGGATCTTGTGAGAATTAAATTTTTTACAGTTATGTGAAAAATACTTTGCAAAGCTATGGGGTCATGAAATAGTCAGTGGTTACCAAGGACTGGGGTGAAAGTATGGGTTGACTAAAAAGGACATGAGGAACTTCTGGAATGATGGAAATAGTCTGTATCTTAGCTGTGGTGGTGGTGGTGTTGATGATGACTTTTGTCAAAACCAATTAACACCATCTTCATATTGATGCATTCTGTAATAACTGTGTCTCAAGAAACCCAACTTTTAAAAAAAGACCTTTCAAGCCATAATCATACCAATGTTTTCTATTATGCAGAATAATTTCTACCTTTCACAGTAACAGTGTTGGTTTATACTAAACTAGCCATTGGCTAAAATTCTCTTGTCTTTTCTGTAAGGAATTGCTATTAAGCTAGGTCCTTGTAATCCTGATCCCTCTGGAGAATCAAAGTTCAAGACTAAACATTTATTCACTGTATCTGCTAGTTCTCCATTTTTTCCCACTTATGATACAATAAAAACAAACACGTGTGGTCTTCAATATTTTTTTTCTAACCTTGCTATTCAACATACTAGTTATTCTTCTCAGCTTTGTTTTGCTGGCTACTTTTATATGCATAAAGTCTTGTCTTAATCTATGTCCTTAATAAAAGGCTTAAGTAGATAAAGAGTCATGAGATGCTTCATTTTCTTTACAGATGCTTTTCTTTTAGACAGACAGAATGTGAGCAGGGGAGGGGCAGAGAGAGACAAAGACACAGAATCTGAAGCAGGCTCCAGGCTCTGAGCTGTCAGCACAGAGCCTGATGTGGGGCTTGAACCCACAAACCATGAGATCATGACCTGAGCCAAAGTTGGACACTTAACTGAGCCACCCAGGCACCTCGAGATGCTTCAATTGTAACCTCTCTTTGGGCTGTCATCATTTTGATTAGAATATGACTGCTCATCCAATGTACCTAATTGCATTACGTCTAGATCACATTGCCCAAGCTTGTCTATACACATTCTACACAAATATTATGTCTTTAATGTATTATTATTTTGCAGTTCAAAAATGCTGATGTGCTGGGACATTCCCCCTAATGTGGTTCTTGGCAAAATAAAAATAAATTATTATTGAAAGCAATCACTGGAGGCCAAATTTGTTAACTACTTTAAAAGGTGTGAAAGTTTCCCAATACGTACTGTCCTATCTATGAATCTATTGCAATTGACTTATACATAGGATATGAATGAAAATTTAATAGAAATGAAAAGGTGGAAGATGTTTTTTAAAGATAACATTCAATAATAAAGCTCCTAGTGTTTCTTGGAATTTAGGTGAAGCAGTGGAAACAAAAATTTCCAGAATTGTTTTTGTACCTGGCCCCACCCTTGGCAATGTTTCCCTCTTAAGAACTATTGATGTTGGTGCTTCCAGGCATTCAATTTATATTATGTGTGTCAGCTTCCATTTTTTCCCCTCTCATTGCAGATTTTACTGAATGCCACAGATAACACAATGAGTTAGTCGTTTCTACTCAAAAGTACTAACAGAACATAAAGTTTCCTAAATGAAAGTTCTAGACAAATGAACTATTAATCAACCATGTTTTTATAAAAATCAATATTTTGGATACAATGGAAAATCTTACATGGATTAGTCAAGATATTTTCAAATATCCATATGTTTGATATCAAGTTACCAATCATTTGGCTAGATAAGTTAATTTTTGAAAACTTTATACTGGATGACTAGGTACGTTTCAGTCTCTTAGGTATATAGATACAAGGTTTCATGCAAAAATAACTGATTATTATTGTTAAAGATATTGATATTAAAACTACAATAAGAAAAATTAGACAGAAGTCGATATACTTAAGCAACGAAGATTGGGGTATTGTTACTGTCTTTTTCGGTAGTTCTCAAAAGATTTGCTGTTATATATTATAACTAAGTATCTCTTTAAGTGTCTTACAGAAAAGTTATCAATAGTATATAAGCAAGGTGAATACGTAGATAAAGGTAAAGGGGTGAATGATGTTTTACCGAACCACTACCAGAACAAGAGAGTAAAACTAACAGCATTTCAAAGATACATAACTGGTTATCTGAAAGGGTCACAATCTGAAAGGGCATATCAGATTCTGATAAGCCAAGTGCCCCAATTTAAAATTTGCCTCAAAATTTCCATTACTCCCACTTTTATGAAAGGATGTGGCTGATATTAAAGCAGCAGACTAACAATGGTGGGTTAATAACTCAATTAAGATTCTGTTAAATTTTAAGACCCAGAAACAGTCAGAATATCTGTGGAGTTTCAGATAACCTGCATCAGACAGAAAAGATAAAACATGACAAGAAATGACACATAGAGGGAAGTGGGGTTCATGTACAGAGATATGAGCCCTTCACCTGCTGCAGACCAGGAAGAGCGATGGTCTCGGGGCCAGGTGACTGTGCTGCTGTGGTGATAGATCACATACTGGGATATAAAGCAGTCCTCAATAAATATAAAAGAATTGAGATCATATCATGCACACTTTCAGATCACAATGCTATGAAACTTGAAATCAACCACAGGAAGAAGTCTGGAAAACCTCCAAAAACATGGAGGTTAGAGAACACCCTACTAAAGAACGAATGGGCCAATCAATTAGAGAAGACATTAAAAAATATATGGAAAAAAATGAAAATACAACATTCCAAACTCTATGGGAGATGGCAAAGACAGACCTAAGAAGCAAGTACATTGCACTCCAGGCCTATTTCAAGAAATTAGAAAAAGCGCAAGTACCAAATTTAACAGCACACCCTAAGGAACTAGAGGGAGAGCAACAAGAGCACCCCAAACCCAGTAGGAGAAGAGAAGTAATAAAAATCAGGGCAGAAATAAACAATATAGAAACCAAAAGAACAGTTGAACAGATCAATGAAGCCAAGAGGTTTTTTTTGAAAAAATAAACAAAATCGACAAATCTCTGGCCAGGCTTCTCAAAAAGAAAAGAGAGAACACTCAAATAGACAAAATCATAATAAAAATGGACTTATTACAACCAATCCCTCAGAAATACAAGCAATTATCAGGGAATACTATGAAAAATTATATGCCAACAAACTAGACAACTTAGAAGAAATGGACAAATTCCTAAACCCACACTCACTGCCAAAATTCACAAGGGAAGAGATAGGGAACCTGAACAGACCCATAACTAGTGAGGAAATCGAATCAGTTATCAAAAAATCTCCCAACAAATAAGAGCCCTGGTCCAGATGGCTTCCTTGGGGAATTCTACCAGACATTTAAAACAGAATTAATACCCATTCTTCTCAAGCTTTTCCAAAAAATAGAAATTGAAGGGAAACTTCCAGACTCACTCTATGAAGCCAGAATTACTTTGATTCCCAAGGCAGACAGAGACCCAGCACAAAAAGAGTACTACAGGTCAATATTCTTGATGAATACGGATGCAAAAATCCTCAACAAGATACTTGCAAATCAAATCTAACAGCACATAAAAAGAATTATCCACCATGATCAAGTGGGATTCATTCCTGGGTTACAGGGCTAGTTCAATATTTGCAAATCAATCAATGTGCTACATCACATTAACAAAAGAAAAGATAAAAATCATATGATCCTGTCAAATAGATGCAGAAAAAGCATTTGAGAAAATACAGCATCCTTCTTAATCAAGACCCTCGAGAAAGCCGGGATAGAAGGAACTTACTTAAACATCATAAAAGCTATTTATGAGAAGCCCTCAGCTAACATCATCCTCAATGGGGAAAAACTGAGAGCTTTCCCTCTGAATCAGGAACACGACAGGGATGTCCACTCTCATCACTGTTGTTTAATATAATGCTGGAAGTCCTAGCATCAGCAATCAGACAACAAATGGTACCAATGCAAAAACAGACACAAAGATAAATAGAACAGACTAGAGAGCCCAGAAATACACTTTATATGGTCAATTAATCTATGACAAAGGGGGCAAGAATATACAATGGGGAAAAGACGGTTTCTTCTACAAAATGGTGTTGAGAAAACTGAACAACATGCACAAGAATGAAACTGAACTACTTTCTAACACTGTACACAAAAATAAACTCAAAATGGATTAAAGACCTAAATGTGAGACCTAAAACCATAAAAATTCCAGAAGAGAACACAAGTAGTAATTGCTCTGACATTGGTCATTGCAACATTTTTCTAGATACGTCTCCTGAGGCAAAGGAAATAAAAGCAAAACTAAACTATTGGGACCACATCAAAATAAAAACTTTTGCACAGCAAAGGAAACCTTCGACAAAATAGAAAGACAACCTATTCAATAGAAGACATTTGAAAATGATGTATCTGTTGGTTAACATCCAAAATATATGAAGAATTTGTATTAAACCAAAGCAACAAATAATCCAATTCAAATGGTCATAAGACATGAATGGGCATTTTTCCAAAGAAGACATACAGGACATACAGATGGGCAACAGACATAAAAAGATGCTTATCATTGTTTCTCATTAAGAAAATGCAAATCAAAAGTGAAATGAGATATCACCTCACACTGGTGAGAATGGCTGAAATCAACAACACAAGGAACAACAGGTGTTGGCAAGGATGTGGTGAAAAAGGAACCCTAGTGCACTTTTGGTGGGAATGCAAAGTGGTGCAGCCCCTGTAGAACAGTATGGAGGTTCCTCAGAAAATTAAAAATAGAATTTCTATATGATCCAGTAATCCCACTACTGGGTATTCACCCAAAGAAAACAACAACTAATATGTAAAGATATATGCACCTCTATGTTTTTTGCATTATTTACAATAGTCAAGATATGGAAACAAAGTAAGTGTCCATCAATAGATGAAAGGATAAAGAAAATGTGGCGTGTGCATATGAGTGTGTGTGTGTGTATACACACATAAATGAAATCTTATGCAGCCACAAAAGGATGAGATCTTGCCATATGTGATAACATGGATGGACCTAGAGGGTATTATGCTAAGTGAAATAAACCAGACTGAGAAAGACAAATGTCATATGATTCCACTCATATGTAGAGTCTAAAAACCAAATGAATAAACAAACACAAACCAGAATCAGACACATAAATACAGAGAACTAATGGTTGTAAGAGGAAAGAGGGGTGGGAGGATGGACCAAATGGGTGAGGGGATGTAAGGGATGCAGGCTTCCAGGGATGGAATAAATAAGTTATGGGAATACATGATTTAGCTTGGGGAATACAGTCAATGATCTTATTAACAGCACTATATGGGGACATATGGTAGCTATACTTGTGAGCATAGCATAACCTATGAACTTGTTCAATTACTATCCTGTACACCTGAAACTAATGAAATATTGTGCATCAACCGTACTCAAGAAATTTTTAAAAATTCACATTGTAGGTCACCTAGAAAATAGAATATATTCTCTCATAAAATAAAAAAGCATGGTGTTTAGGTTCTTATGTCACACTCCAAAAACTCAGTTTAACATACAAATTCAAAGACTTATAATCTGCACAACATATATGAGACTAGGAGAGCAAGAGGAGCATATTATATTGTGTTAAGAAATATTTTGTGTGAATTTACTTAGGGACCTGAAAAACATAACAAAGAGAATGATATGTAGAAGAAGTAGGAGAAAAATGTGTATTGGGTAACAACTAGTTTTGGACAGCATGCTAAACATTTTGAATTTATGATCTTATTTAATCCTCACAACAATCCTATGAGGAAGATGCTGCTATAATCACTGTTAGAGATATAGCAACATTATGCGAAGTGAAAAAAACAGACACAAGGGACCACGTACTGTGTGATTCTATTTTCATGGAATGTCAAGAAAGGGAAAATTTAGAGAAACAAACAGTAGACAGATTAGAGGCTGAGTAGACAGACTGGAGACTGAGTCAACTGTAAAATGAGCTTGAAGGGTCTCATTGGAGGAGTAAAAATGTAAAAATGTACCCAAATTGATTTGGTAGTGGTTACATCATTCAGCAAATTTACCAAAAAAGCACCAGATTGTATACTTAAAATGGGAGAATTTTAGAACATGTAAAAATATACCCCACTAAAGCTGTTACAATGAAAAAAGAAAAAAGATAGAAGAAACACAGACCTAGAGTTTAAGGAAAGTACCCATGGTCGCTATGTTACTTTCCTATTGTTGTTGTAACAAATTACCAAAATTAGTGGTTTAAAACAACATGGATTTATGATCTTATAGTTCTGGAAGCTAGAAGTCCAAAACAGGTCTCACGGGGCTAAAATCAAGGTGTGGGCACGGCTGCATTCCTTCCTGGGGTAGAACAATTCTTCACCTCTTTTCTATCATCACATCTCCCTCTCTGACCCTCCTGCCTCCCCAGAGCCCTTGTGATGACACTGGGTCCACCTGGATAGTCTCATCTCAAAGTCTCTTAGTCATGTCTGCAAAGTCTCTTCCACCATAGAAAGTACCATATTCCCAGGTTCTTTGGGGGTATTCTGTCCCCACTGCAGTCTCTTCTCTTGGCAGGCTGAAAACCAAACCCAAGGCCAGGCAGCCCAAGCACTTGCTTGCTTCAGCACTGTGTTACTGTGTACTCCTGGCTGACAGCAAGAAAGCACTGGGACAGCTCTGAAAATGTCTTCTCAAAATAAACTGGACACTCAGGAATAGAGAAGTCTAGGGTCTTAAAAGCAACTCTCATTCTCCAGAGTTCTAGGGGCAGCCATCTCAAATCTAAAGTGGTGGGCAATTCACATGTATGGAAATACCTATACTAAATCAAGAGCAATCATCCATCTCTTTGAAAGACATAAACGACAATGCTATAGGGAATCCTTCAGAAAAATAAACTGTCAGTTACTCATTCTTATTTGCTTTCTTTTCCTTCTTTTAAAAATAAACAGCACAATTTTCAACATCCTATGACTTCTTTGATCTTTGAGTGAGAAAGGCAGTTTAAGAATTGTTATCCTTTAAAAATTTTTTAATATTTATTTTTGACATAGAGCGAGAGAGAGCGTGAGCGCGCAAAAGCGGGAAAGCAAATAGGGGAGGGGCAGAGACAAAGGGAGACATAGAATTTACAGTAGCTCCAGGCTCTGAGCTGTCAGCACAAAGCCTGACAGGTTTCAAACTCACAAACCATGAAATCATGTCCTGAGCCAAAGTTGGCCACTTAACCAACTGAGCCACTGAGCAAAATAAGTCAGGCAGAGAAGGACAAATACCATATGTTTGCATGTATAGGAGGAACTTAACGGAGGACCATGGGGGAGAAGAAGGGGGGAAATGGTGGGGGAAAGGGAGGGAGGCAAACCATGAGAGACTCTTGAATGATGAGAACAAACTGAGGACTGATGGGTGTGGGGGGGAGGGGGAGATGGACATGGAGGAGGGCACTTGTGGGGATGAGCACTGGGTGTTATATGGAAACCAACTTGACAATAAACTATTTGAAAAAAAAAATCAAGTGAGCCACCTAGACACATATATAATTATTACCCTAGTTCTGGGGCACCTAGGTGGCTCAGTCAGTTGAGCATCTGGTTCTTGATTTCAGCTTTGGTCATGATCTTGCAGTTTGTGTTTTGGAGCCTCATATCAGGTTCTGAACTGGCAGTGTGGGGCTTGCTTGGAATTCTCTCTCTCTCTCTCTCTACTCCCCTTAAAAACAAATAAATTTAAAAAAACTGTTATTCTAATTCTGAATGGAAGTATAACTGAAGATATAAGAAAAATTTATGATTAAGTTCAACTATAAAGCAATAGAAAGATAAAGAGGGATAAAAAAACAACCTGCCCAAATAATCAAGAACAATCCCTTGGTTCTACTCCCTGCTTTTAAAGAAAGAATTCATGAAAGAGAAGAAAACCATGTTTTTTCCTAAATCATCAAAACCTCAGTTTAGGGGTGCTTAGGTGGCTCAGTTGGTTAAGCATCCCATTCCTGATTTCAGCTCAGATCATGTTCTCATGGTTCATGGGACTGAGCCCTGAATTGGACTCTCAACTGGCAGTATAGAACATGCTTGGGACTCTCTCTCACCCTCTCTTTCTGCCCCTTCCACTCACACACACACACTCTCTCTCAAAATAAAATGAGTGAACTTTAAAACAAACAACTTTTAGTTTAAATATTAAGATGAGTACTTGGACACTCTCAGGGATGGAAAAGAATGGAGACAGCAGACAGGAAGAAATGTATAGAGGTTATCCCCAATACCCTTTTCATTTAAAAACATCTTTTTCTTTAATAATACTTCTTTATCATAATTATAACATTAATTTTTTAACATAGTATGATACTTATCTTGACATATTATCACATCCTTTGATCAGTTGCCTCGCCAGACTTACGTCTAATACTGTCACTGTTTATTTTCTGGGATTCCCCCCAACGTGGCTTTCCCAATACCCTGTTTAAACTACAACCCAAATGTAGCATTTCTTTCTAACTGTAGGCATTGTCTTTTGCAAACTACTTGAAAAAAATTAACACGATTATTGTTGAATACTTATGCAATGATTTACATTGTAAAGAAGTTTTGTGCGAATTCTAACACAAGGAACAGTTACTAAAAAACCAAATTGCTAGTGAGATGAAAATTCTTGAGAAAACTAACAAAATTATGCCTTATGGATTTCGATAAACTACCTTCTTAAGAAGCACAAACATCCACTGGCACTAATTCTCAACACTTTTTAAAGAAAGCTTTCCTCTTGCAGCTTGGATTTCAAAGTTCATGTTAAATCAGTTTCAGAATATACTTTCTGTAAACACAATAATGAAATAGTGATTTAATTCCAAGTTAGCTTAGAGCAGCCAATAAAATCCATAAAAATTTGAAATACCTTACATTGAAATGAAAAATAATTAAACACTGGAAAATACTGCTGCAATGACAAGGTTTAAAACAAAATACCCATTTGAAAAATAAAAAGCAGTAAATTGTTTTACCTACTATTCATTTAACAAATACCACCCTACATTTGCCAAGAACAGGGATACATCAAAACATCTTTTTTTTTAAAGAAGTTGTTTTTTTAAATATTTTATTTATTTTTGAGACAGAGAGAGAGACAGCATGAGCAGGGGAGGATCAGAGAGAGAGGGAGACACAGAATCCGAAACAGGCTCCAGGCTCTGAGCTAGCTGTCAGCAGAGCCCAATGTGGGGCTCAAACCCACCAACAGTGAGATCACACCTGAGCCGAAGTCGAACGCTCAACCGACTGAGCCACCTAGGCGCCCCCATCAAAACATATTTCTGCCTTTGTAGAACTTGCCGTTAGTGGTGTGGGGAGGAGGAGACATGAATGTGTGAATAAATACAGAATATATCAAATATTGAATGCATCTCAAGGGTACTTGAAGACTTATTCAATGGAAAGATTCTGAACAAGCATTTGTATGTCGAAGAACTTTCTACAAGAGAACAAACTAATTCACTGCCTGTGAAAATGAAAGGATAAGAACAAGGTTAAAGGATCTGCATACTTTCCCAGACCAGAGAGAAAGGAGGTGGGAAGAACACTGGGAAGAAGAGTTCCAAGATCATGGAGTTTAACTGCAGTCTGAGTCAGAAGTGGGTTGTGGCAGGGTGGCCCTGGCATGGTGGGAGCAGAGAGAGGGGCATCGGGTATATCGCCGAGGAGTTGTTGTCATTTGTGTGTGTGCATGCAATCGAGAGACAGTCATCTAATAGACAGTCATCTAATAAACTGTGTAGACGTTAATTTCATGACATAACTAGAAGTCAGTGAAATGTTTATGGGATGTGCACCATTCATTCAGAGTTACCATCAACCTTTCTGGCCACTGAAATTTGAGTGGATAATATTCTAAAATTGAAAACAAGCAAAGAAATAAGTCAGGCAGAGAAGGAAAAAATACCATATGTTTGCACGTAAAGGAGGATTAGGAGGAACTTAATGGAGGACCATGGGGGAGAAGAAGGGGGGTATAGTGGGGGAGAGGGAGGGAGGCAAACCATGAGAGATTCTTGAATACTGAGAACTGAGGGCTGATGGGGGTGGGGGGAGGGGAAGGGGGGTGATGGGCATGGAGGAGGGCACTTGTGGGAATGAGCACTGGGTGTTATATGGAAACCACCTTGACAATAAACCTTTAAAAAAAAAAAAACAAGCTAAGTCTTCATCAAGAAGGTACTAATTATAAAACAAAAGAACACTAAAATTATTACAATGGTGTGTATAGATTAATGTTTGTTGACATACATATTCATGGCATATTAACTGATGAGGGAGTGTGGGGCAAGCTGAGGGCAAAATACAGGCTAAGAGCACCCACATCCCATGCGGACTATGTGTGATATGCCTCAGATGCTACTGGCCACCCAAGAACAAGGGAAAGGGGTTTAAGTGTTTACCATGGTGATGTGGGAAACTAAGACAAATGAAAATTTAAGTTCCCTCACAGCCTAGAGTCCACTGACAAGTCCTTGAAACTAGCAGAATGACCTCCCTCCAGAAGCTCAGCTGCCTCAGTGATGATACTTTGCTATGGGCAAAAGAGAATCCGAACCTCAAGGATCATGTAAGTCTACTTCCTTTATCTCACTGCCCCAAGACATATGTTGGCAATCATCCTCCAAGCTTAGACCACTGCCCGCCACCCCTCCTCACCTATATACATCTGAAGGGTCTCAAGACAGGTTTCATTAAGTGGTAATAAGTGGTGTTTCCCCAGCAACAGCTAGACCCTCAAGGTCCTAGAAACTTTGCTTCCAAAATTCTTTACAGACTTACTCTATCCCTGACCTCCTCCCAATCTGAGGGTATTTAATGAGTTACCTGTCATGACCGCAGTGCAGCTCTTTCTGCCCACATCGCCTATGTCCGTGCTTTAATAAAATCACCTTTTTGCACCAAAGACATCTTCAAAAATTCTTTCTTGGTCACTGGCTCTGGAACCCCAACCATGACACCAAAACTTCATCAGTGACAACAGCAAGTATGAATACTTCTCTTATGTAAAATGTATTTAAATTTCTGTGTAGAGATTTCTAAAAGAATCTTCAAAAAACTGTGAAGAGCAATGGGCCACGGGGTAATTTTGTTTTTCTTTTTGCTCCTTTTGGTACGATTTTAATTCTTTACAAGAAGCGGCGCCATTTTAATGCAACGGATAATGTTACTTCAAAAAATTAATGAGATTATATGCTTCTGTGAAGCAAAACAATCTGGTAACCGTATCATTACCTCACCCAGACCAAACAACCAACTTTTAATAAGATGTTCCCCTGTTCTACAGCAACAGGTAGGCCACCCAGAGAGTAGTTACTAATACTCTTAACAATTTCATTTGAAACCTTTTTAGTAAGGATGAGATAATAATTTCACCTCAGGGTTACCTCTACAAAACAACCTTCATTAATAAAGGCAATATTAAACATCAAACTATATACATTACATAAATAGTTTTGATGAAAAAGCCAATAAAAACATGTATAAGGAAGCCTCTTCAAACTGTGACAAGTGGCATTCCTGTATGTGACTTTTCTGGAAGATATTTAACCTATACACTCTTAGACCAACTAAATTAAAATCAGTTCCTTGATAGTACTATGCCCTAATTTTGTTGCATAGTAGGTTTAACCTTAATAATAAAAAAAAAAAAAAAACAGGTCTCTACTGAGAGACCTGATAAGTATTGCTGATGGGTGAGTATATTTTTTCTATCTCTATATGACGGTTACAAATTTCTCTAGAATAATAATAAGGTCAGAATCTCCTTTCAAAAGCTTTATTTTTTAAATTGCATTTCATAGCTTCTTGTTCATATGTTTGAGTGATCAGGCAGCCTGCTAGTTAGTGCTAAAACTTATAAATAATACAGTAGGATACTTGTATTATTTGAAACCTATTAGACTGACATTAGCGTATTTCAAGCTTGCACATATCCACATTTCTTTAAAAGGCACCAGCAATAAATGAGTCATCTGATGGGCGAGCCCATGAATAAATGAATGCTTCATGTAAACTGTGGTGTACAGAACACTCCTCAGGCAGGTCTCATTAAACAACAGCACCAATGAAAAAGAGAAGCTGTAAACAACTTCCCATGTGACAGAAAACTCAGTATGTTTGACTTCTATTCAATACAAACAAAAACTTCCTGAACAGTCAACAAGAAATTAAAGGAGTTGCAGTCTGCCTACCAAGGTTAGGCAACAGAAAACAGTGATAAGGTAGATCTGCATACCATTCATATGCCTGAGAACAACCAGAACAGTTAATTTAATGAATATGTAAACAGTTGGCTCATTTTGATCCAACCAATATTTACTAAACACTTATTGCTTGCTTTGCAAGTGGGAATATTTCAGACAGTACCAAGCTTCTTTAAAAGATAGCCCCTAGTATAAAGAAGCTTCTATAGGGGCACCAGCGCGGCTCAGTTGGTTAAGTGTCTGACTTCAGCTCCGGTCATGATCTCACAGTTCATGGGTGCAAGCCCTGTGTTGGGCTCCATGCTGACAGCTCAGAGCCCGGAGCCTGCTTTGGATTCTGTCTCCCTCTCTCTTTGCCCCTCTCCTGCTCTTGCTCTGTCTCTCAAAAATAAATAAATAAATATATATTTTCTAAAGAAGCTTCTATAATGGGGGAGGGTAAGAAAATTATAAAAATACCATAATAGAGTATTTCCATAAGAAAGGTACAAACTAGTGTAAGATAAGTCATAAGAATTAAGAATTGTGGGTTTTTTTTTTTTTGGAGGGGTGGTTTGTCTGTTTAGGCATTTAAAGTAATATTTTTATGGGAGGTTTCTAGGGGGTAGTATTTGATAGAAGACTTAAAGACTGGGTAACATAGTTAATTCAACTACATTTTTTTTCTGTCACCTCTTTTACAGATAGCATCAACTAGAAGGCATGGTCAATCAGGAAACTCACATTCTGTTCAACAAAATATTTAATGGAACATCCAGAAAGATATGTTTGCTTGTTGGTGTATATTTTCTCACTGCCTCTTCCAACATAATGGGAAAACAGTCACACAGTACAACTTTACATCTTTAATCTTCTTTTAATATCGAATAGGCAATACTAAGCATACTTTAGACTTAGCCATACATAATAAATGCTACAATTTGAGCAGTTCTGGCATTCCTCTTTTTGTGTGTGATGAGCACCCTAGCCTTCAGTGGAATGAACAGCGCCTTCCACAGAGGGAGAAACATAAAAAAGATGGACATCTATGGATTATTCACGAACTACAAGGTGATTCAAAGTAGACTCAGTTTGCTCCTTCTGCATACAGAGCTTCTAACCTGAGAATGTTCCTCTATCAGAAATAAACAGTAAATTTCTCTTTCAAACAAAATATCCTTCCTACAATATAAAGGTCAGATACTGAGGCATAACATAAATAGTAATCTTTTCAGAACATTATGAAGGAAGGAAAAATGTTCAAATTTTGTAACTACCTAAAACACTGAAAAGGAAGCCAAATACAGGCAAAACTATCTTACATTCAGTAGTATACAGGAGTGCAAACACCATGCATTCGGTGGAGTGAAGTATAGTCATATTGTTGTGAAGCAGCTCTCCAGAACGTTTTCATGTATAAAACTTGAATTCTTTAGCCATTAAAGAGGTCTCCTTTTTCCTCACTACCCAAACCCTGTCCATCACCACCCTACCTTTTGTTGCTATAAATTTGAATAGATACATAATTTAAGTGGAATCATAAAGTATTTTTCTTTTTGTGACTAGCTTATTTTACTTAGCATAATGTCCTCCTGTCCTCCAGCTTCATTCATGCTGTAGCTTGTGACAGGATTTCCTATTTTTTTTTTTTTAGTTTTTTTTTTTTAATTGAGAGAGAGAGAGAAGGAGGGAGGGAGGGAGAGAGCACAGACTCACAAGTGGGGAGGAGCAGGGAGATAGAGGGAGACAGAGAGACATGGGGCTCCATCTCCAGAACGGCGAGATCATGATCTGAGATGAAATCAAGACACCTAACCAACTGAGCCACACAGGTGCCCCATGAATTTCCTTCTTTTTTAATGAATAATATTTCCTCATATGTATATACCACATTTAGTTTATCCATTCATCCACAGATGGACACATGGATTGTTGCTACCTTTTGCCTACTGAGGGTAATGTTATGAAAATGAGTGTAGAAATATCTTTTTGAGACTCTGGCTTTCAATTCTTTTGGATAAATATCCAGAACCGGGATTACTGATTCATATAGTAATTCTACTTTTATTATTATTTTTTAATGTTTGCTTATTTTTGAGAGGGAGGGGGAGGGAAAGACAGGGAGAGGAAGAGTCAGAGTGTGAGCAGGGAAGGGGACAGAGAGAAACACAGAATCAGAAGCAGGCTCCAGACTCTGAGCTGTCAGCACAGAGTCTGACGCGGGTCTCAAACCCACAGATTGTGAGTTCATGACCTGAGCCGAAGTTGGACACTTACAATTAAGCCAACCAGGTGCCCCTCTACTTTTTATTTTGGACAACACTTTCAAGACCTTTTGTGTGCCTTTTGATTACTAATGCGGTTTCCAAACTGGATTCTTACATGTTAAATTCTACTTCCTTGGATCAAGAAGATGTGGTTTGTCTATACAATGGAATACTACATGGCAATGAGAAAGAATGAAGTCTGGCTATGTGTAGCAACATGGATGGAACTTGAAGGTGTTATGCTGAGCGAAGTAAGTAAGGCAGAGAAGGACAGAGACCATATGTTTTCACACATAGGTGGATTAGGAGAAACTTAATGGAGGACCACGGGGGAGGAGAAGGGAAAAAATAGTTGAGGGGAGGGAGGCAAACCATGAGAGACTCTTGAATACTGAGAACAAACTGAGGGCTGATGGGGGTGGGAGAGAGGGGAAAGGGGGAGGTGATGGGCATGGAAGAGGGCACTTGTTGGGATGACCACTGGGGGAAGCCAACTTGACAATAAACTATGAAAGAAAAAATAAAAAATAAATAAATTCTGATTACATAGATTATTAGTATACTACAAATTCTAGGTGATTGCTTTTTCTAAAATAAACATTAGATTCTTGAGGAATACATCCTTCCTTTTTTCTAGAACATTAGAAACATAATTTATCCTTCATATTCATTCACTGAACAAATGCACATTGAGAGCCTATTACATGCTAGGCATTGGCACCAGAACAAAACAAAAAAAGTTAAATTTTCACCTGTCCCCATCCCCTCCAGTTCTTTTCTGGCTGAAGTTAAGGAATTACAATATTAAGGAGGTTTTAGTTGAATGTTTTATCTAGGGATGGGCTATACCTAACTATGCTGGATGGAAAGCTGTTTATTTTTTCATCTCATTATTTTTTTTTAATTTTTATTTTTTTAAATGTTTTATTTATTTCTAGGAGAGAGCGAGAGACAGCGTGAGCAGGGGAGGGTCAGAGAGAGAGGGAGTCACAGACTGAAACAGGCTCCAGGTTCCGAGCTGGCAGTCAGCGCAGAGCCCGATGCGGGGCTCGAACCCACGAACCGCGAGATCATGACCTAAGCGAAAGTCGGACGCTTAACCGACTAAGCCACCCAGGCGCCCCTCATCTCATTATTTACTTAATTATTGATTGTAGGGTGTTGGTTCAACTCAAGTTGAATCCCTAACATTCTGTTATCTTATTCATTTTTATTTTAGTCCACACTGGCTTATGTTATTCTATGTTAAAAGAATCATATTAGTGCTTCTTCCAGTAAGTGACAAGGGAAAAATTCTTAAACAGAAATTTTGCATTGAATTGCGCACCACTGGACTATCTCAAACATATGCAAAACAAAATACTCTGGCCAATAAAGCAGAATCTAAACATTTAACCTGCTAGAAAATGATGCTTTCTCTTTAGTATTCCACACCTCCACACCTTTTTACTTCACAGCCCTTCTTATGTCTGGTAATTAAGAAGCCAAGAATGCAGACTCTGAGCCTTCTACCCAGGTTCAAATCTTGGCTGCATGACAGCCTGTAAGTTACTTAATCTATATGAGTATCTCTTCATTTGTAAATTTGGGATAATGTTACATATGGTTATTGTTAGGATTAAATGATTTAATGTATGTAATTTGTGTAGAACAGTGCTTGGCATCCAATAAACACTAAGTGTTACTTGTAATTAATATAATAATTATTGTTATTTATTTATACAGTGCTTTTGTCTGTTTCCTTCCACAAAAACATACATTCACTGAGGGCAGGGAGCATATCTCTTATTCATCCACTGTGCATCTGGTGCATAGTATAGTACCCGTGACGAAAGGAGTGCTCGATAAAAAAGTCAGTGAATGAATATCTTCATTCCCCTCCAAATATCCTATCCTTAAGGGTTTTTTTTTTTTTTTTTGGTTTGCTTAATGGGAGCTTTCTACAATACTACCAGTATTTCATATGTGATCATTTCCAGTTTATTATTTTATTTTTAAAACGTATCCATTTTTACAAATGCTCCATGCCCAACATGGGGCTTGAACTCATGACTCTGAGATCAAAAGTTGGATGCTCTACCAACTGAGGCACCATGTACCCCTGGTCTTTTCCAATTTAGATAGAATATACCAAATTCCTTTATTAGAGCTTTTATTAGTAAGATCCAAGTTTAAAATCTTAATTATCCTGACGGGTCAGCTACGAATATTGTCTTATATTTTCCTTAATTTATAACACAAGCCTTGTGGGATGACACCTTCAGTGGTGTGTCTCATCTTCACTCATCACAGAAATAAGACATTTCCATCCTACTTATAACAAAACAAACAATGATAAGGATGTCAGTGGGACAAGGATTGTACCATTACAATTTTAGGGGGAAACCCCCCAACTTTGATCAAAAGAGGTTCCCACTATGGGCAGGGGTGGGAAATGGGAGAAGAAGGGAAAGGAAATTCTTTTGGAGACTGTAACTCAGTTAATACTCAACTCAGCTCTGTGTTCACAGGAGTTTTATGTATCTTGTTTTGCTGGCTATGATGTCCCTCAATAGCGCCTAGTGCTGCCACATTAATGGGACTACCTGAGTGACAGAGGCCACGGTGGTGCATGTTTCTTCTCCAGAATCACTGTTCATTGCATACTTATATTTCCTGTTTTCTTCTTTCCACAAAGGACCTGCCATAATACCAGTGCTAATTGACTAAAGGTTTGTTGACTCAAGGTGGGAGGCTGTCTGGGTCCAATGGCCAAGACAGGCAGGTAATAAGAACTATTTACATTATTTCTGATATAATGAACATACAGAACACACCTTTCTAAAGTGTCAACTTAGCACCACTTATGTTCTGAACAATTAAGGGGGGGTGTGGGCCAGACAATCATAGTTTCCCAACATAGCAAACATAAAAATATGAGGATCAGTGGCAAGGTAAATTTTTCTTTAAGCCTTCTAATTTTCTCTTGGCCTTCACCTAGAATCAAGCTTTGATGAAGTAGGGATAACAATACTGACTCCACAATTAAACTTTCTGTTTAGAGTTTTGAACACTAGGCAGTTGTTTTCAATCTTTTTTCTTCCTCACATGCATGAGCAGATATACACTGTTCTTTCTTTATAATTTTATTTTTTTAATGTTTGTATATTTTCTGAGAGAAGAGAGACAGAGTGAATGCAGGGGAGGGGCAGAGAGAGAGAGAGAAGGAGGGAGACACAGAATCCAAAGCAGGCTCTGAGCTGTCAGCACAGAGCCTAATATGGGGATCAAACCCACAAACCATGAGATCATGACCTGTGCCAAAGTCAGACACTTAACTGACTGAACCACACAGACACCCCTACAGTGTTCTTTCTTAATGGCAAGTGAATTGCTAACTTCACTTTCAAAAGTATTTTGGAGGGCTTTACCCGGTCACCTCTTTTCTCTCTCTTCACTGTTCCCTCCTCCATTTCTTACTTCATATACCTGCCTCTCTCACCTCTCTCACTCAGCCAAATAAGTATTTAAATCCTGGATCGAAGAGATAAATAACTGCCTTAATGTTTTGTTTTTTTTCCAAAGAATCAAACAGCATGTATTTTCTCTCTGTATTCTCAAACTATTACTTCCTTAACCAAGAAAAATCCCTGTAGCACTGTTAGGGATTTTTGGCTCACATCACAAAGTACAAGCAGTCTCTTCCATCAAAGGAACATGCATTTTAACTAAAGGGTTATAAAATATTTGTGAGAAAATGAAATAATAATGTCATCAGTATAAAAGATATTCCAAGGAGGTCATATATAACTGAATGTTGAAATTAATAATCGCAGAAATAATAAAGACACATCATTTCTACATTAGCTCATTAGGTTTTATCCTTAAGACAAGTGTCTGTAGTAATTTTTGTAATTTCTATGTTAAATATAGAAAATAATAGATCAGAAAATTTAAGTAACTGATACAGATTGGCATAGTTTTTAAGTGGAAAAGATGGGACTCTACCCACGCCTTAATTCCAGGCCCTAGATTGCAGTCTCAAGCAGGATAGGAAGCTCCTGGGTAGGAGTAGCCAGGAGAGCCCACCTGGAGAATGCTGGGAAACAATCTGCCTAGCGGGCAGAGTACTCCTAGGGGTAGACTCATAGGAAGGTTCTGCAACAAGTTAGAAGTGGAAAAATGAGGGCATCCAATTGGAAGAAAGTTGTGAAGAATGCATATAAGTAGGAACGTAATGGGAGAGTTTACATTGAGCCAAGGATTCAAGTAGGAGCAGAGGGACATAGAATGGGGTGGGAGCCAAGCCTGTCTGGGGAGAGCCTTACCCACCAGAGTCAATTTTTTTTCCTAAGTAATACCAGGCTTAGAGTAGAGAAGTGACAGGACAAAGACTGCATTTTAGGTAGATTAATATTGGTATTGGAAAAGATAGAAATGATTGCATTATAATGGAAGGATATGGAATCAAAGATCCTGGGCCAGACCCATGCTCAATCAATAATTATAGGAGCCAGGCATGTCATAGCCCTTTACTGCCAGTTTCCTTTTCAGAAGAGAGTTTTTGTGTGTGTTTGTTTTGTTTTGTTGTTTTTTAAAATGAGAATCAAAGTAAATAGCAGATATGAAAGCACTTTTAAAATTAGAACATACTATACAAACGCAAATTACTATTTCATGTATTAATCTGAACCAAAGAGAGAGGTATTTTTCTTTTTGAGAGAGAGAGAGCATGCGTAAGCAAGCGTGTGCATGCAAGCTGGGGAGAGGCAGAGAAAGAGACAGAATCCCAACCAGGCTCTACAATGTCAGCACAGAGACCAGCCCCATGGGGCTTAATCACACAAACCGTGAAAGCCTGACCTAAGCCAAAATCACAAGTTGGATGCCTAAATGACTGAGCCACCAAGGTGCCCCCACAGAGGGAAATTATTAAGGGAGAGACTTCAACTGGTAAATTATTGTAATAATTCAGAGAAGAGGATGAGAGTATAGAACAGAGTGATGTTAGGAAAAACTTAAAAAAAAGAAGATTCAGGATCTGAAAGACATTGTAAGGGAATAGTAGGCAGAATCACGCACCGATGTTTATCAGGAAGATCAGTGACAGAGAGGAGGGTGCCAATTATGCCTGAACAGAACAGCAGAAGTAGGAAAGTTGATGCTAAGTTGGGAGGGAAGGTAAGGGGACAAGTAAAAATG
This sequence comes from Proteles cristata cristata, assembly GCA_017311185.1. Taxonomy (NCBI): domain Eukaryota; kingdom Metazoa; phylum Chordata; class Mammalia; order Carnivora; family Hyaenidae; genus Proteles; species Proteles cristata. The sequence goes on along the minus strand of JAESUZ010000683.1, from coordinate 308,204 downwards.
ACCACGAAGCACACAGTGAACAAGAAAGAAAAGGGTAGGGCTGGGTAGAGATTTGGGGCCTGGAGCTTCTTCTCTATCCCATTTCACTCTCCCTCAGGCACCTCTTCCACCTAATTTCAAGTGCTTAAAACCCTTCCAAATATCCTCGGATTCCACCCCGACGCCATCACCCTCAGCCACACCATCATCCCCCTTCGCCAGGACCACCCCAAAAGTCAGGCCACTACCCTCTACACATCTCCCACTGCAGCCAATTGTCTTTTTTTTTTTTTTTAATGTTTTATTTATTTCTAGGAAAGAGAGAGAGAGACAGTGTGAGCAGGGGAGGGTCAGAGAGAGGGGGAGTCACAGACTCTGAAACAGACTCCAGGCTCTGAGCTAGCTGTCAGCACAGAGCCCGAAGTGGGGCTCAAACCCACGAACCGCGAGATCATGACCTAAGCGAAAGTCGGACGCTTAACCGACTAAGCCACACAGGCGCCCCAATTGTCATCTTTTAAAAAGGTGCATCAGGCAATGTCACTTCCCTGCTTAAAACCTTCTAACTGCTTTTTCCCCTGCTAACACATAAGTCTAAGCTCTTTAGCTGAGGAAGATTTACACCTTCTTTTACATCATCTCCTAGCCTTCTTTTACATCATCATTTCCTACCATTTTCCAGAAACAGACCTTATCTCCATTTCTGGAACAAGCTTAGCCTCATCTTTGAGCCTTTGTACTAAGCGTTTCTTTTACCTAGAAAAAAAAAATAAAAGGTTACACTGAGTACTTACTATATAAAAGCACTGTACATGTCTTAAACCACTTACCTTCCATCTTTAACATAAATGCTAATAAGATGTCCCTTTATGGAGGAGGAAACAGTCTCAGAAAGATTAAGGAAACTACCTCTAGGGTATATAGTTAGTAAATGTCAGAGCCTGGAAATGAATCCAGTCAATGTGGCACCAGAGACTATGTTGTCAAGTATTTCCTATCTTGAAATTCTCATGCTCCTGTTCCTTGCTTGGCTGACTTATTGTGCTTCCCATCTCAATGTAAATATCACCGCTATAGAAAGGCCATCTCTGACTTCCTAACCAAAAGTGGTCACTGAAGCCTGTGCTATTGTGTCATTCCATCCTCAGCCATAAAACAGTGCTGATCACAGAGCAGGCCCTCAAATACTTGCTGAATGAATGAGGATTAAGAAGAGTTTGTTACAATTCCTAGAATTTTAGAGCTGTAAAGTAGCTTTGAAATAATATACTTCCACCTCCTCTTTTATATCTGAGGAGAGCTGAAGACATAAGTGAATTCCCTAAGGTAATCAGCCATGCAGCAGTAATGCAATGACTTGAATACAATGCTACTAACAACCATCTTCATTTGTTAAATTTACTATTTTCCTTCCAACTTTGAGGTGCCTTTGATACTGTATTTTCAATCAACTTTTGATGACTGAAGCCATATAATATGCTTAATTAAGAAAAAGAACATTAAGAAACTAAAAGCCCATGTATATCTATCCACCCATCCATCCAGCTCATTTTATGTGCAGATTTATACTCTTTTATTTTTAAATTCCTACATCACTACAAATGCTTAGCATTATACTTTTTTTCATCAGTCCTAAAGATGAGAAATGATAGCTCTTAAAAAAAAATCCTGTGGTTACCTCTGAATTTCAACATCTCTTCACACTCTTCCATAAGCTATCTATCCTTATCTTGTTTTTTGTACAATTCAGAGGATGTTTTGTTTTGTTTTGTTTTTTGGTGTATTCTAGCATATGTGCTGCCAAAGCGAGTACTTTTTTGGTATATTCTAGATAGAAATTCTTTGGTAGTTTTACACATTGCAAGTATCTTCTCTCAGCATGTCATTTGTTTCTCATCCTTCATTAACAAAAATCTTTAATTCTGGTAAAATAAAATTCATCGTCTTTGTTTTCTCCATGTGGTTTGTGCTTTGGGATTTTATTTAAGAAGCTTTCCCTCTTCCCTAGATCACAACCATATTCTCCTTTATTTCTATTCATTGTATGATTTTTCCTTTCACATTTAGACCTTTTATCCACCCAGAGTCCGCCTTTGGACATGATGCTAGTTAGGTATCCCATTTCATTTTTTTTTCCATGTAAAAAGAAGCCAGTTTTCCAGCACCATCTTTTAGTTTGTGTACAAGTTTATGTTCTTGAATGAGTGGAACTGATAGCATAAATGACTAACAAGGAAAATGGCTAAGAGATTGACTAGTATTTTGCTCATCTTTGAAGTCATTCAAAAAAGAAAAGGTACTAAGTTGTAAAACTAGTCACCCCATGTTGCTCTATTTTAATATTAATTAAGCTTAAAACATGCCAGTCTTTAAATTCCCAGACTGCCTCATTTTCCCTTCATCCAGTTTGGTATAGGTAAGGAAACCCAAGCTAAAAGTTGTATACCAGGGTTCATACATCCTAAATTTTTAGCATATTTATCTAACTTAATCCAACTTTGCCACTTCTCAGGGTGAGCATGACCTCTTCAGTAAGAGAAGTACTTTTCTTTCATTTCATAAGGCAAACCTGTTTTCACATAGGGAGAACTGTGTACCTAATTAAGCACACAGAATAAGAAAGGGGTGACTTCAGGGCACAGCTGAAGATAAACTATTTTCTCTTAGTCACCTTGGTTTCTTTAAAATAATTATATTTGGAATAGAACCATTTCATCCATTAGCTAGAGAGTCCAGGGCTTAAGAGTTTTTATGAGACAGTGAAAATGTTTGAGATTCCAGGATTCCAAAACATAACAACAAAAAGTCAAACAAGAAACCAAAAAATCCACAAACACTACAAAATTAAAATTGCTAAAAACTTAATTAAAATATAGTGCTGTATCCGTGTTTTAATAGCTCAATAGAAATCAATTTAAAAATACATTATGACTAATATGGGATGTGGGTGCATTTGAATTATGTTTGATATGATGTGGTGCAGAGCTGCCAAAAGAAAGAGTTTAAGACCTGAGAGTCTTCAAAAAGATGAAAACACAAGACGTCTAGAAAAGCAATACACTGAAATTAATGAAAGGAATATTTGCCATCTATGTTTAAAAGCACTTCCATGGGAAAGATTAATCCATGCTCATGGAAATTACATTTTATATTAGAAATGAATACTGTAATTGCCTCTAGGAAACAATAGTGTCTAAATTAATATACATCTCTGGGATTCTCTTGCTCTTCCAAGACACAGAGATTTTACTATTTTATTTTATTTTATTTTTTTATTTTTTTTTAATGTTTTTTTTTTTTTTATTTATTTCTAGGAGAGAGAGAGAGACAGCGTGAGCAGGGGAGGGTCAGAGAGAGAGGGAGTCACAGACTGAAACAGGCTCCAGGCTCTGAGCTGGCAGTTAGCACAGAGCCCGACGCGGGGCTCGAACCCACGAAACGCGAGATCATGACCCAAGCGAAAGTCGGACGCTTAACCGACTAAGCCACCCAGGTGCCCCGAGATTTTCCTATTTTAAAGATACATTTGCCATTGCAATACTATCACTGATCTGAGCCCCACCCCATGATGGGTAGATTTACAAACTAAAGATAACTTGATTTTTAAGAAAATCACAGAACAACAATATTAGTAGGTTTCAGGAAGTATTCCAAGTTTCATGTATATTACATAAATATATATAGTCCTATACACACTTACACTCAGCTATGTTCATTCATATTTATCAACAACTACTATGTAAGGTAGCTAGTATTTTTATCACTATTTCATAAAGAAATGAAAGGTTAAATAACTTGCCCCAAGTCACATTCTTAGAAAGCAATGGAGCAAAGTTGAAACCAAGACAGTTTGGCCATATTGCCTTGCTTTATAAAATCATATAAAACCTAAACTGTAAGTTTTATTACATCTTCATTCATCACCAAACTGTTCCCACAATCCAACAAAGTAATTCTCTAGGCTCACTAGGAGGGACAAACTTTGCTTATTAGTAACATCAAAGAGAACAAGATACCATATGACCAGTTTGTCTTTAAATATTCTACTAATCTTTAATCATGACTGCCATCTGTTATTTCTTTCTTTTTTTTTTTTTTTGAGGAAAACTGCTGTCTGTTATCTCTAACTATAGCAGTTAAATCTTTAAAAACCAAAGTGATTTAACCTTCTACCTGAGCTTAATTTAACACAAAAATATTTCAGTCAACTATGTATACATATGGCTAACATGTTATTTAATCAGGTTCCATAGAACTCATAAAAAATTAGGTCATCATTCATTTACATTCTGCTTTAGGAATCTAGACCAGAAAACAAACCTACCTTCCTATTTCCCCCTTTTGCTCTCTCATGGAAAACTTAGAGGCAGCATGACATATTTAACAAAGATTGTATGAAATGGTAAAAAGTTGAGAACTTTAAGTTTAAAAATCAAATAGCCACAATTTATATTAATACATCTTAAATGAGTACTATTTCCAGAAAGTGGTTTCTATTCTGATCCCAGAGGAAGAGTCCATTTTTCCCCATGTAACTTTATGCTTCTCATAGTATTTTCTTACTGTTTTTCAGAAGATTGTTCTTTTGGAACCCGTATAAAGTGTCATTATGTGCCTGCAATTATTGGTTTGAATGACCTCTATATCCACAAATCTAGGATAGGTTCCTCAGTTCTATTTCTTCTTGATCCCTCTCTGTATAGTTGACCCTTTTTTTTGAAATTCTCTTTTCTTTGGCTTTGGCGCTGCTAGAGTAGAGATCATTCTTATTATCTCTCCAACTGTCTTTTCCAATGCCTTAACTATGGACATTCTCCAGGATGTCCCTGTTCTTGGAGAGTCTGTCTATTTTGTTTTCAAGAAATAAATTAGAATGACTTCCAAACTCTAGCTCAGACCCCAGATTCTCCTCTCACCTAATTACAGTTGCCTATCTCTAAATCTCTGATGGAAAACTCTTGGGAAGTAGTAGAGTAGTAGTGAGGCTACACAAGAAATTACGAACCAAATCATTAAATGATTTGAATGTCACAGTACAGAAAAGAAATACCCTTTAATGGAGGTTCTGGAAGCAAAAGAGGGATAGGATCTGATTTTTCTAGGAACAACATGGATTGGAACCGAAGGGGGTGAAAGCAAAAAGAAAAACCAAAAGTTATCAAAACCAGCCTAAGAGGAGGTAAAGAGATCTGGCAGGGGGAGGTCGAGTGCATTAAAAAGGAGACATCGAAGTCAGCACAGTGTGAATGAAGCACAAGTCACTTCTCTGGCATATTCATTCATATATTCACATGATCAGAATCTCCATTTATCTACTGCAATACAGATCACAACTGTAATTCAGATTATTTAAGGAATCTCCTCTCCCTACCCCTCCCCCCGCCCCCAGATTGTATGAGGTTCCTGAAGTCATGAACCATGATGTTTGGTCAACATCTGGTACACTGCCTTCTGACACATAGTATATGCCTTAAAAATATTTGGCAAATTAATAAATTCACCAAATAAATTAGTAAATAACAATTACAGAAAACTAATTGACAAAATTAGTCATTGACAAAATCTTACTGCTGAAAATGAAAGTCACATATCTGTAGCAAACAAAGAATTAGAAAAATTAGGTGACTTGCTTAAAGTCATAAAGCTAGTTAGTAACAGAGAAGGGAGTAGACTCTGTTCCTCCAGGACTGAGACTCTACAGTAAGCCTCATGGGACAAAATAAAAGACAACTGTGTGTGTGTAGCAGGCAGGTGTGAGGGATTAGGTAATAATTTCTGGAGACTATTATAGAAGTGTTATGTACACACTCCCAAATACAATGTAGAGAATATAAATTTGCCACTGGATTTTGTCAATAGCTAAGAAGCATGTCTCTCTCTCTCTCCCCACATATATATATATATATATTTTTAATATATTTAAAATATATAATATATAATTATATAATTTTATAAATATAATTATATAATTTTATAAATATATAATATATTTATAAAAAATAAAATAACATATTTTATATATTTATATATTTATATATTTTTGTGTATATGCCTAAATTTGTCACTTGTCATCACTGGATGATGATTCAAGGAGTTTAAAAGGTCACAGTTATTTTCCATTTTGAAGGCTTACAGGCAGCAACCACATTTCATTAGCAAAATGATTTTGTGTTCACTTTTTCTTTTAGAGACATTTAAAATGAGAAAAGCTGGGGTCTTGGGAGGCTCGGTTAAATATCCAACACTTGATTTTGGCTCAGGTCATGATCTCACCAGTTTTTGAGATAAATAAATAAATAAACTTAAATAAATAAAATAAATAATCAACTTAAAAATAAATAAAATGAGAAAAGCAGAGTTATCAGAAACTGCATTTGCTTTTTTTCTCCCAAAGAAAAGAGAATTTGTTTTAAAGTCTTTCACTTTTTCGAGCATGTCCTTAGCAACAGACAATACATACATGGGCCATATCAAGTCAAGTGCTACAATAAAGGTCATTAATCTCACAAATAATCCATGACTAGTGAGGCAAAGTATGGTGCAGTAAGCAGTGTCTATAGTATTATCTTAAGAAAACATGTGATCTAGTAGAAAACACAGACCAGGAGTCAGAAGGCACCCTATTCTTAGTCATCCTGCTTACTAGTTCTATAACTTGTGGCCAATCATGGATACCCACCTACCTACCAGCTACCCCCATGGAGTCTCGTGTCAGCCTTTATAAAACAAAATCTTCTGGCTTGCTTTCTTAAGATTGATAAATGAAATAAAGAAGATCATGAACGTAGAAGTCCTTTGAAAGTCTGTTTAGAAAGAAACATGCAATTTTAGTTTTTAAAGTAGTATTTAGCAGAGTAGTGTTGATGTCTTCTGGCTAGACATTTCTCTTTAATAAATAACTAACTGATTTAAAGGACCTTGAATTTACACTGGGCCATATATTTCTCCAGATGATCATTAACTGCCAGACAGATGTTATTGCTTAATCACTGCATTCCCACAGAGATTGAAGGGCTCCAAAGATTATTTTTAAAAGGATAAGAAATATTTGACTCTGGACCAAATCAGCAATGTTCAACCACTAAGCCTGGTTATTTCTCTAGAGAGGTATATTCCAGAGAAGAGTTCACACATTTTAAAAACATTGCATCACGATGATGTGGTTAAAAGAGGGGCAAATAATTTATTTTATCTATTCTCATAGCAGCACTAATCTATACTGCATTAATTTAAGATTACTAGGAAAAAAATAAGTGCTCTTTGTAATATAAGAAAGTAAATTATTTTATATAAGAAAAAATGCAAATTACATTGCATATTTTTCAATACTATTGGTTGCTTGTTTCATATATAACAAACAAGCAATCAGTATGCTGGACAACTGATTGTCCAACAATGCTCTTAAGTGAGATCAAGGTCAAGAAGCATCCTTTCTGGTTATTTTTGTTTGAGAAAACCAAGGTTTGAAGTATCATTATTATCAGTAAAATAATAAAATTTAACCTTCACATAATATCAGGAGAAACGGTACGTATGGCTCATAAAAAGTTATAAAACATCATGATTTCAGAAAAAACTGGCCATCTAATGGAAAATTTGTAGTATTGTTTTCAGTATGCATATTCAATTTCTCATGATTCAAATTCATGTTCTCAGCTGATAGTAATAGTGATAGACTTGAGCTTACTATTAGACTGAATCATATGAATTTCAGTATTTGGCCATTTTGAAGTAGAAAAATAGCAGTTTTATATGGTCAATACTTCTATCCATCTGATGACAAATCCAAAGAACAATGATTATATAGAGATCTTTCTGCACCAGTCTTGATTTTACTGTCCTTAAAAAGCAATTGATTATTCTCTTGCCTACTTCCAGGTTTCATTTGGAATGGATCAAAATCAATACTTAGTTTTATTTTAGCTCAATAATCCTAAAAACTGATATTTCATAGAATTCAGTTCTTTAACCATAAAAGCATGAGACTACCAACTACACTTTTGGATTCACCATAAGAAATGGATGACTGAAGAATGTATTTTTTTGTACACACACAGAATTTAATAAAAATAAGTCTGCCATCTTTAATATAAAAAGTGCTAGCTATGAGCAATTAAAAAATCATGTAAACTTGGGGAGCCTATATGGCTCAGTCAGTTAAGCATCCAACTTTGGCTCAGGTCATGATCTCGTCGTCTGTGAGTTTGAGCCCTGCACTGGGCTCTGTGCTGACAGTTGAGCCTGGAATCTGCTTTGGATTCTGTGTCTCCTTCTCTCTCTGCCCCTCCCCAGCTTGTGCACTGTCTCTTTCTCCCAAAAATAAATAAAACATTTAAAGAATCCTTTTAAAAATAGAAAAGTATATATACATGGGGGAAAAGCTGGAATAGATAAATTTAAATTTATTACATTTAAGTACTGTGATTAGTGGATGGTTTTTCACTGTATACCTTATAATTGTACATTTTTTTAAGCTTCTACAGTTGTATAAAACAAAAACACATAAGAAAAAACTGGACCAAATGAGGTGATACATCCTTTTATAAAATGAATGACTCAGATATATTCAACTATATCTGGTAAAACCTAAAAGCTCACTGGGAATTTTTAAATCTAGAAAAATATGTAGTTCTTTAGGGAATCTGTACATATTTATCCAGGACAATCCTGGAAAAGAAGAATTAAGTGGAATACCACACCTATCATTAAAATATAAAGAGTGTATGATACTAGCACGAGAGAAGAGGACTGATCAGGGTAGCAAAACAGAACCCAGAGAAAACCAAAATATATTTAAGAACTTGATATAATGATAAAAATGACATCCGAATTACTTGGCAAAGTATGAATTATTCTCTAGATATTGTGTGGTTAACAGGCTATTTAGTGAAAAACTATATCCTTAAGTCATACCTTATTCCAAAATATATTTCACTAGAATTCAGTATCTAAATATTAAAAAATGGCATATATCCTAAGAGACAATGTAGGAGAGTATTTAATGACTTTTAGATTTCCATATCATATCTGTTGTAAAACAATGTCCACATATATTTGACATTTAAATATTAAAACTTAAAACCTCAAAAACATTGAGACAGTATTAGTACATAGGCCTCATAACCCTGATGTTGAAGGCTTTTTAAGGATAACCTCAAACCCAAATAACACAAATTGAAAGATCTCTAAACTCCTTTATGGCCAAAGAATTATGAGGTTCTAACATGACTTATAGGAATTCATAAATGTGAATTATGAGAATTCATATAACAGGAATTACAATTATGTGAATTACAAGCTGTGAGAAATACTTTCTATGTATAATAATAAATTAATAGTGACAATCAAAAGGAGCTCCTACAAAACAACAACAACGTAAAGAGCACCAGCGCAAAAAAACTCACAGAGTAAAAAGGCAATTGACAAAAGTAAAACTATTTGGGAAAACAGGCTCACAAATACATTAAACTTCACAATAAACAAAATAGAAAAATAAAAAATTTCATAAGAAATAATTTTCATTTATTATACTGGCAAACTTGTTACGAAATGCTAACATTCGTGTTGGAGGGGGTGTGGGAAAGCAGCCATGACCACAGACTGCTACTCACAGCATGAACTGGTACAACCTTTCAATGAAGAAAAAATTTGATAATACGAATATTCTTTGAGTAGCCAAGTCTACTTCCAAAAGTACATCCAAAGAAAATAATTAATGAAGTGTGAAAGATGTATGTTCAAGAATAGTCACCGCGATGCTGTTTATAGGGGAAACACTTACGGAGCAGTGATTAGAGCTTGGAGCTCAGGAGCCAGGCTGTCTGGATTCAAAACCATGACACACACTTCTTCTTAGCCATGTGACCTTGAGCAAATTACAATTTTAGCTTCTTCATGTGAAAAGGAGAGATAAGAATAGTACCTGCTTCATAAAGTTTTGAGAATAAATATGCAAATAAGTAAAAAACACCTAGAACATTGCCGGGAGATTAGTAAACACTCAATTTTTGTTGAGGAAAAAAATCATGAAATGTTCTTTATAAAAACAGCTTAAATTGAAGGATATTGATCAAACGAAGAGAACTCAATGCTGTCATTAGAAATGATGATATAAAATTTTAAGTATGGAAAATGCCATGACAAGAGGGCATGAAGTTTTAATTAAAGGTTATAAATCAGTATTACTTTATTATTTTTTTGTAATATTTTTTATTTATTTCTAGGAGAGAGAGAGAGAGACAGCGTGAGCAGGGGAGGGTCGGAGAGAGAGGGAGTCACAGACAAACAGGCTCCAGGCTCTGAGCTGGCAGTCAGCACAGAGCCCAACGCGGGGCTCGAACCCACGAACCGCGAGATCATGACCCAAGCGAAAGTCGGACGCTTAACCGACTATGCCACCCAGGCGCCCCAAATCAGTATTACTTTAATATCCCATCTTTCATCAATGTAAATACAAATGCATATGTAAGCATGCAACAAATATGAAAGCACAGAAGCCTAAGTGTGAACAGCAACTAGGTCTGGGTAGTCGAATTATGGATGATTTTCATTTTCATCCTTATACCTGGGGTTTTTTGGTTAAATATTTTTTAATGAACATAGGTTACTTTTGTAATAAAAAACAAATAAACTTATACCCATTTTGGAAAAAAAGACAACTGCAAAGTCAATTATCACTGTTACAAGGGGCAGTGGGAAAAGACAGAATTATAGGCAATGATATAACTGCTGGAAAGCACAGGTACAGCTTCCAGCAGAGCCAGGAGGAACTTTCCAATCACTCACTCTTTAATATGCCAAAAACATGTTGATGAAGGATAGCAATAATAAGTGTAATTGTGCTAAAAATTAAATGAGCAACTTTCATTTTATGCATTTATGCTAATGAGGTTATAGATATAGGACAATGTGAGACCAGGCCTTGGGCTTAATTTTTAAAAACTTCCACTATCTACATTTTTCAATCCAAATTACCAATTTTCTAAAAGTAACATTTGGGCTGAAAACCAAACAAAGCTGCTTAGTAGCTATTAGCAGATAACATGATGGCAACATTGTAGGCTTATCTTGTTACACATCCTGTTTGTGTCTACAAATTTAGCTCATCTCATCTAATATTTACTAATGTTGTTCAAATACCTAATTACATACACATACACACAAATATCATGAAGCACATATTACAAGTTAGTGATTTGGTACCATTAACTTATTGTGTCTTTTTTCTGCAAGATTTGAAGGAGCCCCCAAACAACTTTAAAATAATTTTTATACTGCCACTAAGCAAAAATTTGACATTTTGGATTAATGCACACATAGAAGGGTTTATTCAAAATCTAAAATTCCTTTCTATTTTTTCTTTATGTTTATTTTTGAGATAGACAGAGTCAGTGAGCAAAGGAGGGGCAGAGAGAGAGAGGGTGAGAGAGAACCTCAAGCAAGCTCCACACTGCCAGAGCAGAGCTGGATGTGGGGCTTGGACCCATGAACTGTGAGATCATGACCAGAGCCAAAATTAAGAGTCCCCAGGCTGAGCCACCCAGGCACCCATCTCTTTAAACATCAAAAATAGCTATAATAGGGGGACCGGGATGTCTCTGAGTCAGTTAAGTACCTGATTCTTGGATTCAGCCCAGGTCATGATCTCATGGTTTTGTGAGTCCAAGCCCCATGTTGGGCTTTGCGCTGGCAATGTGGAGCCTGCTTAGGATTCTCATTCTCCGTCTCTCTAGCTGCCCCTCCCCCACTCACACTGTCTCTCTCTCTCCCTCTCAAAGTAAATAAACTTAAAAGAAAAAGAAATAGCTATAACATTACAGATTGCTTTATTGATCAGCTTGATATGCTTATTTCAAGGGATAGGATTAATTTACAGATCTACAGACAAAAGACATAGGAAGCAAAGAAATGAAGCAGAATTTGATCAAAATGGCTGAATCATTAGTAGGTGTTAGCTAATTTATTTACTGGAGATTAAATTTTGATGTAACTGATGTTATTAAATGATTGAAACTAAGTGTGCACAGTAGATTTAATGCAAAGGGTCAAGAACAGTAACAACAACAAAAACTCTCAGCTAAAGGTTAATTAGGGCAATTTAGTGTCTTTGTTAATGTCATTTAACAAATACATTTTTAAATTGTTTAAATAACAGTAAACATAAATATTTAGTTTTTTTCCTAACATTATTCTCAGTTTTGAATACTTTTTGTCAAAAGAAACTTTAAAGTCTAAGGAGTCATATAATAATATTGGGGGAAGTAGAACATTTACAGTAGAGTTGCAGTTTATGAGGAATTTAATTTCCAAAGTAAGCATTGAAAAAAATCACACATGGCTAACAGTATCCTTAACATGCCTGAAATACAGCATCTTCCATTGTATCTTGAGAAAACGAGCTTTTCCTCCTATATTGGAACAGTCTGCTCTCTGTAGGTGCATAGTGCCTTAGAGCAGATTCTCAAAAGAACTGAGACTAAGCCTAAATTGAGAATGCTGGTGCATTATATTGGGATGGGGTACAGGACAGCATGGGTGAAGAAAGAAGGCAAGTAGGGATGTGAAACAAAGTCATGTGTAAATAGCTATTTCACAAAGAAATTCCAAACCACACAACAGTTTGCTTGGCAGATGCTTTATTTGGCAGTCTGGAATTCAAACAGATTGGCTGCAAGAAGAAGCCACGGGATAAAGTATTCCATGGGAAGAAGAAAAAGGGGATCTACCTAGTTCTCTCCTGACTTCTATTTCCCATTGCCAAGGTTTACTCAAGAATTTAACTGTTCTAGACTTTCATGTTGCCGTATCCAGCCCCTCTGGTAGCTCATCAGAAATCCAAGGTCCAAAAGTGGTGGGGGAAGCCAGAAACTCTGTGCAAGTGGCTGGTTGGCCAAGCTGTAAGACTGAGGCCAAGGAGAAGGATCCAGCATTCCCAAGGCAGGTGAAAAGTCAAACAGTGGTGGCAGATTGGTCTGGGAGGCGGGTCATACCAAGGTAGTCTGAGCACCATCAGAAGATTTGTGTCTGTTATATCAGAACACTAAAGTTGAAGAAACTGGTCTGTATATTTACAAATTTTATTGGACAAGAAAAATTTTCTTTAAATATTAAAAAGTATCTCAATATTCTAAGAAGCTTGTACCAAATATAAAAATAAAGTGAAAATCAGGATAGCTGAGGTAAGAAAAAAGTCATGTCTCCGATCTCATGTTTCTAAGGAGCTCAGTTCACTAGTATGATGGGCAGAATCTATAAAACCTGATCTTTCTCTTAAAATAATTTTAGATGTGTTCAGTTAAATGCACATACTTCCAACACTACTGTACTAATTGTATACCATACATGAAGATTTTCTCTTATAGTTTTAAGTCTCAGAATAAACCCTGTAAGTCCCATTTTACAGAAAATGTAACAGAAAAATAAATAATGCAGAATATCAAAGCTACCAGATGACAGAAGACTAGACTAACTTTATTAGGTCATACTATCCAAAACATAGGAAATCTAGTACTCATTTTAATAACTAACAAAACTTAGGGAAAGCAATTCCTGCTAATCTCTAAGAATTAATATTCTTTGGAGGATTTTTACTGGTCCTAGAAACTAGGATACTGGAAACTTCCTTAGAAAAGTCATATGAGTCATATGTAACAAACAAAGCTTATGATCCAATGTTTGCTAACTTTTTCACAGAAAAATATTACTATGCAATAGTATACTATGAAAAATTATAACATTACAAAAATAATAATGGATTCTGTAGAGTGATATTCAGATTCCCTCTTCCTGTTTCATTCATTACTCTAGCTGCTGAAAGTGTTGCCTGCTTATGGCTCATAGCTGAGCCCTCTCCCAAGATTATGCCATCTCTTTAGGCACATCTCATCTCCAGTGACTGATGGAAATGGTTAAATGGGCCAACACCCTTGACTCAATTTGAGATATCTCTGAAAGGCCATCCAAGCTTCTAAGCTCATTTGAGACTGCTTGCTGACTTTGTTACAACTGCAGGAAACTTCAGCTTCTTCTGCCTAATCCTACATCTGTCTGTGATTTACAGGTGCAACTCCAAAGAGCATTACTCTATACAACTACTATTTGAAACCTCAGTCTCAGGGTTAGCATCTTGGACAGTTCAAACCATAACAAAGAGTGATACACCAATATTCAAAGTAACTCTCCAAGGGGTGCCTGAGTGGCTCAGTCATGATCTCAGGGTTCATGGGTTTAAACCCAGCATCAGGCTCTGTGCTGACAGCTAGTTCAGAGCTACTGGAGACTGCTTCAGATTCTGTATCTCCCTCTCTCTCTGACCCTCCCCTGCTCATGCTGTCTTCCTCTCTCTCTCTCTCTCTCTCACTCTCTCTTTCTCTCTCAGAAATAAAGCATTAAAAAAAAGTAACACTCCAAAATGATACTGAAAGGAATATTAGTTTTAAATGTGTTTATTAGAGGAAACAAAGGCTAAAAATAAGTATTCAACAAAGAAAAAAATAAAAACCCTGAAGACCTAATAGGAAAATGGGCAAAAGATAGGAAAAAACACATCATGAGAAAGGCAAATGGCCCTTAAAGAGATATTCAGTAAAGATGTCTAACTGCATTCATAATAAAATAAAAGCAAATTAAAACTATGTTAGCACTATCAATGAACAAACTAAAAATAAAATTAAGAAAACAATTATATTTAGAATAGCATCAAAAATATATATTAAGATTCAACAAAGGCGGTATAAAATTTATACTCTGAAAATAAAACATTGTTGAAATAAAGAAGACATAAGTAAATAGAAAGATAACCCATATTCATGGATTGAAGAATTTAAGATGTCAGTACACCCTAATTTGATCTACAGATTCAAAAAAATTCTTATCAATTTTTGGCCTTTGTTGCAGAAATTTCTGCAAAACTCTATATTCATAGGGAAAAGCAATGGACCTAGAATAGCTAAGAAAAACATGGAGAAAAATACACAGTTGGAAGATTGACATTTCCTGATTTTAAAACTTACTAAAAAACTACAGTAATCAAGTAAGCAAGACCAGTAATCAAGTAGTACTGGCCTAAGTATTAGATGTATAGAGATCAATGGAATAAAATTGAGTCTAGAAATAAACTCTAGCAATTATGGTCAATTATTTTTCAACATGAGTGCTAAGGTAATTCAAAGGGAAAAACAGTCTTTTCAATAAATGGTATCAGGATAACTTCACATCCACATGAAACGAATGAAATTGGACTCCTTTACATGGCACAAAAACAAACCTGAACTTCATAATGTAAGAGTTGAAACTATAAACCTCTTAGAGAAAATATCTTCTTAACTTCGGCAAAACATTTTTAGATGCAACACAAAAGCAGAAGCAACAAAAGAAAAAAATCGTATACTAAACTTCATCAAAATTTTGAAAATTGAGCTTGAAAGCACACAACCAAGAAAATGAAATAGCAGGATACTTCTGGGGAGGATTATGGAGAAGGAGGACCATCACCTCATCTTACACCACAGTCACAACTAGGTAACACTCACATCAGTGTAAATAACCCAGAAAATGACCCGAAGATGGGCAGAACAAACTCCACAACTAAATGTAGAGAAGAGGCCATATTAAAGAACATAGGAAAGGCAGAGACAGGGTCCTCATCTAAATGGACACACAGGACTATCCTCTGGAGAGAGGAACACCACAAACGTGAAGAAGGGAGAAAAACAGATCCTCATACCAGGGAGCACACATGGGGCTAAATGTCATGAGTTCTTACAACCAGTGGGACTTAAAACCTGGAATTTTAAAAAATCATCAGATTCCCCTCTGGGAGAGCCAGGAGGACAAGAGAAAACTTAAGGAGAGAGCACAAAAAATACCCTGCAGAGATACAGCATAGAAGCAGTAGTTTGAAAAACACCCAGGGGCATATGGGAAGAAGAGTTGTTCACAGAGCAAGTCCTGGAGGGACAGTCTCATTGGGAGACTCCTCCAGGAACAAAGGAGTTGGAAGGTGCCATTTCCCTTCCCTGCCCCCCAGCATAAACACACAGCTAACTGCAGAAATCAGCATGATGCCTATACTAGCTACCCATCTTGCTAACACCAGGCCCCCTGCCCCCTCCAGCCAGGGTTCCCTGTTCTTGCAGAGCAGATCCTCTCCCCCAGAACACCAGTACAAACCTTGCTAACACCATGTCACCTCCCACTGCCCTCACTCTGAGAATCTGCCTCCAACAATCAGCTGGCCTTGGTTTCAGCAGTGGCAAATCCCCTCTTGAAGAGGACCAGTTGCAAACCTTGCTAACACTGTGAGACTTGCCCCTACTTACACTGTGGCTCTGCCTCCTCTAATATGTTTATGGCCAGAGTCCATCCAAAGTGGTGCCACAAGCCAGACAGTGTACAAGCAGCCCTGACAGGGGCCAACACCACACCAAAGTGACTACTGACCCAGCAGTGGGCTGAAGACAGACATCTGGTCTGACTGCACCCCTGCGCACCAATGAAAGCTTCCTAGGGGAAAATACAGGGAAACTGTCCTGCAGTGAAACTGCATCTCTGACAAATGACTGGTCTGACCCAACTCAAGCTCGCTGCAGCCATAGACCGGCCCATTAATAACACAGGAACCAAACCCTTCCCACAACAGGCAAAGAGAGCCATTGCAGGTGACTATACTGACAGAAAAAGAAGCTCAGCCACAACAGTAGAGCACAATCAACACCCATAGGGGACTACCCTCAAGTGCCAGGTTCTGATGAATGGGGGGAGAGGATACTCACTGCAGGGTACTACAGGACCTCATCTTGATAAGGATACTACTTTCAAGATCAGGAGACACAGCTGACAGAAACAGACCCAGAGAATGAGACAAAATGAGATGGAGAAATATGTTCCAAATGAAAGAATGGGACAAAATCACAGCAAGACAGCCAAACAAAATGGATATAAAATAGAGTAATATACCTGATAGAGAATTCAAAGTAATGCTCATAAAGATACTCACTGGACTTGAGAAAAGACTGGAGGACATCAGTGAGACCCTTAACAAAGAGATAAAAAAGAATCAATCAGAGATGAAGAATACAATAAATGAAATAAAAAATATACAAGATAGAATAAATAGTAGGTTAGAAGAAGCAGAAAAATGAATCAGTGACCTGGAGGACAGACGAATGGAAAGTAATTACACCGCACAGATGAGGGAAAAAATTATTCAAAACAAGAACAGACTTAGGGAACTCAGGAACACCATAAAGTGCAATAATAACATTTGCATTACAGGGGTCCCAGAAGGAGAAAAGAGAGAACATGAGGAAGAAAATTTATTTGAAGAAATAATAGTTCAAAACTTCTTGAGTCTAAGGAAGGAAACACAAATACAGATACAGGAGGCACAGACATCCCTCAATGAAAACAACCCAAGGAAGTCCAAACCAAAAAAAAATGTAGTAATTAAAATAGCAAAAAATAGTGATAAAGAGAGAATTTAAAAGTGGCAAGAGAAAAATCAGCTACATACAAGGGAAACTCCTTAAGATTAATAGTTGACTTCTGAACAGAAACTTTGCAGGCCAGAAGGGATGGCATGATATATTCAAAGTGCTGAAAAGAAAAAACCTACAAGCAAAAATATTCTATCCAGCAAGGCTATCATTCAGAATAAAAGGAGAGACAAGGAGTTCCTCAGACAATGAAGATATCATCACCACTAAGCCAGCCTTATAAGGAATGTTAAAGGGGAGGCTTTGAGTGGAAAAGACAGAACATAAGGAACAGTTAAAAAAAAAAAAAGGAAAGTATGAAGCACAAAAGCAGTAAAAAAATAATTATATCTATAAAAATTAGTCAAGGGACTCACAAAATAAAAGTAAAGTAGGACACCATATATCTAAAACATTGTGGAGGGGAGGGGACAGGAGTAAAGAATAGGTTCAAACTTAAATGACCATCAACTTCTGCTATATGCAGAAGATGTTATAGAGAAACCAATAGTAACTGCTAATCAAAAACCAGCAATAGACAGGCAAAGAAGAAAGAAAGGAATGAAAGTTTATCATTAAAAGCTAAATAATTGTGAGTTAAGAGAGCAAATAGAGAAAAACTATAAAATCACCATAAAACAAGTAACAAAATGGCAATAAAAACATACTACCAATAATTACTTTGAATGTAAATCGACTAAATGCTCCAATCAAAAGACACAGGGTAATGAAATGAATAAAAAAAAACAAGATCTGTCTACATGCTGCCTACAAGGAACTAATTTCAGATCTAAATAAACACTCCCATTGAAAGTAAGGAGATGGAGAAACATCTATCATGGAAAAGGATGTCAAAATGAAGCCAGAGTAGCAATACTTAGATCAGACAAAATAGACTTTAAAACAAGGATTGTAACAAGAGATGAGGAAGAACACTGCATAACCATAAAGGGAATAATCCAAATAGAATACAGAACTACTATAAATATTTATGCATTGAACATGGGAGCACTCAAATACATAAAGAACTGAATAACAAACCTAAAGGGATTGATAGTAATACAATAACAACAGGGAGCTTGAACATCTGACTAAAGTCAATAGGCAGATTTTCCAAATAGAAGATCAACAAGGAAGCAATGGCTTTGAATGACAACCTGGACCTGATGAATGGAACATATATTCAAAACATTCTCTCCTTAATAAAATATTCCTGGAGTGCCTCAGTGTCTCAGTTGATTAAGGGTCCAACTTCAGCTCAGCTCATGATATCACAGTTTGTGAGTTCAACCCCCTGCATTGGGCTCAGTGCTGACAGCTCAGAGCCTGGAGCCTGCTTTGGATTCTGTGTCTTCCTCTCTCTCTCTGCTATCCCCTGCTCATGCTGTGTCTCTCTGTCTCAAAAATAAATTTTAAAAAAATAATTAAAAAAATAAAATAAAATATTCCCTTCTAAAACACCAGAATACACACTCTTTTCAAGGGCACATGGAACACTCTCCAGAACAGGTCACATACTAGGCCACAAAACAAGTCTGAACAAATTCAAAAAGATCAAAGACATACTATTATGCATCTTTTCTGACCACAATGCTATGAAATTAGAAATCACCACAAGAAAAAATCTACAAATAAATACATGGAAGTTAAGTAACATACTACTATTAAGCAATGAAACCAAGAAATCAAAGAAGAAATAAAAAACATATGCAGACAAATGAAAATGAAAACACAACAGTCCAAAATTCATTGGGATACAGCAAAAGCTGCTCTAAGAAGGAAGTGTATAACAATACAGGTCTACTTCAAGAAGTAAGAAAAAGTCTCAAATAAACAACCTACCTTACACCTAAAGAAGCCAGAATAAAAGCAATAAACAAAACCCCAAATCAGCAGAGGGAAGGAAATAATAAAGATTATAGCAGAAATACATGAACTAGAAAATAAAAGCTAACCAACCAGAGGCAGCTGGGTGGCTCAATTGGTTAAGTGTTCAGCTTTGGCTCAGGTCATGATCTTGTGGCCTGTGAGCTCAAGCCCTGCATCAGGCTCTGTGCTGACAGCTTGGAACAGCTTGGAGTCTGCTTCAGGTTCTGTGTCTCCCCTCTCTATCTGTCCCTCCCCTACTCATGCTCTGTCTCCTCTGTCTCTCAAAACAAATAAACATTAAAAAAAAAAAAATAATAGAAGAGATCAATGAAACAGGAGCTGGTTATTTGAAAAAAAAACAAAAAACAAAAGTGATAAACCTTTAGCCATACTCATCAAAAAAAAGAAAGAAAGAGAAAAAAGAAGAAAAAGACTCAAATAAATAAAATCACAAATAGGAGTAGAAACAACAGATACCACATATTTCCAAAGGATTGCAAGAGAATACTATGAAGAATTATATCCCAACAAATTGGACAACTAGAAGAAATGTATAAATTCCTAGAAAAATATAACCTCCCAAAGCTGAATCAGGAAAAATAGAAAATGTGAAAAAATGGATTACTACCAATGAAATTGAATAAGTAATCAAAAATCTCCCAACAAACAAAAGTCCAGGACCACATGGGTTCACAAGCAAATTCCACCAAATATTTAAAAAGGGGTTAATACCTATTTTCCCCAAACTATTCCAAGAAATGGAAGAAGGAAAACTTCCAAATTCATTCTATGAGGCCAGCATTAACCTGATGTCAAAACCAGATAAAGATAATGCAAAAAAAGAAAACTAGAGGCCCAGTATCTCTCATGAACATGCAAAAATCCTCCACACAATATTAGCAAACCAGATCCAATAATACATTAGAAATATTCACCATGATCAAGTGGAATTTATTTCCAGGATGCAAAGGTGGTTCAGTATTCACAAATCAATGAGACACATCACAGCAATAAGAGAAAGGATAAAAACCATATGATCATTTCAATAGATACAAAAAAGCACTTGATAAAGTACAACAACCATTCATGATAAAAACCCTCAACAAAGTATGCTTGGAGAGAACATACCTCCACATAATAAAGGTCGTGAATGAAAAACCCACAGCTAACGGGAAACGGAAAAACTGAGAGTTTTTCTCCAAAGGTCAGGAGCAAGACAAGGATGCCCACTCTCATTTCTATTCAAATAATACTGGAATTCCTAGCCAGAACAATCAAATAATAAAAAGGAATAGAAGGATCCAAGTTGGTAAGGAAGATGTTAAACTTTCACTATTTGCAGATGACATAATACTATGTACAGGAAACCCTAAAGACTCTCCCAAAACACTGCTAGAACGGATAAATGAATTCAGTAAGGTCATAGGATACAAGAATCAATGTACAAAATAATGTTCCATTTTTATGAAGTAATAATGAAATAGCAGAAAGAGAAACTGAGAAAAAAAATCTCATTTATTGCACCAAAAAATATCTACGAATAAACTTAATGAAAGGCCTGTTCTCTGAAAACTGTAAAACACTGATGAAAAGAAAGTGAAGGCATAATCAAATGGAAAGTTATTTCACGCTCATGAATTGGAAGAACAAATATTGTTAACTGTCCATACTACCCAAAGCAGTCAACAGATTCAATGCAATCCCAATTGAAATACCAACAGCATTTTTAGACAGAAATAAAACAAACAATACTAAAATTTGTATGGAACCACAAAAGACCCCAGATAGCCAAAGAAATCTTGAAGAAGAAAAAGTCACAATTTGAGACTTTGAGTCATTCTACAAAGCTGTAGTGATCAAAACAGTATGATACTGGCAGAAAAATAGACACACAGATTAGTGGAACCAAAATAGAAATTCCACATTTATATGGTCAATTAATCTTTGACAAAGTTAGAAAGAATATCCAATAGCAAGAAGACAGTTTCTTTAACAAATGGTGTTAAGAAAACTGGACAGCTACATGCAAAGGAATGAAACTAGATCCCTTTCTTACAAGATATACACAAACAAATTTAAAATATATTAAGAACCAAAATATGAGACCTAAAAACATAAAAATTCTAGAAAAAGCACAGACAATAATTTCTCTGACTTTGGTCCTAGGAACATCTTTCTAGATAGGTCTCCTGAGGCAAGGGAAACAAAAGGAAAAATAAACAGGACTACATCAAAATAAAAATCTTCTGCATAGCAAAGGAGATAACCAATGAAATTAAAAGGAAACCTACTGAATGGGAAAAGATGTTTGCAAATGACATATCTGATAAAGGGTTAGTATCCAAAATATATAGAGAACTGATACAAACAACTCAACACCCCAAAACCAAATAACCCAATTAAAACATGAGGAGAAGACATGAACAGACATTTCTCCAAAGACAACATAAAGATGTCTAAGGTTCAGCATTACTCATAATCAGGTAAATGCATATAGAAACCACAATGAGATATTACTTCATACCTATCAGAATGGTGAAAATCATAAACTCAAGAAAAATAAATATTGGTGAGGATGTGAAGAAAAAGGAACACTTGTGCACTGTTGGTGGGAATGCAAATGGGTGGAGTCACTGCAAGACAGTATGGAAGTTCCTCAAAAAATTAAAAATAGAACTACCCTATGGTTACTACTATGAATCTAGTAGTAATTACACTACTGGGTATTTACCTGAAGAATATGAAATACTAATTCAAAGGGATATATGCGCCCCTACATTTATTGCAGCATTATTTACAATGGCCAAAATAAGGAAGAAACCTGTGTCCACTGATAGATGAATGGATAAAGATGTGGTATATGTGTATGCATGTTTATACATACATACACAAAGGAATATTATTCAGCCCTAAAAAGAATGAAATATTGCAATTTGCAATATGGATACATCTAGATAATACTAAGTGAGATAAATCAGAGAAAGACAAATAACATATAATTTCACTCATATGTGGAATTTAAGAAACAAATCAAAAAAAGACAAACAAACAGATTCCTAATTATAGAGGACAAATAGATGGTTCCCAGTAGGGAGGTAGATCAAGGAATGGGTCAATTAAGTGAAGAGGATTAAGAGAACACTAATCTTGATGGGCACTGAGTAACATACACAATTACTGAATCAGTATACTGCACACCTGAAACCAATATAACACTGTATGTTAACTATACTAGAATTAAAATTTTTTTAAAGGAAATGAAAAGGAAACTCACAGAATAAGAGAAAATATTTGCATATCCTGTATTTACTGAAGTATTTATATACAAAATACATAGAAGACTCCTATAATTCAATAATAGAGAATCTGTTTAACATATGTGTAGCACATCTGAACAGCCATTTCCCCAAAGAAATAAAAATGGTCAATAAGCCTATTACAAGATATTCAACATCAGGGAAATGAAAATCAAAACAATGAGATACCACTTACCAGAGAGTTCCAAAATTCGTCTCAAAGAGAAAATATAATAGAAAAAAAGAGGACAAGAAGGAGCCATAAAAAAAACCAGAAACTCACATATACGTGGGAAGTTAATATGTGATAGAGTTGGCATGATAAATTAGCAAAGAGATATGCTACTGAGTGTATAATCTGGCAACAACTATCTATTTGAAGAAATATCAAACTGGATCTATATATGATACATGACATGTAGAAAGGAAATTTTAGATAAAAGTGAAAATGTAATCATAAGAAAGCTATAAATATAACAAAAAAATGTAATACCTTTATTATTATTAATATAGTATTAATCAAGAAATAGTATTCAGATTTAGTAAGAAACAAATGTCAATAAACAAAAAGGGGAAGAGTTGACAAACTTAGGTAAATTAAAAATGTTTTTAATTTAATATATAAATCACCATAAAGCTAACAGGCAAACAAAAAGAATTTTGGCAATTTTTTTCTAAATGAGGATTAGTTTTTAGAAAACCTAAAGAACTCCTACAAGGCAGTAAGAGCCACAACAAAAAAATAAATAAAAAGCAAGCACAAGACAGACACAAATCTAACATATACTGAACTTCACAATTACGATATCATTTTTTTCCTGTTAGATCAACGTATTGAAGTATTGAAATTTCAAGTATTGAACTATGTGCTAAAATTCACCATAGCAAGGTTACAGGGAAACAAATATTCTTAAACACGAATGGTAGAATCATAAATTGTTACTGCCTTATTAAGGACATCACACATTAACTTTAAAATGTGTAAAAAATAAAAAATAAAATGTGTAAACTCAGCCAAGCAAGTCCACTTCTAGGTTACCTATTCTATAGAAATAGGTGAAGATGGAGGACCAGGACAAGATGACAGAGAAACAGTGAGCTCCGTGCACTTTGCCTGCACCCATCTCTCAAGCAGAGAAGGACTGAAGTCGTAGGACACTGAGCCACAGGAGTTTGGGAAGAGAAAGACAGAGTACACTGGGAAGGAAACATCATAAGGGCATGAATGCGAACTGGATGATAAAAGCAGGACGGGACCCACAGATACTGAGGGAGGAGAGGGAACCCAGCTTGCATGCAACTGCGGTGAGTGATTAACCGGTCAGCAGTGGCGAGCTGCCACGAGGCCAGGAGAAAGTAAAGAAAAGCTGAGATTGCTCACTGAACCATCGGTGAAGAAGAAGAAACAAACAAACAAACAAAAAAACCTCAGCTTGGAAACTGTTTTTTAGCTCTGGCTGGGGAGCTACTTTAAACTAGGTGCCTGGGTCTCAGAAGACGCCAGGAAAAACTGCACTGCTGCGCTCCTGGAACCATCCATGGCGTCGGCGGCCCAGTGAAGCGGTGTCACGCTGCGACAATGTGGACTCTGCGGACCTGAAGTTGCTACATTCCTGAATGCACCTGATCTGTATCACTGCTTGACCCCAGTGGATCTGAGGCTTCAACACTTCCCCCACCCCCCATTCAACCCCAGGCAAGAGGGAAGCAGCTACGTGCTGGACTGTTTAGGGCAGTATAACAAAGCCCTCTGACTGAGAGCTGGAAACCAGGCAGGGCGTGGGGCATAGAACTCAGCCCACCTTGGCAACACCCTCAGCACAGGGAGATTGGACCCAAAGAAGTGATTTGCAACGCTTGGTTGAGAAAGGACTGGGGCGACGCCATTCTTCTCCCCACAACCACCAAGGCAGGGCCTCAGGGAGGCCAGTGGACACAGTGGAGACCAGACCAGCCGACAACAAACCACGCCCATCCCCTCCAGATAGCTGTTTTGTTGTTTTTGTTGTTTTTATCTGAGCCTTTATTTGCGTGTTTATTGCTTTTGTCTGTGCCTTTGTGTACCTTTGTTCCCTCTGTGGTTGTCTGTTTTCTTTTTCCAGGGCTGCCTCAAAAAACAAGCCAAACTATACATGGTGGAGAGTCCCAAATACCACTACCAGTAGGGAAACAAAATAACCAAATGATCAACAAGAGAAATCAAGAGACACCATCCAAAGAACACTCCTGAACAGACAGGCCCTGGACAGTCAAAAGAGCCCTCTCTAATACAGCAGAAATCACAGAGGCCAAGTGTACAACAAGCTTTTAAAAGTAACAAGAGATAGAAAGCTAACCAAAATGACGAAACAGAAGAACTCTCCTCCAAAGAAACTCCAGGAAGAAATGACAGCTAGAGAACTGCTCAAAACAGATATAAGCAACATAACTGAACAAGAATTTAGAATGATAGTCATAAAATTAATCACCGGGCTTGAAAAAAGCATGGAGGACATCAGAGAAACTATGGCTACAAATACTATGGAGCTTACAAATAGTTATGGTGAATTAAAAAATGGGATAAAAGAGATACATAATAAACTGGAGGCGTCCAATGCACTGATTGAAGAGGCAGAAAGGAGAACAGTGATTTAGAAGATACTATTATAGAAAAAGAAGAAACTGAGAAAAAGAGAGATAAACTGATCCAGGAACATGAAAGAAGAGTTCGAGAGCTCAGTGATACAATCAAATGGAACAATATCCATATCATAGGAACTGCAAAAGAGGAGGAAAGTGGGAAAGGTGCTGAAGGAGTCCTGGAACAAATTATAGGAGAGAACTTCCCCAACCTGGAGTGGGAAGTAGATGTTGAAATGCAAGAGGCACAGAGAACCCCCTCAGACGTAACTTGAATTGATCTTCTGCACGACATAACATGTGAAACTGGCAAAATATAAGGACAAAGAGAGAATTCTGAAAGCAGCTAGGGAGAAAAGGGCCCTAACATACAAAGGGAAACCTATCAGAGTGTTGGCAGACCTATCTAATGAAACTTGGCAGGCCAGAAAAGAATGGCAGGAGATCCTCAATGTGATGAACAGAAAAAAATATGCAGCCAAGAATCCTCTATCCAGCAAGCCTGTCATTCAGAATAGAAGGAGAGATAAAAATCTTTCCAAATAAACAAAAATTGAAAGAATTTGTCACCACTAAACCAGCCCTACAAGAAATCCTTAGGGGGACTCTCTGAGGGAAATGTTGCAAGGAACGCAAGATAGCAGAGACATCACCACAAGCATGATTCCCACAAAGGACACAATGACTCTAAACCCATATATTTCGATAATACCACTGAATGCAAATGGGCTGAATGCTCCAATCAAAGACATAGGGTAACAGAATGGATAAAAAAAAAAATCCATCTTTTGCTGTCTACAAGAAACGCATTTTAGACTGGAAGATACCTTCAGATTAAAGGTAAGGGGAGAGAGAAATGTATATCATGCTACGGGAAGTCGAAAGAAAGCTGGAGTAGCTATACTTATAACAGACAAACTGGACTTTCAAGACAATAATAAGAGATGAAGAAGGGCATTATATAATACTTACAGGGTCTATCCATCAGGAAGAACAATTATAAATGTCTATGCACCGAATATGGAAGCACCTAAATATTTAAAAAATCACAAACAGAAATAATCTTATAGATAAAAATGTATTAATAGCAGGGGACTTTAATAATCCACTTACAGCAATGGATAGATAAACCAGACAGAAAATCACTAAAGAAACAATAGGCTTGAATGACTCATTGGAACAGAAGGATCTGACAGATATATTTAGAACTCTACATCCTGAGGCCATGGAATTCACTTTCTTCTCAAGTGCGCATGGCACATTCTCCAAGACAGATCACATACTGGGACATAAAGTAGCCCCCAATAAATATAAAAGAATTGAGATTACACCATGCACACTTTCAGATCACAATGCTTTGAAACTTGAAATCAATCACAGGAAGAAGTCTGGAAAACCTCCAAAAACATGGAGGTTACAGAACACCCTACTAAAGAATGAATGGGCCAATCAGGCAATTAGAAAAGACATTAAAAAATATATGGAAATAAATGAAAACGAAAATAATCCAAACTCTATGGGATGCGGCAGAGGCAGTCCTAAGAGGAAAGTACATTGCACTCCAGGCCTATTTCAAAAAATTAGAAAAAGCGAAAGTGCAAAATCTAACAGCTCACCTAAAACAACTAGAGGGAGAGCAACAAGAGCACCCCAAACCCAGTAGAAAAAGAGAAACAGTAAAAATCAGAGCAGATATAAACAACATAGAAACCAAAGAAACAACTAAATAGATTAATGAAATCAAGAGTTGGTTTTTTGAAAAAATAAACAAAATTGACAAACCTCTAGCCAGGTTTCTCAAAACGAAAAGAGAAAGCACTCAAATAGACAAAATCATGAATGAAAATGGACTTATTACAACCAACCCCTCAGAAATACAAGCAATTATCAGGGAATACTATGAAAAATTATATGGCAACAAATTGGACAACTTAGAAGACCTGGACAAATTCCTAAACACACACTCACTACCAAAATTCACACGGGAAGAGATAGGAAATCTGAACAGACCCATAACTAGTGAAGAAATCGAATCAGTTATCAAAATTCTCCCAACAAATAAGAGCCCTGGACATTATGGCTTCTCTGGGGCATTGTACCAGACATTTAAAACAGAATTAATATCAATTCCTCTTAAGCTATTGCAAAAAATAGAAATTGAAGGGAAACTTCCGGAATCACTCTGATTCCCAAACCAGACAGAGATCCAGCATAAAAAGAGAATGATAGGTTAATATCCTTGATGAATACAGATGCAAAAATCCTCAACAAGATACTTGCAAATCGAATCCAACAGCACATAAAAAGAATTATCCACCATGATCAAGTGGGATTCATTCTTGGGTTACAGGGCTGGTTCAATATTCAGAAATCAATCAATGTAATATATCACATTAACAAAAGAAAAGATAAAAACCATATGATCCTGTCGATAGATGCAGAAAAAGCATTTGACAAAATACAGAATCCCTTCTTAATCGAGACCCTCGAGAAAGTCGGGATAGAAGGAACTTACTTAAACATCATAAAAGCCATCTATGAGAAGCCTTCAGCTAACATCATCCTCAACGAGGAAAAACTGAGAGCTTTCCCCCTGAGATCAGGAACACGACAGGGATTCCACTCTCACCACTGTTGTTTAACATAGTGCTGGAAGTCCTAGCATCAGCCATCAGACAACAAAAGGAAATCAAAGGCATCAGAATAGGCAAAGAAGAAGTCAAACTTTCACTTTTCGCAGATGACATGATACTCTACATAGAAAACCTGACAGACTCCACCCAAAGCCTATTAGAGGTGATCCATGAATTCAGTAAAGTTTCAGGATACAAAATCAACGTAGAGATATCATTTGCATTTTTATATACACTAACAATGAAGCAACAGAAAGAGAAATCAAGAAACAGACCCCGTTCACAATTGCACAAAAAACTATAAAATACCAAGGTATAAACCTAACCAAAGGTATGAGAAATCTGTATGATGAAAACTATAGAAAACTTATGAAGGAAATTGAAGAAGACACAAAGAAATAGAAAAACATTCCATGCTCATGGATTGGAAGAATAAATATAGTTAAAATGTCATTACTACCCAAAGCAAATGGGATTCAATGCAATCCCAATTAAAATTACACCAGCATTCTTCTCAAAACTAGAACAAACTATCCTAAAATTTGTATGGAACCACAGAAGACCCCGAATAGCCAAAGTAATATTGAAGAATAAAACCAAAACGGGAGGTATCACCATCCCAGACTTTAGCCTCTACTACAAAGCTGTTATCATCAAGAGTGTATGGTATTGGCACAGAAACAGACACATAGACCAATGGAATAGAATTGAGAACTCAGAATTGGACCCAAAAGTATACAGCCAACTAACCTTTGACAAAGCAGGAAAGAATATCCAATGAAAAAAGACAGCCTCTTTAACAGATGGTGTTGGGAGAACTGGACAGCAACATGCAGAAGAATGAAACTAGATCATTTGCTAACATCATACACAAAAATAAACTCAATTTCTTACTTGACACATCCCCAAAGGCAAGGGAATGAAGAGCAAAAATGAACTATTGGGACTTCATCAAGATTAAAAGCTTCTGCACAGCAAAGGAAACAATCCCAAAAACTAATAGACAACCAATGGAATGGGAAAAGATAGTTGCAAATGGTGTATCAGATAAAGCGCTAGTATCCAAAATCTATAAGGAACTCACCAAACTCCACACCCAAAAAACAAACAATCCAGTGAAAAAATGGGCAGAAGACATGAACAGACACTTTTCCAAAGAGGACATCCAGATGGCCAACAGACACACGAAACGATGCTCAGCATCCCTCCTCATCAGGGAAATACACATCAAAACGACACTGAGATACCACTTCACGCCAGTCAGAGTGGCTAAAATGAGCAAATCAGAGGACTCTAGGTGCTGGCGAGGATGTGGAGAAACAGGCACCCTCCTACACTATTGGTGGAAATGTAAACGGGTGCAGCCCCTCTGCAAAACAGTGTGGAGATTCCTCAAAACATTAACAATAAAACTCCCCTATGACCCAGCAATAGCACTGCTAGGAATTTACCCAGGGGATACAGGAGTGCTGATGCATAGGGGCACATGTACCCCAATATTCATTGCAGCATTCTCAACAGACAAAACATGGAAAGAGCCTAAGTGTCCATCAACTGATGAATGGATCAAGTAGATGTGGTTTATCTATACAATGAAATACTACATGGCATTGAGAAAGAATGAAATCTGGCCATGTGTAGCAACATGGATGGACCTTGAGGGTGTTATGCTGAGCGAAATAAGACAGGCAGAGAAGCACAGATACCATATGTTTGGACATATAGGAGGATTAGGAGGAACCTAACGAAGGACGATGGGGGAGAAGAAGGGGAAAAATAGTTGAGGGGAGGGAGGCAAACCATGAGAGACTCTTTCATGCTGAGAACAAACTGAGGGCAGATGGAGTGGGGGGAGTGGGAGGGGGTGATGAGCATGGAGGAGGGCACTTGGGATGAGCACTGAATGTTATATGGAAACCAACTTGACAGTAAACTATTTAAAAAAAAAGAAATAGTTGCAGATGTACATAAGGGATCAAAACACTCAATGTGTTCACTGCAACACTGTTTTAATATAAAAGAATTGATACCTAAGTGCTTATCAGTAGAAGGAAAATCAGGCTTGGGGAAATTTCTAGTATTCAATTTTTAAAGAATAAGGTATATAAGCAGAGTGATATTAAAAGTTCCAATGGTACTATAAGAGCAATCAAGCTTCATAATATATGTATCAAATCAGACTTATATTTAAAAATTAAAGTTTTATGACTGTGTTCAGAAATAAGGATGGAAGGATATGTATCTACTGGATGTGGATTTTATCTTTAGGAAGGAGAGGTTGGCATGCGAGGTACTAATGACAGATACTTTATTTTTATCGTATATACTTCTATATCATTATTCTATAATGATAATATTACACGATCATCTAAATTTAATAAACCTATAACTGGGATTACATGTTGAAAACCTGTAATTTAAGAGTCATCCAGAAGCCCAGAATCCAGAGCACGAAACATTCAACTGTTGTTGGTACATTTTCTTACATTTTATAATTATATATTTCATAGCCAGTATCTTTTTATATCTAAAATCTTATGTTCTTTCAAAAGTTAACATTATTTCATGAGGATGTCTTTTTATTTATTTAAGAAATTTTTAATGCCTTTATTTTTATTTTGAGAGACAGAGTGCGAGCAGGGGAGGGGCAGAGAGAGAGGGAGATACAGAATACAAAGCAGGCTCTGACACGGGGCTCGAACCCACGAACTGTGAGATCATGACCTGAGCCGATGTGGGACACTTAATCAACTGAGCCACCCTGAGGTGCCCTGAGGATGTCTTTTTATTAAAAAAAGAATCTTCCTCATCTATTGACTAAACTAGGTATTCACCTTAGGTATTAAGAAAAGCATTCCCTTTGTTTGTCTTTTAGTGGCTCATGTTGAGAATTCTCCTTGAATCTCAGCATTCCACTGATCATCTTTGTAACATGTATGGACTAAGTGTGGTCACTGGAGTTGAAGTCTTTACTTTTCCTTAACCCGGAGAAGGAACTTTAAAGACAACATAAACCACTTCTGCCTCTTATGATCAATCAGATATAGGAGACAGTACAGAACTTGGTAAGAAACTCAATAAACAGCTACCTGTTTTAAGAATTATACTCTAGGGGCGCCTGGGTGGCTCAGTCGGTTAAGCATCCGACTTCAGCTCAGGTCATGTTCTCACAATTCGTGGGTTCGAGCCCCGCGTCAGGCTCTGTACTGACAGCTCACTCAGAGTCTGGAGCCTGTTTCAGATTCTGTGTCTCCCTCTCTCTCTGACCCTCCCCTGCTCACACTGTCTCTCTTTCTCAGGAATAAATAAAACATTAAAAAAAAAAAGAATTATACTCTATTTCATTGTGAAAAAGGCCTAGTAGAGACTTCCATATATCACAACAATGTAAATGTACTTAATGCTGTTGAACTGTGCACTTAACAATGGTAAAATTGTAAAATTTGTTAGTGTGTTTTTCCAGAAAAAAGGATAAAAGCTATACTGATCAGTAGAGCCTATAATAAAAACTCATTACTTATTTGATATTTTTGATCGACTAATTGAAGCAAATTACCAGAAATTCCAGACCAAGTCCAATCCAGTAAGTCAGCAATGAGGTATGGATCTGTGTGTTATAAAATGATCACTCTATTTACAAAATCATTTTCACCTCTTTTAGAATTTAGGGTTTCAAAATTATTGAACAGTTTTCTAGTTATCCCTATCTCTTACATGTAGGTCACTAAATTAAGGTTTATTCTGAAGATAGGAGTAAAAATAAATACAGCCTTCTAATGCAAAGCTCTTGAGTAAGAAATCAGTGGAGACTATGTTTGAGATATTTATTCATAAGACCTTAACATATCCTATGAAATGCTATTATTTAAAACCTAAATCTCTAAGATTACAATGGGGATAGTTATTAAGGTAGAACTTCTCACCAGAGTAGGCTGTGAATGTCCTGGAACCCTGGAGTCACTGTGATCTAAGCCCGAGTTTATATTTGGACAGTCATTCTGAGGACTGCATTATCCCTAGTTCTAGGCTGCCGAATGAGCTTAACTGAGTATATAAACAAATGTACTACTAAAAAAAAAATGTGGAGAATTTTTGAGGGCTTTAAAAGTGGGAGTGTTTTTTGTGCTTATAACTAGAAGAAATATGTTTGATACAGTGGGGATTAAAAGATTAATAAGAGCGTTAAAAGCAAAGTCCCTGGATTGCAAGATCATGTTTTATGTATCAACAATGAAAGACCTTAAAGGAATAACAGGGAAAAGAAAACAAGAAGTTTTATAAAAATTCTTATGGCCAGTGCTATACTAGCCACCAAGAAGACTAGTTTATTTCTAGTGTAGCTTATTCTTTGAAAACAATTGTAGTGGGGGTTACATTTTTTCTGTCATTGACATACTGAGCTTGAATTTTCCCATCTATTAGTAGTGATTTTAACTATCACATTAAAAAGTTATGCAGTATATTATACTCCCCTTTCTGCTAATCAATGTTTCAGACTAGAAGTTTTAAATGCCCTTTTTAGTGAAAGTAAAACTTATTTCCAGAATTTGAAAGGCAGTTGCTTGAAATATTACAAATTATGGTTTCATGAAAAAGCATATCTGCCTTCTTCAAAATTGGGATGAAAAACAAGGTTAAAAGGCCCAGTAGCAAGATAGAAGTTCTCTAACATAAATTGGTTAACTTTTCTGTCTAAAATATGACTCTTCATCCCAAGTAATTTCAGGCAATAATAAAGGAAAAAAGTGGTATGCGATAATATTAACAACAAAACTTCATTAACTTACTGAAAGCAATTTGGCCCAAATACAGTGGCGAGATTGTGAACATTCATGCGATTCTGTACATGGTGCTTGGCCACTTTTGTCAAGAACTGGCATAAGTACTTGAGGAGGCAGTAGTGAGTGTCTGGTAGCTCTTTTATTAAGTCTCTTAAGCTACTCTCCTGAGCATCATTTCTGTCATCTGGAACGAAAAAAAAAAAATGCTCTCAGGCATATTTCATAGTAACAACAAAACAACAACAAAAGCACAGAGGCATAGTAAAGTCTAATATTTTATTCAGGAAAAATTTCCCCAGGACTTAAATATTAAGGCCATCAAAAGGGGAGGGAGCATTTTTGCCTTTTCTTTGATTGTTTAGTATTTAACTTTCTTTGATGTTAAAGATTTATTAACTTATTCAACAGATTCCAAAATCATGAGCTTTACTTAGTGCATTAAATGGGTTCATATTTCAGTTCTACATGTTCCTTACCCAAAATTAAGATAAAGACTGGCTTTTTATCCATAGTGGAAACTTCCATTTGATTATGGTCTTCAAGTTTGTTTATAACAAGAATCTTTTAGTTGAATAAGATTTAATACAGAAGACATTTCCAGGTCACCATAAAAAGACTAAACTTAGTGATCAGGAATCTAAATAGAGAAAACTGAAGGAAACTATTTTTTAATGATCTATAATCCTATTTAAGTATGTACTGTATGTATGTATTTAACTGATTAATTTTGAGAGAGCAAGCATGGGGAAGGGGCAGAGGAAGGAGGAGAGAGAGAATCTCAAACAGGCTCCATATTCATCATGGAACCCAACATGGGGCTCTGTCCCACAATCCTGGGATTATGACCGGAGCCAAAATCAAGACACTCAATTGACTGAGCCACCAGGTGCCCCAGAGAAAACTGAAGGAAATTTTCAATTTCCATATAGCTTTTTCTCTTTCTCATGTCACAGAGTTTAGAATTTGATATGTACTTTTTACAAAAGCCTACTAACCTATATAAAGGCAAAAATATCTTACAGTGAAACAAAATTAAAATAGACATATGAAAAGTTTCCCTCAATTCTCAAAGATTTATGTAATTTGTCAATAGTAAATACAGAAAAGTTGTCATCTTAAAAAGTATTTGTATACTACATTCTTTCAAATATAAACCTTTAACAGCAAATACTTTAGGGGAATAATCATAACCCATTCTTTGAGGCACATGTCTAAAACATTGAAAACTTAATCCAGTTATAACTAATATACATTCACAAAGCTGTCATCATCAAGACAGTATGGTATTGGCACAAAAACAGACACATAGACCAATGGAACAGAATTGAGAATTCAGAAGTGGACCCAAAAGTATACAGACAACTGATATTTGACAAGCAGGAAAGAATATCCAATGGAAAAAAGACAGCCTCTTTAACAGATGGTATTGGGAGAACTGGACAGCAACATGCAGAAGAATGAAACTAGATCAATTTCTCACACCGTACACAAAAATAAACTCAAAATGGATAAAGGACCTGAATGTGAGACAGGAAACCATCAAAACCCTAGAGGAGAAAGCAGGAAACAACCTCTTTGACCTCCACCACAGCAACCTCTTACTTGACACATCCCTCAAAGCAAAGGAATCAAGAGCAAAAATAAACGATTGGGACCTCATCAAGATTAAAAGCTTCTGCATGGCAAAGGAAACAACCCACAAAATTAATAGGCAACCAATGGAATGAGAAAAGATAGTTGCAAACGACATATCAGATAAAGGGTTGATATCCAGAATCTATAAGGAACTCACCAAACTCCACACCCAAAAAACAAACAACCCAGTACAGAAATGGGCAGAAGATATGAACAGACACTTCTCCAAAGAGGACATCCAGATGGCCAACAAACATATGAAACGATGCTCAGCATCCCTGCTCATCACGGAAATACAAATCAAAACCACACTGAGATACCACCTCACACCAGTCAGAGTGGCTAAAATGAGCAAATCAGAGAACACGAGATGCTGGCGAGGATGTGGAGAAACGGGCACCCTCTTGCACTGTTGGTGGGAATGTAAACTGGTACAGCCCCTCTGGAAAACAGTGTGGAGGTTCCTCAAAAAACTAACAATAGAACTCCCCTATGACCCAGCAATAGCACTGCTAGGAATTTACCCAAGGGATACAGAAATGCTGAGGCATAGGAGCACATGTACCCCAATGTTCATAGCAGCACTCTCCACAATAGCTAAAACATGGAAAGAGCCTAAGTGTCCATCAACAGATGAATGGATCAAGAAGATGTGGTTTATCTATACCATGGAATACTACATGGCAATGAGAAACAATGAAATCTGGCCATGTGTAGCAACATGGATGGACCTTGAGGGTGTTATGCTGAGCGAAATAAGTCAGGCAGAGAAGGACAAATATCATATGTGTGCACGTATAGGAGGATTAGGAGGAACTTAACAGAGGACCAAGGGGGAGAAGAAGGGTGGAAATGGTGGGGGAAAGGGGGAGAGGCAAACCATGAGAGACTCTTGAATGCTGACAAAAACTGAGGACTGATGGATGTGGGGGGGAGGAGGGGATGGGCATGGAGGAGGGCACTCGTGGGGATGAGCACTGGGTGTTATGTGGAAACTAATTTGACAATAAACTATTTGTAAAAAAAAAAAAATAACATATACATTGGATTCCTTAATTTAGATAGGTCAGCTGCTTTTAGCTAGTCAAGTGAATAACAGCAAAGTGAGACAAATGTGTTGCAGAGGAAGAAGATCAGACGGTGTTATAAAATGCATACATATCATGATGCCACTGAAGGAAGTGAAAACCCAGAGAAGATACAGGACACAGGAAGTGCTGCGGAGTGGCTGCAGTGCTAGAGGGATTAGGAACGTAGGCTCAGGGGTCACTTCTTGGATTAGAATCCTCGTTCTGGCACTTGCTTCCTGTGTGACCTTAGACCCTATAGTAAACTCATTTATAAGGGGGAACATTAACTACCTCATTGGGTTGTGATGAGGACTAAATGAGTTTAAAGTTACAAAGTACTTAATTTTTTTCAAGCTTTTACTTAAATTCTAATTAGTTAACAATTTCAAAGTACTTAAAACAGAGAGGTTGACACATAGTAAGTACTATGTAACTACTTGTTAAACAGAGTGACTTCTTTTACTTTAGCTTCATTAATTTGGTTTTATGAGGTTTAAATGAAATGTCTCTTAAGATAATGAGCTCATTTCACCTTTATGAATGTTAGAATAAGGGATGCTGCCAAAAATAGCAATGCCAAAAAGGTACAAACTTCCATCTTTGTTAAAATAGTTTTGGAGAACATTCCATTTACAATTGGAATAATTATTTCTCACCACAAATGATGTGATACAATAATGTATACAATGTTTGGGACAAAATAGTTCTCTTGATATTATGAAAATTTCATATTAATTTACTTTTTTAAAAAAGAAAGAAATATTCAAATACGTTGATAATCCACAAAACTATGTGGTATGTTGCTTATAATGGCATTTTCCAGTATATTATGATCTTGACTGTGTAAGAAATGGAAATAGTTAAGTCTGGAGTAAAAACTAACTGAAAACTACCCATTTCTCATACCTTTGTGTTTTAAAAATAAATATGAACTACAAGAAAATGAATTCAATTTTGTCTTTTTTATTTTCTTACAGTGACTAATCCAGACTGAATCTGGATGTCTGCATGGGTGTGTACTGTCTGCTTAAAACTGTGGTTTCTGGCAAGATAGCAGAGAAGTAGGGAGTTCCATACATTTCACTTGCCCTATCTCTCAAACGAAGAAGGCCTAAAGCCACAGGAACCCTTATAGAATCCAGGAGTTTGGGAGGAAAAGGAGACAGAGTCTGATGAGAAAACCTTATAGCATGAGTGCAAACTGGGGAAGATAAAAACGGGCCAGAACTGGAGACACGGAGGGAGGGGAAGGAGCCCTCTTTGTGGGGAGCCCTAGAGCTGTGGTGAGTCTAGGGGAAGAGACAGCACAGCTGAAACTGCTCAAAGAACTGTCCCTGTCCCTGGAGAAGAGAAAAACCTCAGCTCCGGACACAGAGGGATCCAGTTTCCTGCTGTCCAGCTGACCATGAGCGGGACACAGCACATCTGAAGCTGCTCTGCCACTCTTCTGGCTCGGCTTGATCCCCTAGCTCCAATCGATTCCCAGTGGGGAGGCAGCTAGCTTGAAACTGCTCAGACGGACTTGGCCTCTGGGTTTATTCGGGTGATATCAATGGGGCGCATGGTTTAAGATCTGGAAACGAGGCCTGGCTTGGGACATAGAGCACAGTCCACCTTGGCTGTGCCCATGGCACAGGGAGATCAGACCCAAAAGAGTGAGTTTGAGAGGGGACTGAGGTGCCACCATTTTTCTCCCCACAACCACCAAGGTGAGACTTCAAGGAGTGGCCTGCAGGACACAGTGGAGGCTAAGACCCACCTACACCAAACCACGCCCATCCCCACTGGAGAGCTGCTTTTCTTTTACCAGATCCTGGGGCAAGACCAACATGGATGCACGACCATGATTACTTCTAGATCAATTCTTTCTACTCAAGTATATTTTCCCTTGTCTCATTTGTATCCTCCCCTCTGCTAGACTGGGCACTCTGGTCACTGGTTTGCTTCAACAGTCACATTTTAATCCATTCTCTAGATGTATATTCTACACCTCCGCCACTACCTTTCTATCCCTCTCTGGAGTAATCAGACTATATAGTTTCTCTGAGTAACATTATCTTCACTTCTTTTGCCTCACCTCTTACCATATTCTCCTCTTTCTCTCTCTGAATTAAGCCTTTTAGTCTCTCTGCCTGGTCATTTCTCTTCCAATTTCACTTCCTCCCCACCCTATCATTTCTGTCTTTGTATATGTTCTTCCATCAGCACTGCATACACCCAGCTCTTTATTTGTAGCTGGGAATTCTGGTTCTATGCTTTGACTGTCTTTTGTCTTTTGGGTTTTTTCATTTTTTCTTTTCTTTTTTCTTTTTCTTTTCATTATTTATTTTTCCGCGGTCTTTTCCCTTTTTTTCTTTTTCTTTTTCCCTTTCAGTTTGTATGTTTATTAGATTGGTCTGTGCGTTTGTGTGCCTTTGTTCCCTATGTGTTTGTCTGTTTTCTTTTCCAGGGATCCTTCAAGAAACAAGCCAAAGTACACATAGTGGAGAGTCCTAAATACCAGCACGAATAGGGAAATAAAATTACCAAAGTCTCAACAAGAAGAGACCAAGAGACCTGAATGGACAGGCCCTGGACAGTCAAAGAGCCTTCTTTAATACAACAGTACTCACAGGTGCAGTATGCATAACAAGCTTTTAAAACTAACAAGAGACAGAAAGCTAACCAAAATGATGAAACAGAAGAACTCTCCTCTAAAGAAATTCCAGGAAGAAATGACAGCTACAGAACTGCTCAAAACAGATATAAGCAACATAATTGATCAAGAACTTAGAAGAATAGTCATAAAATTAATCGCTGGGCTTGAAAAAGGCATGGAAGACATCAGAGAAACTATTGCTACAATGACTATGGAGCTTAAAAATAGTTGTGATGAATTAAAAAATGCTATAAATGAGGTGCACAATAAAATGGAGGCATCCAACGCACAGAATGAATGGGCAAAGAAGAGAATAGGTGAATGGGAAGACACAATTATAGAAAAAGAGGAAACTCAGAAAAAGAGAGATAAAATGATCCAGGAACATGAAAGAAGTGTCTGAAAGCTGAGTCATACAATCAAACAGAACAATTCCTGTATCATAGGAATTCCAGAAGAGGAGAAAAGAAGGAAAGGCGCTGAAGGATCCTTGTACAAATTATAGCTGAGAACTTCCCCAATCTGGGGAAGGAAATAGACATTGAAATCCAAGAGTCACAGAAAACTCTCCTCAAACATAACTTGAATCAATCTTCTGCACGACATATCATAGTGAAACTGGCAAAATATAAAGACAAAGAATTCTGAAAGCAGCTAGGGAGAAAAGGGCCCTAACATACAAAGGGGAACCTATCAGACTACTTACAGACCTATCTACTGAAACTTGGCAGGCCAGAAAGAAATGGCAGGAAATCATCAATGTGATAAACAGAAAAAATATGCAGTCACGAATCCTCTATTCAGCAAGCCTGCCATTCAAAATAGAAGGAGAAATAAAAGTCTTCCCAAATAAACAAAAATTGAAAGAATTCATCACCACTAAAGCAGCCCTACAAGAAATTCTTAGGGGGATGCTATGAGGGAAATGTTGCAAGAAACACAAGGTACCAGAGACACCACCACAACCATGAATCCTACAGAGAACACAATGCCTCTAAACCTATATTTTTCAATAACAACACTGAATGTAAATGGACTAAATGCCCCAATCAAAGGACATAGAGCAGAAGAATGGATAAAAAAAACAAAATCCATCTTTTGCTGTCTACAAGAAACTCATTTTAGACCTGAGGACACCTTCATATTAAAAGTCGGGGGATGAAGAAATATATATCATGCTACTGGAAGTCAAAAGAAAGCTGGAGTAGCAATACTTATATCAGACAAACTAGACTTTAAAGTAAAAGCAGTAACAAGGGATGAAGAAGCACATTATATAATAATTAAAGGGTCTATCCATCAGGATGGGCTAACAATTATAAACGTCTACGCACCGAATATGGGAGCACCTAAATACATAAAACAATCCCAAATAGAAACAATTTTATGGATAAGAATGTACTAATAGCAGAGTACTTTAATACTATACTTATAGCAATGGATAGATCAACTAGACAGAAAATCCCTAAAGAAACAATAGACTTGAATGACATATTGGATCAGATGGATTTGACATATATATTTAGAACTCTATATCTTGAGGCCATAGAATTCACTTTTTCCTCAAGTTCACATGGCACATTCTCCAAGATAGATCATATACTGGGACATAAAGCAAGGCCTCAATAAATATAAAAAAATTGAGATCATATCATGCACACTTCAGATCACAATGCTATGAAACTTGAAATCAACCACAGGAAGAAGTCTGGAAAACCTCCAAAAACATGGAGGCTAGAGAGTACCATATAAAGAACAAATGGGTCAATCAGGCAATTAGAGAAGAAATTTAAAAATATATGGAAACAAATGAAAATGAAAACACAACAATTCAAACTCTATGGGATGCGGCAAAGTCAGTTCTAAGAGGAAAGTACATTGCGCTCCAGGCCTATTTCAAGAAATTAGAAAAAGCCCAAGTACAAAATCTAACAGCGCACCTAAAGCAACGAGAGGGAGAGCAACAAGAGCACCTCAAACCCAGTAGGAGAAGAGAAATAATAAAAATCAGGGCAGAAATAAACAACATAGAATCCAAAGAAACAGTTGAACAGATCAATGAAACCAAGAGTTGGTTTTTTGAAAAAATAAACAAAATTGACAAACCTCTAGCCAGGCTTCTCAAAAAGAAAAGAAAGCATCCAAGTAGACAAAATCATGAATGCAAATGGACTTATTACAACCAACCCCTCAGAAATACAAGCAATTATGAGAAAATAATGAAAAATTATATGCCAACAAACTAGACAACTTAGAAGAAATGGAAAAATTCCTAAACACACATTCACTACCAAAATTCACACAGGAATAGATAGAAAATCTAAACAGACCCATAACTAGTGAAGAAATTCAATTAGTTATCAAAAATCTCCCAACAAATAAGAACTCTGGGCCAGATGGCTTCCCTGGGGAATTGTACCAGACATTTAAAACAGAATTAATACCCATTCTTCTCAAGCTATTCCAAAAAATAGAAATTGAAGGGAAACTTTCAGACTCATTTTACGAAGCCAGCATCACTTTGATTCCCAAGCCAGACAGAGACCCAGAAAAAAAGAGAACTACAGACCAATATCCTTGATGAATACGGATGCAAAAATCCTCAACAAGATACTTGCAAATTGAATCCAACAGCACATAAAAAGAATTATCCACCATGATCAAGTGGGATTCATTCCTGGGTTACAGGACTGGTTCAATATTCGCAAATCAATCAATGTGTTACATCACATTAACAAAAGAAAAGATAAAAATCATATGATCCTGTCGATAGATGCAGAAAAAGCATTCGACAAAATACAGCATCCCTTCTTAATTGAGACCCTCAAGAAAGCCGGGATAGAAGGAACTTACTTGAACATCATAAAAGCCATCTAGGAGAAGCCCTCAGCTAACATTATCCTCAATGGGGAAAGACTGAGAGGCCTGAGATCAGGAACATGACAGGGATGTCCACTCTCACCACTGTTGTTTAACATAGTGCTGGAAGTCCTATCATCAGCCATAAGACAACAAAAAGAAATAAAAGGCATCAGAATTGGCAAAGAAGCCAAACTTTCACATTTTGCAGATGACATGATACTCTACATAGAAAACCCGACAGATTCCACCAGAAGCCTACTAGAACTGATCCATGAGTTCAGCAATGTTGCAGGGTACAAAATCAACGTCCAGAAATTGGCTGTATTTTTTTAAATGTTTTATTTATTTCTAGGAGAGAGAGAGAGAGACAGCGTGAGCAGGGGAGGGTCAGAGAGAGAGGGAGTCACAGACTGAAACAGGCTCCAGGCTCTGAGCTGGCAGTCACAGAGCCCGACGTGGGGCTCGAACCCATGAACTGCAAGATCATGACCTAAGCAAAAGTCGGACGCTTAACCGACTAAGCCATACAGGTGCCCCTGGAAATTGGCTGTATTTTTATACACCAATAATGAAGCAACAGAAAGAGAAATCAAGAAACTGATTCCATTCACAAATGCACAAAAAACCCATAAAATATCTAGGAATAAACTTAACAAAAGATATAGGAGATTTGTATGATGGAAACTATAGATAACTTATGAAAGAAATTGAAGAAGACACAAAGAAATGGAAAAACATTCCATGCTCATGGATTGGAAAAATAAATACTGTTAAAATGTCATTACTACTCAAAGTAATCTACACCTTCAATGCAATCCCAATCAAAATTGCACCAGCATTCTTCTCAAAACTAGAACAAAGTATCCTAAAATTTGTATGGAACCACAAAAGACCCCGAATAGCCAAAGTAATATTGAAGAAGAAAACCAAAACAGGAGGCATCAGAATCCCAGACTTTAGCCTCTACTACAAAGCTACAATCATCAAGAGAGTATGGTATTGGCACAGAAAGAGACACATAGCCCAATGGAATAGAATAGAGAACTCAGAATTGGACCCACAAATGTATGGTCAACTAATCTTTGAAAAAGCAGGAAACAGTATCCAATGGGAAAAAGACCACTTTAACAGATGGTGCTGGGAGAACTGGACAGCAACATGCAGAAGAATGAAACTAGATCACTGCCTCACACCATACACAAAAATAAACTCAAAATGGATAAAGGACTTCAACGTGAGACAGGAAACCATCAAAACCCTAGAGGAGAAAGCAGGAAACAACCTCCTTGACCTCCACCACAGCAATTTCTTACCTGACACATCCCCAAAGGCAAGGGAATCAAGAGCAAAAATGAACTATTGGGACCTCATCAGGTAAAAGCCTCTGCACGGCAAAGGAAACCATCAATAAAACTAACAGGAAACTGACGGAATGGGAAAAGATAGTTGCAAATGACCTTTCAGATAAATGGATAGTATCCAAAATCTATAAGAAACTCCTCAAACTCCACATCTGAAAAACAAACAATCCAGTGAAGAAATGGGCAGAAGACATGAACAGACACTTCTCCAAAGAGGATATCCAGATGGCCAACAGACACACGAAACGATGCTCAGCATCCCTCATCAGGAAAATACAAATCAAAACCACACTGAGATACCACCTCACACCAGTCAGAGTGGCTAAAATGAACTAATCAGGAGACTATAGTTGCTGGCGAGGATGTGGGGAAATGGGCACCCTCCTACACTGTTGGTGGGAATGTAAACAACCCCTCTGGAAAATAGTGTGGAGGTTCCTCAAAAAATTAACAAAGAACTCCCCTATGACCCAGCAATAGCACTGCTAGGAATTTACCCAAGGGATGCAGGAGTGCTGATGCACAGGGGCACATGTATACAGTATATATATACAATGCAATACTACATGGCAATGAGAAAGAATGAAATCTGGCCATGTGTAGCTACATGGATGGAACTTGAGGGTGTTATGCTGAGCAAAATGAGTCAGGCAGAGAAGAACAGCTACCATATGTTTGTACATATAGGTGGATTAGGAGAAACTTAACAGAGGACCATGGGGGAGGAGAAGGAGGAAAATAGTTGGGGAGAGGGAGGGAGGCAAACCATGAGCGACACTGGAATGCTGAGTACAAACTGAGGGCTGATAGGGGTGGGGGGGAAGGGAAGGGGGGTGATAGCTATGGAGGGCACTTGTTGGGATGAGCACTGGGTGTTATATAGAAACCAACTTGACAATAAACTATTTAAGAAAAAAACAATACAAAACAAAACTTGGTTTAATTCCAGTGTTTAGGAATATAAGCAACATTCCAATAGCCTTGATAATGGGCCATTAGCCTTCTGGCTCTGAAATGAAACTTCAGATCCTAAGGCAGACAACGTGTGAAGACTCCAGATTAAATAAAATAAATATTGAAAGCATTTATGAGTTTATGACAATAACATCTTTCAAAGAGAAAGAGCACCTCCATTGTTCACTTCTAATTTTTGAAATATGATAGATAATTTTCCCAGATATAAAACCGAAAAGTAATGGGAAGGGAGACAAATATGTTCAGGGAATCTCAAAGTTAAGAAAACAACATAATTCCTTTATGGTATGAATGGAAGAATCACTAAATCTGTTCTCAAAGAGAAAAAGTAGTTGAGGAGAAAGTATCTTGTATGTGTCTCCTACCCCCAAAGCATTTCCATTTCCTATGACTCATCAATTCACCTACTGGGTGAGTATGTGAGTGTCCTCTACTTCATAGGCTTGAATGGCAGCACACTAAATTTGAACTTTGAATACTCATAATTTACTTCCTGACTCTGTTCAGACATACTAACATTGCCATAAAGACCTTGATTTATTAGCATGACAGTTGTCACCTCTTTTCCTATTAAGCATGTGCTAACATGCCGAGAATCTGTAATTTGCACTGTTTCTAGAAATGTGGTAAATATCACTGCTATAACTAGCCTACAGTAATCTTACAGACAATATTCCCTAT
Organism: Proteles cristata cristata; assembly: GCA_017311185.1. NCBI lineage: Eukaryota > Metazoa > Chordata > Mammalia > Carnivora > Hyaenidae > Proteles > Proteles cristata. Next base: position 264,331 of record JAESUZ010000683.1, on the reverse strand, counting down.
ATATGAGAATAATTGTTCAACACCTTTAGGGGAGTCTTGTAGAAGTATACCCAGCATATCATCACTGGGCAGTAGGCAGAATTGGTGAAAATGTGCCTTTTGACACCTGAGAAAAAAAGTTCATTAATAATCACTTTATTACTGCTTGCATTATTCATTGATATGCTGATACTTAAATATAATAAGCATTGCCTTGTTATTCATGTTCTTGCATTGATGTTGGTAATTACAATGGCTTCCTCAAGGTCTCACATTATAAAAAAGTTAGCAATGTTTCTATTTTTGTGCATATTTATTCATAATATATACTGAATGCACACTATGTGTGATATTTATCACATGCTTTGTGCATCTAGCATTCTCTAGTACTAGGTATACAGTCCTGAAAACAAACTTCATGCTTTTATGAAAGCTATATTCTAACAGGAGAGACAGTCTGATTGTACCTATGTGAGCGGTACCATAAGTGCTCTGAAGAAACATAAAGTGGAATAAGGGAGAATAAGGTGGAGTGACACAGGGAGGGAATGCTATTTCATTCAGCATGATCAGGGAAGGCCACTCTGATATGGTGATGACTGAGCAGAGAGTTGAAGGAAAGGGGAAAGTGCATGTTAAGCAGCAGTAAAGGCAAGGGTGAAGGCCAAGTGTTGGAAGAGTGGCAGGAAATGAGATTCGGAGACAGTGCAGCAGCAGCGTGGGACCGTCCTGGTTGCTGTGTGGAGTCTGGACTGCAGTGGGAGGCAGCGGAGAGCAGGCAGCTGAGCTGGGAGACTTCCAAGTCCCTGAGAGCGAGAGGCCGGTTGGCCTGAAGCAGTTCGATAGCAGTGGAACAGCAAGACCTGGGAAGATTCTGGGTATAGTTTGTATCTAATTTGTTATATATAAGAAAATTATTTGTTTTATATGTGAAAAATACATGCATGGAATATACACTCAGTCATTCAACAAATATTTACTTAGTGGCTATTCTGTGTCTGGCATATTTCTAAGCATTTGGGAAATATCAGAAAACACAACAGAAATCCCTGTCCTCAGGGAACTTATGGTTGGTGATGCAACACTAAACAGTAAATACAGTAATAAGGCTAGAGAGAATTCACAGTACTGGCTTGGGGTGATGGTGGTGATTTTAATTATATATATATGCTTTGTCAGCAAAGCCTCATTGAGAAAATACTTGATGTTTATTGTTGGCTAACGTAAAAAAAAAAAATCACAAACCAGCAAATATAAGCTCATTCAGAGTTGGAAGCTGAGGTGTAAACATCTTTTAAATTCCCTCAATGCCTTGCACATAAAAAGTGATGAAGAAAGTTTTAATAGAATGATGTTTGTAAGATATCTAGATAGTAAGACAAACTAGTATAGACATAAAGAGACATCTATATTCCAAAGGTTTTTTGAAGAAATGTGCAATAATTTAGTCCATTTACACAACTAGCTGTATTGAAGTGTTGAGTAGGAAGGGGATCACAGAGGATGTAAATAACAGATGTGTCCCTTGATGGTCAAAGGGTAAGGACAATTACCCCTTCTGAAATTCCACAGAAGGGTCTTAGAAGGAGAAGGAAATGAACCTCTGTGGTTGTACTGAAATATTTAACTGTTTAAACTTTTAGTTACCTCTAGAATTAAATTGGAACAAAAATTAGAATGTGTTATAATTCATGAGCCAAATGTTTAAGAAAACTTTGTAGATGGAATAATGGTTAATAATTGAAAGAGTCATCATTTTCCTTAACATTAATCTTTTCCTAGGACAAGTACAGTCTGCATTAGTGAAAAGAACCACTTCAAATTATACACATTTTCCTGAAAGCTTTCATTTGCTGTTGGCTAAATTTGAACCATTTCTCAAGGTAAAAAACACCTGTACAATGAGCACAGTATACATAGTTATACAAAGAAAACTACTCAGTGCTTAAAAATTATACCATAAAAACTTTTGTTCCAGATTAAGTAGCAAACATTGAACCATGTGACAAGTATTTGTTCTCATTAAAAAAAGATTATGATCATAATCAGCAATGCTGAACCTGTACCACGGGATGGCACTTAACACTAATCTGGACATTCATCCTAGTGCTTGTCACGTGTTTTGACTTTTCAATGACTATGAAGTCATTACAGCCTTAGCTTCAAGGAGAAAAACAAAACAAAACAAAAATCGAGCAAAATGTTAATCTCTACCATGATATATCTCAGAGCCATGAGAAGGTCAGCCATTAAAAAAACCAAAATATTTAGCCTCATGGCGCCAGATTTATCGAAGTAGCTTTTTATTTCCTCATTAAGCCTCACAAAGGATTTATGAAAACTTGCTAATCTGGTAGATAGAACAATAATAAGCTGTTGCTGATTTTGAAGATGAGGAAAGGTCACAAGCCTGAGCATGTGGAAGCCAAGAAGCAGCCAGCAAGAAAACAGGAATCTTGGCCTTACCACTAAGTGGCATGGCAAAGTGCCAGGGATCCAAACGAGGCTGGAAGCAGCTTCTCCCCGTGGAACCTTATCCCTCTTCAGATAAGAACCCAGGCTGACTGACATCTTGGTTTGGCCTTGTGAACCTGGAGCAGACACACCAGCTGAGCCCACAGACTTGTCACCCATACAATAGTGAGGTAATTTGTGCGGTTTTAAGCCACTAAATTTATAGAAATCTGTCATAGCAGGAGTAGGAGCCTAATATAGCTTCAGTTAGAGAGAACTAGACTGAAACAGAGAGATCAACTTGTCCATGTTCACACAGTACCACGTAGCCAAGCTGTAAATCAGATATGGCAGTAGCACCTCAGAGCACATGATCCGATCAGTGTGCTCTAACAAAGTTAGATGTAGTCATTATCATTGTTACAGAGCAACTACCACACTGTCTCACACCTGTAAATGTTTAACAAATGTTTCCTGAATCAACAGATGAACAAGCAAAATTGCTGAGTAGTGGGGGTGGGAATCTTAATTTATTTATAATACATTATAGCTTCTTAGGTCCTGAGATATACCAGGGAGAACATTTTAATAAAAGCCTACATGAATGTCCAGGCACAAAATGTTTTGTAGAATACATGAGAACAAAACATGAATTATATTTCTTTCTAAATATGCATTTGCAAACAAATGGAAAAAAGAACCATACAATGCCAGCTATATTGGATTAGACTGGGTTTTACCCTTGCATTTCATACTCCAGGAATGGAATCACTTCTTTAGTGGGGCGAGAAGTTTATCTAAACAATTATATTTTCTGTTTACTGGAATTGGTAGATTTCTATATATAAGGAAAGGTTCTATTTTTACAGCTCTCCTACAATCCTTGCCCATGACAAAGTTCTCAAGGCCTCACACAAATTTCTGAAAGGGTAGAATGATAAAGTGACTAATAAAATTTAATCAATTAGTCTGTTCTTAGATATTAATGAAACTACAAATCTTATTCTGATTAGATTCTACAAGATGCACAGGTGTGTTTATTACCAAATTAGCCAATATCTACACTCATACTCCTGGCTCCGAGAATGAACCTGCATTGGAAAGACAAAGGCCTGTGGGATAAAAAAAGAATTTGATGATACTTTACTTTTCAGTCCCATGACAAAATACTCCTAATGATAACTAAATACTGTATCAGCAAGTCCATTCCATGGGCACTTACTGAGTGCTGAATGCTTGCTAATGGGGCAGGCTGGCAGGATAAAAAGACAAGAAACACCTGAAATAGTCCTTTTAAAGTCAAAACTGGGAGCTCACCTCTAGGCTATATGTTATACACACATTTAACAGCTAAAGAAACTGTTTATGTGGGAATGTCAGTACACAGGAGAAAGGAAAAAAGCAATTGCAGCACTTAGGAAGAGGAGCCTCCTATAATATATGCAAATCTCGAACAATACTAGCAATATCCCAGGTAACAAAGCTTGGCTCTTTCCATAAATTTAGTGCTATATTAAATGGGCAAAGTACAGTAAGTGTGTAATTTCAGTGGAAATCATTTTACCACCAGTTCTTACCCTCTAAAACCCTAGTAATTCAATGCTCAGCTGTAACTGGACTTACTTGGTATCATAGGAGACAAACCAGCAAACCCAGTTTTTAAGCCTATTTTAGGTGTTGCTTCCTTCCCCCCTAAGTCCTCAAATTATTTATGGATTCAGTCTAAAGGTTGATTATTTCCATGGATTTAACAAAATAATTGTATTCAGAATAGAGCTTGACAGAATTCAGCTGAGCTAGAGGCGACTAGCAGGCCATTAATTTGTAATCCCTTCAAATTGATATTCTTCAACTTCCATTATATTTTTACAGGAGTTAATTTCCAACCAATACAAATTATATGTGTGTGTGTGTATATATATACACACACACATATATATACACATATACACACACAAATTATATATATACAAATTATATCTATACCTATATATGTTTATATACACATGTCTGTTCTATTCCTCTTCCAGGTCAAGAAAGATGCTCTTCACATAAAAACATTAGTGAAATACTACATGACAATGAGAAACAATGAAATCTGGCCATGTGTAGCAACATGGATGGACCTTGAGGGTGTTATGCTGAGCGAAATGTCAGGCAGAGAAGGACAAATATCATATGTGTGCACGTATAGGAGGATTAGGAGGAACTTAACAGAGGACCAAGGGGGAGAAGAAAGGCGGAAATGGTGGAGGAAAGGGAGAGAGGCAAACCATGAGAGACTCTTGAATGCTGACAAAAACTGAAGACTGATGGATGTGGGGGGGAGGGGGATGGGCATGGAGGAGGGCACTTGTGGGGATGAGCACTGGGTGTTATGTGGAAACTAATTTGACAATAAACTATTTGTAAAAATAAATAAATAAAATTAAATAAATAAATAGGAAAAAAACATTAGTGAAAAATGCAGAACTTATTGGAGATTTCATCAATTCACACTTCATTCTAAAAATCTCCAGTAGGCATTATCTTCTTCGCCTTTAAGCATCTGGTCTCCCCTGTTTTTCCTCTTCAAGCTCATAATTTATCTGCTATTAAAATTCTATTGCCTCTATAAGGATAACTAAAAAAACAGACAATAATAGGTGCTGGCTAGGATGGTAAAAAAATCAAACCTTCATTTATTGCTGATAAGACCATAAAAGAGTACAAGTATTTTGGAAAATCATTCCTTAAAATGTTAAACAATGTCACCCTGTGACCCAGGAATTCCACCCCTAGGGTAGATACCCAAAAGAAATGAAAACACATGCTCCTCCAAAAACTTGTACATAAATGTTCATAAGAGTATTATGCAGCCAAAAGGTGTAAATCACCCAAATGTCTATCAATGAACAAATGTGATATATTTATACAACAGAATATTAACCAGCCATGAAAAGGAATGAAGTACATGCTAAGTGAAAAAAACCTGTCACAAAAGACCACATATTGTGTGACTCCATTTACAGGAAATGACCATAAATCTAGGCAAATTTATGTAGCCAGAAAGATTAATGCATGCTGAGGGCTGGGAGAAGTGGGAGAGGGAAAGCATAAGAAAGGAGAGTACCCACTAATGCGTTTAGAGTTTTCCTTTTTTTTTTTTGAAGTGATAAGAATGTTTCAAAATTAGATAGTGGTGATGGTTGCATTCTGAATATACTAAAAGCCACAGTATACTTCATTTATTACTTATTATTATTGTCAAGTTAGCTAAGACACAGTGTAAACAGTGTAGTCTTGGCTTTGGGAGTAGATTCCTATAATTTATTGATTATATAGTACACCCAGTGCTCATCCCAGCAAGAGCCCTACTCAATGCCCAGCACCCATTTTCTCTAACCCCCTTACTCCCATCAACCCTCAGTTTGTTCTCTGTATTCACAGTATACTTTAAAAGGGGCAATTTTATGGTGTGTAAATGGCATCTCAAATTTGTTCTAAGAAAAATCCTGTTGGCTTTAAAATCAAGTATAAGATGGGGCTCCTGTGTGGCTTATTCAGTAAAGCGTCTAACTTTGGCTCAGGTAATGATCTCGCAGTTCATGGGTTTGAGCCCCGCACGGGACTCTGTGCTGACAGCTAAGAGCCTGGAGCCTCCTTCAGATTCATCTCCCTCTCTCGCTGCCCCTCCCCGTCTCGTGCTCCTGCATGCTCCCTCACTCATGCTCAGGCTCTTTCTCTCTCATGCATGTTCTCTCTCTCTCTCTCAAAAATAAAAATTAAAAAAATATAAAAGGTCAGTTAAGCATTTGACTTGAGCTCAGGGCATCATCTCACAGTTTTTGAGTTCTAGCCTGGCTTCAGGCTCTGTGCTGACAGTTCAGAGCCTGGAGACTGCTTCGGATTCTGTGTCTCCCTCTCTCTCTTTCTCTGCTCTTCCCTGCTCACACTCTGCTCCTCTCTTTCTCTCAAAAATAAACATTTAAAAAAACTAGAAAAATTTTTTTAAATTAAAAAATAAAATCAGGTATAAGAAAAAGTCAGTGGAGAGCTTTTAAAGATAAGCTTATCTGGTTTTCCTAATACCTTACTAAAATGACAATGAAACAATTAAATATAAGCTGTCAAGATAAAGAAAACAGCTGACAATAGTGGATTTAAGATCTCTACAAATTTACATACATGTGAGTACACACACACACACACACACACCACACTTCAAGAACAGCTGTTTTAATGCAGATTAACTGCTCAGCCATGTGCTTTCTATCCAAGTTTGTATAATCTCATTCACTATTTAATGCTGTTCTGTACAGTCAAAAAGGAAAATAAAGATGGATATGTGTACTTAGTAAACAAAGTATCATCTGGTTGTCAAGATCTACCATCTTAGAGATCATGGGGGAGTTATAAACACAAATAAGGTTTTCCTGTCACATGGATCTAGGAGAGCAGTAGAACCAACTTGAATGTCATCAAAGTGTGTAGAGTCAGGTTTGGAAACCTGGGTTTCCTGGCACCACATTTCCAATTTATTCTAGTGGAGGTTTTGCATAAACCAGATTGACTGGCTCCTTGGGCAAACATACAAGTGGCAACCTTGAACTCTTCTTTGGGTTTGGTCTGCCCAGAAGAACTCAATAATTTATATATTTGGCATTGCTTATAGGAAACCTAAAAGGCACATAATGAAAACAGAAATAAATATGGAGTTTTAGTATAATGATTCGGTTTTTCACAGAAGCAAATCCGAGGGGTGAGTAATTTCAAAAGAAGAGGAACTTCTCAGTAAGAAGGAATTAACCCAGGGAAGGAAATATATCCTATGCTTCCAATGGAGCATAATATTCAAGAAGAGATTACTTAAATAACTAGAATTATAACTAACCAATATTTCCATGGTATTTTAAAATTTGCAAGGCAGGGCACCTGAGTGGCTCAGTCTGTCAAGCATCTGACTTTGATTCAGGTCACAATCTCATGGTTCATAAGCTTGAGCTCTGCCATCACACTCTGCTGTCAGCACAGAGCCTACTTTGGATCCTCTTTCCCCCTTTCTCTCTGTCCCTCTCCTACTTGTGCTATCTCTCTCAAAATAACTAAACTTAAAAAATTTTTTTTTAATTTGCAAGGCAAACCACTTAGCTAACTTCAAACAATACAAATGGCATTATGATACACATTATGTATAAAAGACAGGCTTAACTCAAACTTACCCTGGTGAATTCCTCATGTAATGAAGAAAAACATAACTCAATCTTAAGCATAACTCAGTTTATTAAATTAGATTTCTCTACAATTAAGTATTGGACTGACTAAAATGGTCCTATTATTCGAGTGGTTTTCTTTAAAAAAACAGTTGCTGACTAAATTATCAAATTCTCATAAGCGAAAATTCACAGACTCTTAACTCACATATTGTTTGCACAGCTGCTACTATAAAATTCTGTTCCATTTAAAATCAAGTACGGGGGCGGGGGGGGGGAAGGAAAGGGAGAACATTCATTTAAGAAAAGGATTGATCACTTGTATTTATCTAATTAAATCTGCTTCCCAAGAACCCAATAAAATGACAATAAAAGATGTTTAAAAAGGACAAGCACAAAAATGGGCAAAAAAAGAACAGCAGAGAAGAGGCAGGCAGATGAGATCTCAAAGACGTTTGGAAGTGAGTGCAAGGGACTGAAAAACCCAGTCTGTTCTAAGGCCTGTCTGGCTGGGAGGAGCCCTCCATCACCCTGTATATCCAGGCAACCATGCAGTAGGGCAGGACATCTGAGGCTTAGTCTAGGAATACTGTCAATAGATTCTTACACTCTGGAGATAGTGAAGAACTAGAGCAAGGAGCATAAGTGAAAATGTGACAACCAGTGAAAATCTGCTTAGAAAGAATGGGCTCATTAGCACACTTCCTACTTCTGTGCTCCTAAGGAACAAGATGGCTGAAGAGAAAACCATATCCACATACGGACATTTGTGGGTCGCCAAATCAAATAGGCTACATTTCCCTCCACCTATACCCACTATCTAATCCTCCCAAAGCAAAGTGTATCGGTAGACAAGCCCACTGTCCCCATATGCAAATGTTTCTTTTAAATCCTAAGAGCCAAGGTCACCAAGGTTTGTGTGAAGAAATGCAAGAAATACCACAACACAAATATAAGGAAAACTATTAAAAAATCTTGCTAGTATCCTAAGAGAAGATTAAGAACAGGATGCTATAAAAAAAATAGAATGCTTTGAAAAAGAAATAGCACTAATATTTTGGATATTCATAATATAAAAGCAGGTCACCTGGGTGGCTCAGTCAGTTAAGTGTCCAACTTCATCTCAGGACATGATCTCACAGTTTGTGTATTCGAGCCCTGCATTGGATCTGTGCTGACAGCTAGCTCAGAGCCTGGAGTCTGTTTCAGATTCTATATTTCTCTCTCTTTCTCTCTCTGACCTTCCCCTGCTCATGCTCTCTCTCTTTGACTCTCAAAATCAAGTTAAAAAAACATTTAAAAAATATACAAAAGCTAAAATTTAAAAAAACAAGGTTGGAAAATAAAGTTGAGAAAATGTCATAGAAAATAGAATTAAAAGACAGTGATAAGACAATGAACATTCAAGATGGTGATATAAAAAGATCCTGAACTTCTCTCCTCCCACAGACACAACCAACCTAAAGTTACATATGGAACAGTTTTCTCTCAAAAAGACCTGAGAAACAGTGTAATAGCAATTGCACAAAGTATAAAAGAAGTACACTGAGACGGGTAGGATAAGTAGAGACATGTCCACACACACACACACACACACACACACACACAGACACACACACAAAACCACTTCATGTACAGGAATCCACAATATAGAGGGATTTAAAAAATATGTGGCTTTTTCCTGAGAAGCAAGGAGTTTGTGCCACACATCAGGCACCCCAACCCTTGGAACCTATCATGGAGACAGAGGCCACCAAAGCATCTGGCCTTGAAAACCAAGAGGGCTTACATCCAGGAGAACCATAGAGCAGTTGAGAATGGAGAACCCACTCTCAAAGGGTATGTATGCAGATTCATTTGCTCCAAAACCCAGTGCACAAGTAGCAGTTTGAATAACACCTAGACCTTATGTGAAGAAGATCCACTTGCTAGTCTTAAAGCCACTGCTGGGGAGACAGGAACCTATTGAGACTCTCTGGGGATGGAGCCATTGGCAGGTGCAATTTTTGTGTTATTCTACTTGGTAGTACCAGTGCAGGTAGGGGTCATCTTGGTACCCTCTAACCTGCTAGCACTGGTGGGTATACTACTGCTATAGCACCAGCAGGCCAACTAGGTGAATTCCCTGCCCCTTGTGCCACTGCTGCAGGTGCATGAAGCCCACACATGGAATGTCCCTTGAGCACCTGGCTCTGGAAGCCAGGGGGGAATCGCACATCTCGGCCCTCTGGGCCAACTTCCACACTCGGCCAGTCCTGCAAGACTAAGAGAGGTAGCTGCTTTGCCTAATACGTAGAAATTAACAGAGAAAAGCCAAACAAAATGAGGAGGCAGAGGAATAGGTTCTAAAAAGAACAAGGCAAACCCTCAGAGAAAGACCTTAATGAAATGGAGATTTAAAAAAATTTACCTGATAGAGTTCAGAGCAATAGTCATAAAGATGTTTATAAAACTTGAAGAAGTATGGAAGAACACAGTGAGAACTTCAAAGACAGAAAACATAGAGAAATACCAAACTGAAGTCACAGAGCAGAATATAATAGCTGAGCTGAAGAATATACCAGAGATATTCAAAAGCAGACTAGATTAAATGGAAGAGTGGATCACTGACTTAAATGATAAGGCACCAAAAACCACCCAAACAGAGCAGCAAAAAGGAGAAAAAAAAAGGAAGATTGCTTAAGGATCCTACAGTACATAAGAAGAATAACATCTGCCTTACAGAGGACCCAGAAGAAGAAAAAGGTCACAGAAAAAAATTATGTGAAGAAATTATAGTTGAAAACTTCCCTAACCTGGGAAACAAACAAATTCAAGTTTAAGAAGCACAGGAATTCCAAACAAAATAAACCCAGGGAGATCTACACTGAGATCAAAAGTTAAAAGTTAAAGAGAATTTTAGAAGTAGTAAAGGAAAAACAACTTATTACATAGAAGGTAACCTTCCTAAAACTATCAGCTGATTTTTCAGCAAAAACTTTGCAGGCCAGAAGGAAGTGGCATGATATATTCAAAGTGATGAAAGGAAACAAATCCAAAACCAAAACCAATAAAACTTCTAACCAAACTCTACTAGAAAAGCTCTCTATCATTCAGAACTGAAAAAGATTAATAATTTTTCATAGTAGAAAGACCGAAAGTTTATCACCACTACTCCAGTCTTATAAGAATTATCACAAGGATTCCTTTAAGCTGAAAAGCTAGGTAGCAATAAGCACATACCTATCAATTACTTTAAGTATAAATGAACTAGATTCCCCAATACAAAGATACAGAATGGCTGAATGGATTTAAAAAACAAACACAAACACATCACTCATCTATAAGTAGTATACAAGAGACTCACTTCAGATCTAAGGACACATACAGACTGAAAGTGAAGGGGCAGAAAAAGATATTCCATGCAAATGGAAACAGAAAGCTGGCGTGGTTACAGTTGTCTCAGAGAAAATAGACTTTAAAAAAACATTAATAGAAGCCAAAGAAGTCTAATAATTATAAAGGGGTCAAACCTACAAATGGATATGACATTTGTAAATGTTTCTGTACTCAACATAGAACACCTAAATAAAGCAAGTATTAACAGACCTAAAGGGAGAAGTTAACAGCAATTCAATAATAGTAGGTAACTTTAATACCCAATTTATATCAGCAGATAGATTATCCAGACAGAAAATCATTAAGGAAACATTGGCTTTAAATGACAGCTTAGACCAGATGGACTTAATAAATACAGAACATTTTATCCAGAAACAGCAGTATACACATATTTCTCAAGTGCAAATGAAATATTCTCCAGGATAGAACACATGCTGAGCCACCAAACAAGTCTCAAATTTAAGAAGATTGAAATCATATCAAGCATCACAAAATCGACACATAGATCAATGGAACAGAGTGGGGAGTCCAGAAATAAACCCACACTTTTATGGTCAATTAATCTACAACAAAGGAGGCAAGAATATACAATGGTGTTTTCATCTCTTCACAAAATTGGTGTTGGGAAAACTGTACAGCAATATGCAAAAGAATGAAACTGGAACACTTTTTTATATCATACCAAAAAACCCCACAAACACCTCAAAATGTATTAAGAACCTAAATGTGAGATCTAAAACCATAAAACACATAGAAGCAAAGATAGGCAGTAATTTCTTTGATAGTGGCTTTAGCAATATTTTTCTTAACATGTCTCCTCTGGCAAGGGTAAGTATTTGGACTACACCAAAATAAAAAGCATACATGCAGCCAAGAAAACCATCAACAAAACAGAAAAGCAACCTACTAACGGGAGAAAATATTTGCAAATGAAATATCCAATAAGGGGTTAATATTCAGATTAAGAAATTTTATAGCTCAACAACCAAAAAAATCAGTAACAAAAAAAACCCCACAAAATAATCCAATTAAAGTGGGCAGAAGACCCCAACAGACATTTATCCAAAGAATGTATAGATGGCTAAGCAACATATGAAAAGATGCTCAGTATCACTAATCATCAGGAAAGTATAAATTAAAAACACAATAAGATACCACTTTACATCTCCGGAGTGGCTAAAATAGAAAACACAATAACAAGTGTTGATGAGAATGTGGAGGAAAAGGAACCCACAGGCACTGTTGGTAGGAATGAAAGTGGTACACCTACTGTGCAAAACAGTTGGGAGATTCTTCTAAAAATTAAAAATAGAAATACCAGATAATCCAGCAATTATCTGGGTAATTACTGGCATTTACCCAAAGAAAATCAAAACACTAATTTAAAAAGATATATGATATGCTATGATATGCTATGTTTACTGCAGCACTATTTACAATCGCTATGATATGAAAAAAATCCAAGTATCTCTTAATAGATGAACGGATAAAGAATATATACTATGAAATATAACTCACCCCTAAAAAACAAAATCTTGCCATTTGCAACATGAATGGACCTAGAAAGTATACTACCAAGTGAAATAAGTCAGACAGAAAAAGACAAATACCATATGATTTCACTGCTATGTGGAATTTAAGAAATGAAACATTAGAACAGACAGACAAAATAGACTCAAACACAAAGAATAACCTGGTGGTTGCCAGAGAAAAAAATGAGTGGGAGGCTGGGTGAAACAGATAAGAAGCTTGAGAGTACAGTTATCTTGATGAACATGGAAGCATGTATACAGTTGTTTAATCTTTATATTGTACACCTGAAATGAATGTAACACTGTATGTTAATTATATTTGAATTAAAAAAGAAAACCTGTCCAATATCTTTTCCAGTAACAATGGTATGAAACTAGAAATCAATAACAGGAAGAAAACTGGGGGGGGGGGGATTAAGTATGAGGAGACTAAACAATATGCTACTGAACAACCAATGAGTCATGAAGAAATCAAAAGGAGAAAACAATACCTTGAGACAAATGAAAAAGGAAATACAACAGTTCAAAAACCTATGGGGGCGCCAGGGTGGCTCAGTAAGTTAAGCATCTGACTCTTGATTTTGGCTTGGGTCATAATCTCAGGGTTTGTGCAAGCCCTATGCTCTGCTCTGTGCTGACAGCACAGAACCTGCTTGGGATTCTCTCTGTCTACCCCTCCACTGTTTACTCCCTATCTCTCTCTCTTTCTCTCTCAAAATAAATAAAAATTTTTAAAAATCCATGGGATGCTTGAAACATAGTACTAAAAGGTAAATTTATAGCAATACAGGCCTACCTCAAGAATAAAAAAAAATTTCAAATACATAATCTAACTTTACACCTAAAATAACTAGAAAAATAAAAAGAGCAAATGAAACCCAAATTAGAAGGAAATAAAATTCAGAGCAGAAACAAATGAAAGAGCGAATAAAAGGACAATAGAAAAAAAAATCAATAAAAAAGGCGATCTTTGAAAATAACAAAATTGACAAACCTTTAGTTAGAACAAAAAAGAACAAAAAAGAAAATATTCAAAATCAGAAATGAAAGGGGGAAAATTACAGCTGATACAATAGAATTTAAAGATTATATGAGACCATCATGAACAATTAATTATATGCTAAGCAAGGTCATAACACAGAAAAAATTGACCAATTCTTAGAAACATAATATTCTAAGACTGAATCATAACAAATTGGTTATCAGAATACTCTGACTACTAGTAAGGAAACTGAATCAAATATTGAAAAAAAAACTCCCAACAAACAGAAGTCCAGGCAGCTTCACAGATGAATTCTACCAAACATTTAAAGATTTAATATCTATTCTTCACAAACTCTTCCAAAAAATTAGAGAGGAAGGAATCCTTCCAAACTCATTTTATAAGTCCAGAATTACCCAGATACAAAAACCAGACAAGGAAAAGAAAATTACAGGCCAATATTTCTACCAAACACACATTTAAAAATTCTCAACAAAATATTAGCAAAACCAATTCAACAATACATTAGAAGGATCATATACCACCATCCACGGGATTTAACCCAAAAATGAAACCATGGTTCAACATCTGCAAATCAGTCAATGTAATATACCACATTAACAAAATGAAAGACAAAAATCATGATCATCTCAACAGGTACAATAAAAACATTTGACAAAATTAAATATCTTTTATAATAGCTTTATGACACAAACTTTCAATCAAATGGGCATAAAGGGAATGTATCTCAATGTAATAAAGGCTATATATGAAAAACCTACAGTTAGCATCATACTCAAGGGTAAAAAGTCAAAAGCTTTCTAAGATCAGGAACAAGATAAGGATGGCCACTCCCACCACTTTTATACAACACAGTATTGGAAATCCTAGCCATAGCATTTAGGCAAAAGAAAGAAAAGCATCCAAATTGAAAAAGTAAAACTGTCACTATTTGCAGATGGCATGATAATATATAGAAAATCCTAAAGACTCCACCAAGTAACTGTTAGAATAAATGAATTCAGTAACATTTCAGGATACAATATATCAATATAGATAGCCATTAAATGTCTCTCTACACTAATAACTATTAAGAGAAATTAAGAAAATAATCTCAATACACACACATACACACACTAAAAATTACCTAGGAATGAGTTTAACCAAGAAAGTAAATGACCTGTAAACTGATTACTACAAGACACTATTTAAAGAAATCGAAGAGGACATAGGTAAATAGGAATTCATGTCGACAACACAAATTTATGGATTAAAAGAATTAACATTATTAAAATGTCCATACTACCCAAGACAATCTACAGAGTCAATGCAATCCCTATCAAAATTCCAATGCAATTTTTCACAGAAATAGAACAAATAATCCTAAAATGTATATGAAGCCACAAAAGTCTTGAATAGCCAAAGCAATCTTGAGAAAGAATAATGATAGTTATATCATGGTTCCTGATTTCAAATTATATTGCAAAGCTATAATAATCAAAACAATATAGTACTGGCCTAAGTACAGAAACATAAGTCAATGTAACATGATAGAAAGCTCAGAAACAAACCCATGCGTATATAGCCAACTAATTTTGGACAAGGGAGCCAAGAATATACAATGGGGAAAGGACAGGGTCTTTTTTCCTCCCTTTCAACATCTTTAAAAATGTGCTTATTTTTTAAAAAATCATTTGTGTACAGGGGCGCCTGGGTGGCTTAGTTGGTTAAGCGTCCGACTTTCGCTTAGGTCATGATCTCGCGGTTCGTGGGTTCGAGCCCCGCATCGGGCTCTGTGCTGACTGCCAGCTCAGAGCCTGGAGCCTCTTTCGGTCTGTGACTCCCTCTTTCTCTGACCCTCCCCTGCTCGCGCTGTCTCTCTCTCTCTCCTAGGAATAAAACATAAATTAAAAAAAAAATCATTTGTGTACAAAATATTTCATAGTTTTTAACTCTCAAAGCAAATACCAAACCCTCCACCCTTAGCCTATCCTGCTTCAGTGGTCTTTGTGGCAATCCATCCATTTTCCCCTTACAGCAAGTTAATGGCTCAGAATAGACCTTCCTACAGAATTTATCATCACTAACAGACTGTTTGGAGTAGAGCTCTAGATACACTAACAAGCAAGGTTCTTTCTCAGTGAAGTTAATGACAATCCCTATGATGGCAGTAGACTTCAGCAGGCATCACCACAAAGCACCATCAATCTCTGAAAGCTAAAAAATAGGTATTAATGGTGCCTGGGTGGCTCCACTCGTTAAGCATCTGACTTCAGCTCAGCTCATGATTTTGTAGTTCGTGAGTTGGACCCCCGCATGAGGCTCTGTGTTGTCAGTGTTTCAGATCCTCTGTCTCCTTCTCTCTTTCTCCCCCTCCCCTACCCATGTTCTCTCAAAAATAAATACTAAAACAATAAAAAGTAGATACTATTTTCAATAGTATTTCATTTTCTACTGGAAAAGTCTATAAATTAGATTAAATAAATCTCTTTCCCCCCAAAGAAATTGTCTAGCTTTTATTATGATGCTTGTAAAAGAGTAGGTAACAGCAAGCACACAAGGTTAGTTTAACAGTACAGTGATTTGTATCCGCTCACTCTCTAGAGCCAAACTGATAAACTGTCACACCTGATTGTATATAGCAGCAGGATTGAAATAACCAAGCAAAAGGTGAAACATTCACAACTTACATTAGGTGATAATCACAGATTTATGAGAACAGATGATTCCAATAAAGCAGTAATAGTACAAATAGGACAAGGGAGATACTAACATTCCCCTATCCCTTGCCAGAAAATTTGTGATCCACATTATAACAATGCAAATAGAACATGTGACATTATATGTTAGACACTGTAGAAAAGTAACATTTGGGGGAAAAGGCTATTTAACAGTAAATACTTCAAGCTGCCTTCTAACCCAGTGATAGCAAACAGATGATTTTAAGCATGTATGTTAAACTGGTACTGAAGGAATGGAAATGCAAGTTTTTCCAAATCAATGGTTTGTACCCTGGAATGCACATTTCTTGAACTAGAGAAAGTGATTAATACAATATCACTTTGTCCATGAAATAAAGTTAACTATCAACAAACAGCTTCCTTTTTCATATTCAAACCTTGTTTCCACCTATATACAAGAAAGTATCCCTGGCTTCAACCTTTCCTTGCCTAAATCCATCTTAAATCTTTAAAACAACAAAAATGCTTTATGTGCAGTGTTGCTACAAGTATTGTATTTTCATACCTCTATTGTCCAAGGGAATAAAGATGTATTTCATTGAGAGTAATAAAATTACTTAGGAATGGCCATTTCAGTATTTGATTAATTTTATTAAAAGATTCCCAAATCTAACTAGATTTACATGCCACCCAACACATTCAAACACATTCATATGCTTACTGTTGGAATCATGTGCCTGTTTTCCCGACACCTCTGTTCATGTAATCCTCTTTCTAGACTGCACACTTCCTACGGGAATTCTACCAGTCATCCCAAAGCCCAGCTGAAGTACTACCTTTCTCCTCCATAAAGCCTGTTGGTCATCTGTCTTAGAAGGGATCCCTCCCATTCTCAACCCAATGTCTATTCCGTGTATCTTGGCTCGCTATGTACTTGTTCAATTCCCAAACAATACTGAGAGTTCATTGCTGGCAGAACAGTATCCTAATTTTTTATGTGAGCAATATTAAAGCTAATGCCTTCACCTCAATAATTGAGAAGTTATTTTTATTTTTGAGAGAGAGAGAGAGAGACAGAGACAGAGAAAGAATCCCAGCAGGCTCTGTGCTGGAAGTGCAGAGCCAGATGCAGGGCTTGAACTCATGAATGTCAGATCATGACTTGAGCTGACATCAGAAGTCGGATGTGCTTACCCAACTGAGCCACCACACACACCTAGAAAAGTTTATTTAAAATTTTTTACAGTTTATTTATTTTTCAGACAGACACAGAGCATGAGCGGGGGAAGGGAAGAGAGAGAGGGAGACACAGAATCTGAAACAGGCTCCAGGCTCTGAGGTGCCAGCACAGAACCTGATGTGGGGCTCAAACCCACAAACCACGAGATCATGACCTGAGCCGAAGTCAGATGCTTAACTGACTGAGCCACTTAGGCGCCCCTAGAAAAGTTTTTAATAGCCAATTTCATATACATAACAGGCAATGTTTATTTGCAGACTTCAATTTCCATTAAAGTCATATAATACATTAAACAAAAGTTAACTGGCAGTCAATACAAAAATATTCCTAAGTACATCTTGTATGATTTGTCCACTCTAACAATAATCAAAAATTCAATTAATTTGGGTAGGAGTTTTGAAATCCTTATTGGAACCCCAACTGAGGACTTTGTTACTCTTTTCTACTCTTTCTTAATTATTAGGCAGGAAGTGTACTTATTCTTCTGTAACTCTTTTGTGATTTTTTTTTAAAGAGATGGCAAAGTTAGGATACAGAAAAGATAAAGAGATCAGTTTTAAGTTTGAAAGTAAAGAAATGAAGGGAACTACACTAAACGGCTTGCCTTCTTATAAACAAGAAAATAAGGGGTAGAGGCATAGACTGAGGATGAAGTGGGACATAAGCATGGGGGAGGAAGACTCCAATAAAAAACATGGATTCCTACAACCCATCTTTATAGAGAATGATTTAATTGTCATGTGATAGGACTTGATCTCTAGGAATTTTCGAAGCTTCCCAGGTAATTCTTTTTTTTATTTTAGTAGGTTTAAAATTTTTTTTTAATGTTTTACTTATTTTTGAGAGAGAGATAGAGACAGCATGAGCAGGGGAGGGTCAGAGAGAGGGAGACACAGAATCTGAAGACAGGCTCCAGGCTCTGAGCTGGCTGTCAGCAAAGAGCCCCACATGGGGCTCGAACCCACAAACCATAAGATGAGTTCAAGCTGGACACTTAACCGACTGAGCCACCCAGGCACCCCTTCCCAGGTAATTCTTATGGGCTTCCACAGATGAGAAGCACTGGCTTGACATTTATTAAATATTTATTTTTGTTCTCAATTTTGCATGGATAAACAGTTTCCACAATAAGCTCAGAAAGTAAATACTACTATAATCTCGATTCAAAGGTTAGGGAACCTAAGAGTCGTGGTTTTAAAATGTCCACAAAACCTGACACTTACCCCTTTAAAAGAGGGCACCAAATCCCCTCCCCTTGAATACAGGCCAGATTCATTACTTGACCTTCATGAACAGAACATGGTATGAATGGTGCTGTTTGTCTTCCAAGGCTCAGTTACTCAAACGATAGCTTTCATCATTTTCAAGTTGGTCATACTGGGGGAAGCCAGTCAGCTGCCAATGGGAAAGAACTATAGAAAAAGGAGCTGTGGCCTCTCACCAGAGCCAGCACTAAACTGCCACCCACGTAAGTGAACCACCTTGGAAGCACCTCTTCCAGCTCCAGTTAAGCCTTCCGGTAATTGCAGCTCTTGACAACTCTGGACCACAATTTCCTGGCAGACTCTGAACCAGCACTGTGCAGCTAAAATCACACCTAAATTCTCAACCCACACAGTGAAAGAAAATAAGTGATCACTGTAGGTTTAAGCCACTGAATGTTGGAGTAATTGTTATATAGCAATAGATAGCTAATCACTAAGGCACAACAAGGTTCATTTGATCATATTCATGCAGCTAACAAAAGGCAAATGGAGATTTGAAACTAGTCAGAATGGATTCAGATCTTCTGCTCTAAGCCATGTACTAGAATTTCTTTTTTCAAAATGAAGTTTATACTGTCTATTCTTTATTAAAGCTGGTGCTGGGATCAAAAGAAATTATGTAAATATCTGTAGCTATTAAACCGAATACTGAGTAGGTACTTAGCATTATTATCACTAAAAGACACAAATTCTTAAATATTAAAGCAGAGACAGAAAACATACAAGAAATTATCTATATAAGGAAACATACTCCGGTAAAAATTTTTCCCACAGCAGTTTATTTTAAACTCATTTGTTATTTCTAGGTATGCTAGTCCTTTAAGACTTCTAGGACAAAAACATCAATAAGTAGTAATTTCTCACCTCATCAGTATCCACTATAGGCTTTTTGTTTCTCAGATACTTATCAAATTGCCATACATTAAAAAAAAAAAAACAAAACAGTGTTATAGATTCAACTCTGTCCATATAAAATTAATGGGTTGGAGCTCTAACCCCCAAACTGACTGTATTTAGAGACAGGGCCTTAACAGAAGGTAATTAAGGTCAAACGAGGCCACAAAGGCAGGACCCTAATCCAATGTGCTAGTGTCCTTGTAAGAAAGGGAAAAGACACCAAGGAGAGTTCACACACAGAGAAAAGGCTGTGTAGGACACAGTGATAGGGTATTATCTGCAAGCCAAGGAGAGAGGTCTTATCAGACACCACCCCTGCAGGCACTTTGATCTTAGACTTCCAGCTTCCAGAGCTGTGAGAAAATAAATTTCTGTTGTCTAGAGGAGTCCACATAGAGGACTATGAAATTCAGATCTTCAGCCTTCATTTCCTTCTCCTAAGCACTGACATTCATTTTATTCACCTATTTAAAATAAGCTCCTCTTCATGGCCCCACAATTACCTTCCTCTTGTGACTCTCATCTGTTATTAATGGACCAATTGTCAAGAAGCCACATCAGGATCTTTCTCCCTTCTTCAACAGCAATAACTGGATCTGAGATAGACAATAAAGAGATCACCAGAATCTACCAAGCTAATAGCATTTGAATCTTTGGCTTAAGTCCTAGATCTACCTGGAGATAGGGAAAGCGCATTAGTCAGCCACTAAATGTTCCTAGAAAGTTCATGACTAGGCTTCCTTTTAGGACAA
Organism: Proteles cristata cristata; assembly: GCA_017311185.1. Taxonomy (NCBI): domain Eukaryota; kingdom Metazoa; phylum Chordata; class Mammalia; order Carnivora; family Hyaenidae; genus Proteles; species Proteles cristata. The sequence goes on along the minus strand of JAESUZ010000683.1, from coordinate 243,979 downwards.
AAGATCAGGTCTGACAGGCCGAAGCATTTTGATAAGTAAAGTCCCCACCCTTGGTACAGACAGAAAAGACTGAATTACTAAAGACAAAAACAAAACAAAACAAAAAAACAAACAACAGTTGCCTTGGATCTCCTCAAAGCACTGAATTAGTAGGGAGCTCTCCCTGGTACTATTTTGCCCTAGTCTTAAAACTTTCTTCCTGATTTATTAATTTCTATTCACAACAGTGTGACAACCTGATCTTCTGGTCCTGTGGCCCTCCTCAGAGGTATGGGAATCAGGATCCAGCCACCACACTACCCTTCTCATTCTTCAAGTCGCATAAACTCAAGACTTTGGGTTACCTCTGACTCCTTTCTTAATCTCAATCTCATTATCTATTGTCCACTCTGTTCTGTTTATGTTTTCTTTAAAATTCCATTACCAGTTTCTGCTGGGATGTTGAGAAAGTTCTGGAGATGGATAGGAATGTTACTTAACGCCACTGAGGTGTGCATGTAAAAGTGGATAGTCAATTTTATATTACATATATTTACCTCAATTAAAAATTGTATTTGTCAGATATAGGTCCTTAGGACTGAGACCTCAGTTTCTGCCAGTCTTCTAGATGTTCTCCCTGTACCCAGCTTCTTCCCATCCACCCATCCTACATAGCATCTCTTAAAATACTGCTTCCATCTTATGACTTTTTTCTTCAAAATTTTACTGTTTGTAGGTTAATTTTAATTCCTTAACCTAACATTCAACTGACTCTACCATCTAGTCTGATTCTAGTTTTTAAGTGATATCATTTGCTAATCTCCTGTAGCTGCCTACTGACAGCTCTGTCAGACATTTCCCATTTCCACTGACAATGTTTGTGTCCATGCTCTTTTCCTTCCCTAGATGATTTTCCTCACCATCCAAAGTCATCTTATGCCCCCCAAATTACTTTTTTTTTCACAAAGTGTTCTCTGACCACCATAATCCAGATTGATTTCCCCTCTCTTCTTATTACCGCTGACCGGATGTTTTATTTTTAATTGTTTTTAATGTTTGTTTATTTGTGAGAGAGAGAGATTGAGAGAGAGAGAGAGGAGAGAGAGAGCATGCGCAAGCCTGAACAGGGAAGGGCAGAGAGAGAGGGAGACACAGAATCTGAAGTAGGCTCTAGGCTCTGAGTTGTCAGCACAGAGCCTGACAAGGGCCTCAAACTCACAAACCATGAGATCATGACCTGAGTTGAAGTTGGATGCTCAACCAACTGAGCCACCCAGGCACCCCATAGGATGTTCTTAATACTCATTTGAAGAACTGTAGAATGTATACCACACACATTCTACCTCCTCAAATCACACACTCCTTGAACTCAGGATGTTTAATCTTTTATTTCTTGGTCTCATCCTGTATGTAAGTAGGAGGTACCAAATAAATATTGATGGACTGATCCAATTCCACCTCAACAAGTATGAAAAAAAAACATTTGTTCTGAGATGGAGATACATTTATATTACGGAAGATTTTCAATAGGGAACTTTCAAATAAAAGGGTTTCTAGTTAATCCTAAATGAAATGAATGCTATCCTGAAACCTCTTTATTGTTTATAATCAACATCTATTCCCAAAACATAGCTGAGATTGTTAAAATAAAAAATATGTTACTGGCCCACCAAGCTAAGGATAACAGATCAAAAAATACGAAACACTGCCAAGCTGAGACAATTAAGCTGAAACCTCAATCAAGAAAAGGGAGTTGTCACGGTGGAGGGAAGTTTAACATGGCAACAGGAAAGGAGGATCACTGAAGTCCTTTACAGTGTCTCTTCAGTGTGAATTGTCTAAACTGGGGCTTTGACTCAAGCAAAAGGTTCTGGCAGGCATCAACTTTAGATGGAAGCTTTTGCATCTGGTATGCAGAAATATTGGTATGCTAACTAAAAATAGAATCTCAGAACTTTAGACTTCAGTCAAGTCTAAAGTTGAAAATCTGTTATCAGTGAAAGAATCTCAATGGTGTTCTTCCACACAGAGGTCACTGTTGGTTTACATGATCAAAGGACGATCTAGAGCAGCAAGAAGGCTCATACGCAGCATTCAGACTGTCCTCAATGCAAGTGTTGGTTTAGCTTAAATGTCTGAAAAAAAACCCCACCTAGTTGAGGCTCTACAATTCCATAAAGCATGAAAGAGAGGATCTTGATCTGGGAAACTAAGTATATTCAAGGATCCAATAGCTTCCTCTTCACACAGGATAAAATTCAAAGGTCCTTAATAACATTTTTAAAAAAAGAAATCTCGCATAGGGTTGTGACAGAATCTAAAAACTACTTAAACTGTTGTTATGAGGACTGAAATATAAAAAGCAGGGTAGTCTTTACTAAGGAGGTTTTCTCAAAAAAAAAATATATATATATATATTTTTTAATATATTAACATCTAGTAAAAAAGGGGAGAGGAGACTGTAACTGGCCAAGTGTAACATCTGCCTTTAGGGAGTCCATAAAGAGCCTTGTCACTTCCAGCTTTCGAGTGACCTGTTGTCACATATACCCTCTACTCTAACAATACCACATACAGAAGAAATCAACAGAAGCACCACAGATCTTTTTTTCTTACCTGAATGAGGAAAGAAAAATTTATTTTCAAGAGGCTATACTGTCTGATATCTGAAGCATACTTTATTCCCTCCCCTCACTTAGCAGCTTACGCTTGTAGGTACTTTCATGAATACTTCCTTTATTGAACCTATCAGATGTAGCCCCAGAGGTTTTCACGAAATGAGAGACTACCACCATTAAGGCAAATGTTAGTGTCTCTGCCCCATTTAAAATTGATTAGTTGTGCATAATCACACAACCACTGGAGTATATAACCAGTCTTACGTTTAGAATGAGAATACTTGTTTTTTATGGTGCAAATTAAATTTTTTGGCCATCAGGGAAAGAGGTAATGAATGAGAAGATAATTTACAAAGAAGACCTAAATTATTACAAAATATTTCTACAATGTAATTAATAAAAATAAAACAGTGCATTCTCCTTATCAAATGTAAGCTACTCTAAGAAACGTGATAAAACCTTTCAAAGTTCACAAGTGTTAATATTAGTACCTAATATTAAGACATAGTATTAATAAAGATTCTTAATAATATATATTGATTTTTATTTTGTATGAACCACATATTTAAATCTTCAACTAACACATTTTTAAATTTTTAGAAATTTATTTTAAAATTTAATATCTTCATGACAAGGATAATATATTCCTTACCAGAATCATTTAGGGAGCAATGTTTACCCTCTTGAAATCTTCATATATGTAAACATGAAAAAGTTCAGTTTATTAAATGAACAAGCTTCTAACATGTCACTTACTTTCACTTACTGATATAGAAAGCTTAAAATACTAAACTACAGAACAAATGGTCCTGCAATTTTTACCTTCATATATAATTACGATTTTTCAAATAGAATACAACATGTGACATGGCCTTCTGGCATACCCATTGTTTAGTATATGTACTACATGAGAATAATTACTCTGCTACTTTAGAGGAATGTGGATTTAAGTAACATCCTCTTTAATCTGGCAATTAACACTCTTATAAATATATATTCTCTTTTTCTCTCTAACTTGAGAAAACAAGGCAAAAAATGGCTTTTCAAGACTAAATCATTGTACTTACTATATTTAGGAGGGAAAACTAAATAATGATTATGCCTACAGTTACTACCTTTAAAAATAAACTTTCCTCACTTAAAATCACTTCATCATGCAATCAAAAACCTACTTTCCTTCATTTGTGTAAAAGGAACACAATTGCTTTAGGACTCATTCTTGCTTAGGCAAGAAACAGCCCACCACTGACCTTCTAGTCTCAAAGGTCACTAACGAAATATAACTTAATCAATATCTCCTACAGAATTAAATGCCTTACTCCCACTCCCTCTATGATAGCCACTAGTCAGAAAAGAATTTCTCTCGCTCACAAACCTTAGGGTTTTTCAGTATTAGTTAAGTATTCATATGCCAAGAGTCTCAGAAATTACACTTAATAGAGGCATTTCATATTCAACTTAGTATTATTTTAGAGTAGAAAATAAGAGCCTAGAGTAATAGAGAAAAATGGTGGTTGTGGAGAAACCACTAATATTTAAAAGCTTATCTTAATATTTACCATTTAGGTGTTTAATATTTAAAGGCTTAGTTTTAACTGAAAAATAATGCTGTGTGAAGTGGACGTTTTTAACTGCACTAACCCTGGAAGAGTTGAATGAATCGGGGGTGCAGTGCCGAGGTGATCACGCTCTCTGGCAGCTCCCTCAGGAAGAGCTTTAACAGACTGGCTGCCGAGCAGACGTCCCCATCTTTCCCGAGCTCCACGGGCACTCCACTCTCAAACTTCCATCGGAGCTGTTCTACCACCTTTACGTTGCCATTCACCCTAAAAAGGCCTTCCTGGGTGAGTCCTGGAACAGGGGAGCAGACACACAGAAAATAATAGAGATTTCTCAGAAACAGACACTAACTCTAAAGAACGGTAACAACAACAAAAACAACAAAATAGATTTCAGTATACGGTTTTCCAAATAATTATCACATACTGGAAGATGTTCACATTTTATAAAGATGCTTTGCTAGGATAATAAATTTTCAAATCTACTATGTATCAACTAAAAAGATCATATAGCATTGTTATAAAAGCAGACTGTTGAAAATAAGTTTCATACACATAGAAACATAGAACAAATGCTATTCTACAAAAAAAACTGCATTTATAATCTTCTGTAGTGTGTAACAGAAACTTACCCTGGGCTCCAGCAGCACCTCAGCATTTTGAAAACAACTACGTAAAAACAAAAACAAAAACAAAAACAAAAACACTAACATGTATGTAAGAAACTTAACTGTATTGATTATCTTTGTAATAAATAAGAAGAGGGGTTTTTTTTGTTGTTGTTTTTTTTTTGTAAATTCAGAGGATAACACTGAGACTATAAAGTAATATAAGAGAAGACCCTTGCCATCAGCCAATTGATGGGGGATCTTATTGTTGGCTGGGGCAGCAGAGAAGCCTCCGTAAGAGTCTGGTCGCTGGGCACCATCTTTGGCAAAGGCATAAAGAAGATAGGAAGATGGGCTGATGAACTGTGAAGCTAATACACTTTAAGCTTCAGGGCTCCTCATATATTTAGATCTTTTCAAATGCTCTGTGTCTAATTCTGTATTCTTAATTTTGTATTCTTTTTCTTAAAAAGGGTCCCCAAAGGAGTAAGCAGCAGGACACAGAAAACTGTGATTCATCCCTGACAAAGAAGAACAAATAAATGAATTGCAGAGGCAGTACAACATTAAGGAAGATAAACACATGAAAATGTGGAGTCTTTAGATCAAAGAGTGATGGGGTAATAAAATGGAAGAATTAGGATAGAGCCACAAATGTCAAGTTCAAGAGTGAACACTTGAGGCTCCTGGCTAGCTCACCTGGTAGTACATGTGACCCTTGATCTCAGGGTCATGAGATTGAGCCCCACACTGGGCATAGAGCCTACTTGAAAAACAAGCTACAACTTTATCATGGGAGCATTAAGGAGTAGGGGGAACATGATATAATCAAAGGTTAAGGAAGATCTTGCTAGCTAAGTAGAGGATGGAAAGGGCAGAAAGCTTGCCTTTGGGAACCACATTCTATTCTAAGGCAATAAGATGGATTCTGGTAGGAAGGAAGTGAAAAGTAGAGAGATGCTTTGGTAACTTCATACAAAAAGGAAGTAAGGAAGAGGAAGAGTTGAAAGGTAATTTTAAGGTTTAAAAACTAGGAATTCAGGAAAAAGCCCTGTAAAGCATAAGATGAAATGGGGGTAGCTGGTTCAGGTGAAAGGTAATGATTTCCAGCTCAGTGTACTGGGGTTTAAGGAGACAGAACACTATATAAGAACGTAAGGCAGCCTGTGGAGGCATGCTGAAGGTGTAAGAAATAATCTTTCCAGTAAAGAGCAAGCCAAGGACTTAACTGGCCACTGTTCTTTTGAGAGTTTAATGATACCTTACGGCACTGAAGCCCATTAGAATTATTCAGATGCGAGCTGTTTGTTTTTTTCAGCTTTTGTCTTTCTTACCTAATTGTATTGTTCTTTCTAAAGAAAAAGAAGAAAGCTAATTTCATTTTAATTTGTAATTGGATAAAAAATTTTATGAACCCTTGGGCTCAATATTTAATGAATACTTGGCACTGTATTAAGAAACTTAAAAAAAAACTTTGAAAAAGAAATTCAAACACTACCATTATCCTTACAGAGTTCATAGACTGGTAAGATGTTTACATTAATTTTCTTATTTTTTAACTAACTTTTTCAATGTTTATTTTCAAGAGACAGAGTAAGATGAAGTGCAAGCAGGGGAGGGGCAAAGATAAGGGGAGACACAGAATCTGAAGCAGGGCTGTCAGCCCAGAGCCCAACATGGGGCTCAAACTCAGGAACCATGAGATCATGACCTGAGCCAAAGTCTGATGCTTAACCAACTGAGCCACCCAGGTGCCCATATATGCACATATGTGCGTGTGTATATACATACATATGTGTGTACATACTATATAAATTTGGATATGAAAAGTTTACGTAAGTTTTAGCTCCAATTTTGACAAAAGTTTGGGAAACCAGAGAGGATATGTAAAGTATTTTAACAACCAGTATGACCAGGGCACTATGTAATGAGAGGAGAAAGCAGTGAGTCTCTGTGGTAGACAGCTTCTCAAATCACCCTAGTGATGCCTGTCTCCTGGTTTCCACACCCATGTGTAATCCCTTCCCCTTGCCTGTGATCTGGATCTAATGACTTGCTTCTAACAGAATATAACAAAAAATTATGTTTAGGTTCTATATTCAATATTAGGTTCTAATATTGCTTTTGAAGTTAGGTTATAAAAGGCTGATGTTCATCTTATTGCTCGCTCGCTCTCTCTCTTTCTCTCTGGCTTTGCTGGCTTGCTCACTCTGATGAGTCAGCTGCTTTTTATTTTGTTAGCTATCTTATGAAGAGGTCCACGTGGCAAGGAACTGAGGGCGGTTTCTGGACAGCAGCCAGTGAGTAACTGAGACCCTCAGGTCAACAGTCCACAAGGAACTGAATCTTGCTAAGAACCACGTGAATGACCTTGGATGTGAACCTTCCCCTAGTCAAGTACTATTATGACTGCAACCTTATGAGAGACCCTAAGACAGAAAACACAACTTAACTGTGCCCAGATTCCTGACCCACAGAAACTGAGATAATCAACAGTGGGGTTTTAAAGCTACTGTGTTTGGGGGCAATCTGTTACACAGCAACAGATAACTACTATGATATGCCATGTTCTTTAATATTGCAGAATATCAGTTATTGAGAGACTTCCTGTTTAACTCATTTTTAAAGCGTTCAAGGTCTATTTCCCCCATTCTACCAGCTTTATCTATAACTTCACAAATATGTACTGCCATCAAGCAGATAGCACCCCCAAACAAGAGTCCCATCCCAAGACCCAAATCATGAAAATTTAGAATTATGCATCCCAGTCCTGTATCTACCCAGCTCCTCAGCTTGTTTTTGGCCAGCAAATGCTTCTTGGACCTGATTTCACAGTGTTTTTCTAGCTTTGACCTTAGGTTTTCTTTTCCATTAAGGCTTTTTGACCCTTCCCTCAAATAAATATTTCCAGTTATTCCAAAATAACTACACAGCTCCAAGAACTGGCTTTGGTTTTCAAGGTCTCTATCCCACTGGCTTTTACTGGTGGAGAGATAAGGTATAAATGGAAATCACTGAAATTAATGCTTTTCAGTTATTCTTTTTTCTGTCTCTATTCCATTTATTTGTATAACCCTCTCCCCTCAAAACATCTCTCACCCAAACAATTCTTATACCCAGTGATTTTCAACTAGAGACAATTTACCTCTGGACATGGCTCTATTATACTGTGGGAAAAAGAATTCATAGTTTCTTAAAGCCCTTATGGATTTATGATATATCCAACACCCATAATGAGACTTATCAGACTATAAAATCTTTCAATTTCCCTACTCTAAATTTTTAGGAAATGATGATTTTAAAATAAACGTCCAGAGGAAGGAGAGGTTTATAAGGCTTTGTGAGGTTACCCTCCTTTATTTCTGGGATTCCCTTATATTCAATTTCAGGAGTTATTGGTTAAACACCATGAAACAATTTAATAATTGGTTTAAAAATGAAAGAATTACATAAACTAAATAGTATCTCTACCATTGACAGTCAATTTTCTGTACAACTGAGGTATTTATTTCAAAATAGTATGCATACATTGTTAGAAACTAAGTGTGCCATAAGTCACAATTTGCTTAACTGGCACACTTTGATCCAGAAATAGTAGGACAATACGTGAACATATTCTGCCACCTGGTGGCAAGTGGACACTCCTACACTACTTAAAATGGTACATCCCACAGTATCTTTATGATGTAGGAATCCAGTAACATTGTCAACAAAATGAGTTACTTTAAAATAGTGTGAAGATGATATGCCTCATAACTTGTAATATTTTCCTTCCAATGGGAAAATTTTTTTATAAAGAAAAAATATGTAAAGAAAAAAAACTTCAGAGTCTTTTTAAAAGTCCTTCCTGTAAACCTTAAACTCTTTCTGTCCTAAAATTCTTTTATAACAAAGAGTTTTCCCTCAAGTTGTTAAGGGTTTATATTTATATTAAACATCAAAGTATGACCCCAGCATCTACCTAGGCTTAAATGATATGACCCATCATCCCGACATCTGATTGATACCTGGCAGAGAGCATATTGTATTAGGCATGACAGGTGCACAGTAATACACAGATGCACAGTAAGTATCTCTTGACATAAAAAAATACAAAATAATTAATGAAAATAACTGAAGTATCTTGCTCACAAACTTCATACTACCCTCCAAACTTATACAAGGTTTTTGGTTTATTAACGTGGTAGTTTCATACACAATAAAGACCTTCTGGTTTGTCTACATAGTAATTAACTATATCGCCTTTCAAAACAGAGAGTAGGTGCCCTGCCTACCTTAGCTTGCCAAGCCAAGATTCGGATTCCATGGGTGTGCAAAGATTCCACTAGGGATTCTATTTCCCATTTCTAGTTAAGAATAGATTTTTTAGGGGCGGCTGGGTGGCTCAGTGGGTTAAGTGGCCGACTTCAGCTCAGGTCATGATCTTGCATTTTGGGAGTTCGAGCCCCGCATCAGGCTCTGGGCTAAGAGCTCGGAGCCTGAAGCCTGCTTCAGGTTCTGTGTCTCCCTCTCTTTCTACCCTTCTCTGCTCACGCTCTGTCTCTCTGTCTCTCAAAAATAAATATTTTTTTTAAATTAAAAAAAGAATAGATTTTCTATATTTCTAATTAAGAATGACTGATTTAGCCCTTTAAAATGTTTAGTTTGCATTACTTGAATACACCCAGTTCAGGCAGAACTATGGGTAAGAAGAGATATAATTCTTAATTCAAATTTTGCCAAAGTTTTCATACAGTGATGCTGTGAATTTAACTGGTTCAACTCTTCTAGAGTTGATCATAAATGCACATATCCTTTGACCCAGTAGTCTACAGATACACTCATAGTGCTTGAAATGACACATGCTAAAGGTTGGTTGCTGAATCACTGTTTACAGACAGCAAAAGACTGAATACAATTCAATATTCATCAGCATATGACTGCTTAAATAATTTATATGTATAGTCAAACACTGTGCAAGGGAAAAAAAGAATTACATGAGTAAAGCTTTTTATGCAATACAGAAAGATCTCCACAATATACTGTTAAATGAGTTTTTAAAAAGATTCATAACAGTATGGATGGTATGTTATATTCAGGTTTAAAGGGAAAAAAGAAGATATGCATATATGATTATATATTCATAAAATAGCTTCCTAAGTATATATAAGACACTAGTGAAGGAATACGGTTACCAGAAATACTGATAATGAATAATCAGGGGACAGGTTTTGGAGGAAGAGATTTTTAATTGTATATCCTCCTGTATTTTGTACTATGTAAGTATATTAACAATTCAATAATTTTTTAAATTAAAAACAAAAGTGATTATTACATAAGATAACCCTGAGAGGCTATTATTAGTCATTGTTGGATGAAAGATCAAAGCACTGACTATGCCAAAACCAAAATATTTTAAGTAGTCACACTTTGTATCCAAATGAGTAATACTCAACCTTATTTAAGAGATTAAATGAATTATATAGAGATCCATTTGTATCTAAATCAGTAGGATATGTTTTTACTCAATACTGAGTGTTTTTGACTTCTTCAAAGTTCTAAATTAACATAATCCGGCTTCAAGAGCCTTAGGCTGAGGTCCCCATCATCCTGCCATGCTGTATACAACACCTTTTCTGTTTAACCTGTTTAAAGTTTTGGAATAAACCCAGAGCTATTCGCTAAGAATCTTACCTGTCTGTAGCTTATCATCCTCTAAAAATACAGAGATAGCTCCTATAAAGTAAAAATGCAAACCTGGCTCTTCAGTTTTCAGAAAAGAATATCATTTTGGTATCTACATACCTAGTAATCTGGGCAAATAGTTGTTTTTCAGTTAACACAAAACACCTGACCTTCTGAAGTCTGAACTATGTGCCATACCATTCCTGTCACAAGTTGATTCATGTTCCTACAAAGGAACAGATACATTGTGCTTCTCACGTATTCCCAATGATGTCTCTTTCTTGGGGGGTAGGGGGGGGAGGTACTTATAATCATGGGAAGATAAGGAAGCAAACTGCACAAAGTACAAAATACCTCTGAAGTCTCAAGTTTTACCTTTACAACGAAGTTTCAGCTCTACTCTGCAGTGAGTCTTTCACATAGAAATGTTGGTTCAGTGTAGAAAATAATGAAAATCCCCCTGCATTTCCCTCAGAATATTTCCTTCTCAAAACTTCCAAAGCTTATTGATACTTATTATGTAGTTTGGGGTTTTCCCATAATAGTGGCCTCACTTGAAAAGCATGAATATCGAGGATATGAAAGAATTTCTCTCTACTTATCCAGGTTTTTAAGTCCTAGTTTAAATAAATTCATTTAAAAAGCTGTAAGATAGCTCTCAGTAACAAGGAGATTTATCTTTTTATCATTCAAAGACCTACGGTATTCTCCAATTGTTTTACATGCTTATTTGTATCATTTCAAAAGTAAATGACTCTCCATAATAGACTATATATCATATTTTTTAAAGTATCCTGAGCTTATGAAAGCAATTAAAGCATCAAGTTCATGAATAGCCTCAGCTGAAAAAGATACCCCACAACTGTTGTTACACTAAAAATTAGCATCAGTTGGAATTCAATGCATCAAGAGAAGTCACTATTAATATTAGAACAGTGTATTTTAGAACTCAAAACTAGGAATCATTCCAAACTAGAAATCTCAATGGTTAAATTGGTTCATGATAAACTGAATAGTACTGTCAATATAATATTAAGCAGTAATAATGCTCTTAATGTCCTTTTTAAAGGAAAAGGTACATTATTTGATATCCTAATTAAGGTGTTTTAGGACTATTCTAATACACGGTGAAGTAGTTCACACAAAAACATTCTTCTTGTATACGAGAACTCTGAAAAGACCGGAATTAAAACGTAACTTACCATGTTTTGTCAAGTACTCCACTATACTCTCCACTATTGTTGGAATGCCGTTCTCAGTGAGCCCCTGCTGCTGAAGCTCTTGTAGACTGACTCCAAATAACTTTTTATATGTGGAACTCCTCTGCTCATTCAGTGGTACCGCCACTATCTTTTTCATGTCTTCTTTCAGCCGAACTGCTGCTTTACTTTGCTTAAAAGAGCATAAGAAAAAAGAGCAGTCAGTCATATTTACCACAGGAGGTTGCATGGTAACAGGAGAAACACCTGAATTGAAACAGAAGTGTCTGGAGACCTAGAGTGAAGGTATTTACTTATTTTTTACTTTGACTCCAATCAGAACTACTAACATCTCTCACATGTGGCTCCGTGCTATGAATGGCCCATACTGATAGAATGGTTAAAAGGAATAAAAAGTAATGAGAAACCTAAAGCCACAACTTAACTGTAGCTAAGGGCGGGAGCGATACACTGCAGTATCTAAGACAGATTACAGTAACCAAGGGGTGGGACTCAGAAGTACCTGGTTATCAGGAAAGTAAAATCTTTTTGAGATCATTAAAACTCCATGCAGATCCTAGGATAATAAGAGATTTCTAAAGATGAAAATGTGTCTAGAGGTCATTTTAAGGTAGCTTTAATTTGGAGACTCAGAAAAAAATGTATTTAGATATAGTGAACATTTGTTTCTTTTAATTGTATCTGTGAATGTATCGCATCAGTATTTTTTGGCACATAGAATCAGCCCCATTTCTCACTGAAGTTCAAAATATTCTATGAAACAGCAACGTTTCAGGGAGTCACAATTAAACATTTTCAACAAGACTATGCATATTATAAATAAAAAATGCAGCTTATGTTTAATTCAAGTTATCACCACAATGAAAATTCCATACAAATTTGTTTCTTCCTCTTAATAGAAATCTGTACTACAAGGGAGTGTTATATTAAACTATATTAAAATTTATCTTTTATAACTGAGGGATTTTCTTTTTAAAGCATGTGCACTACATAAATGTTAAGTGTCTGTAAGTCTAAACACTGAAAATCTGGAAAAATGCAAGCCATTTTGTTTGGGGACAAAGGAAGCAGATTGGGGGAAACTTTCACTCTTTGAGAATGAATGTGGCAACCAACCAAAGTGTAAATGTTGTAAATGCAAGCTCATTAGTATCCAAAAGTAAAAACTTTACCTCCAGTTTAGAATTGAGGAAGCAAAGATCAGAGTTAAGTAGTCTGGCACAAGTCACAGAGCTGGTAAGAGAGTGTCATCCTCCTCTAAGGCATTAGATTCATGTTAATGTCCTAGTGTAGTTTGTATGTAATTATAGTAACTTACTACTACAACTCCTATATACTGTATAACCTGAATAATGACACAAAGTTAATTCTACAATCTTGATTTTGAGTAGGGTCCCTGTATTCTCAATTTGAATCTCGTACAGAATTAAACCAATTTCCATTGAGATATCTGCATCTTTTTAAAAAAATTATTTAAATCCAAGTTAGTTAACATACAGTGTAGTATTGGTTTCAGGAGAAGCCAGTGATTCATCATCTACATATGACACCCAGTGCTCATACTAACAAGAGCCCTTCCTAATGCCCATCACCTATGTGGCCCGTCTCCCCACCCAACACTCCTCCAGCAATCCTCAGTTTGTTCTCTGTATTTAAGAGTCACTTATATGGGCACCTGGGTGGCTCAATTGGTTATGTGTCTGACTTTGGCTCATGTCATGATCTTAGGGTTCATGAGTTCAAGATCCACATCAGGCTCTGTGCTGACACCTCAGAGCCCATAGCCTGCTTCAGATATTCTCTCTCGCGCGCGCTCTCTCTGTCAAAAATAAATATTTAAAAAAATAATCTTAAGTCTCTTATGGTTTGCCCCCGTTTTTATCTTATTTTTCTTTTCCTTCCCCTATGTTCATCTGTTTCTTAAATTCCATATATGAATGAAATCATAGGATATTTGTCTTTGTCTGAGTTATTTCACTTAGCATAACACACTCTAGTTACATCCACATTATTGCAAATGCAAGATTTCATTCTTTTTGATTGCCAAGTAGTATTCCATTGTATATTTATACTACATCTTCTTTATTCATCAGTTGATGGATATTTGGAGTCTTTCTATAATTTGTCAATAAATAATACTGTTGACAGTGCTGCTATAAACATTCATATTTGAAAGCCAGATTTTTCTAGTTGAAAATTCAGCAAATGTAAAATTACAATAGAGATTTAGTATTAATATAGATAGCTAGCTACTATAGAGTAGTAGTATGGGCAATTAATATAATCTCTGTACCAAGGAAATTATGAATTTACTAAGCCAAATTTGTAACAGCTAATAATTTTGTGTGGATTAAAAACCTATCAATCTCCTTCAACTGAACATATGAGTAATTTCAGTCATCCAGGTATATCTGGTGACCAAAAAGCCAAAAAAGTAACCAGTATTCATGAAACTTTAAAAATACTCTCAATATGTAGCACTGAAAATAGCTGACAACATAAGGTTAAATCATACACATTTTATCTTTTATTTTATCTTCTTACAGAGACAATACAGCTTAGTGTTTTAAAGCACGCACTGTGAACCAAGCTTCCTGTTTCTAGTCTTATTCTGCTCTAGTTAGCTGTGAACCTTGGAAAAGCCACTCAACTTGTGTGCCTATCTCCCCATTTATGAAACGGTGATACTAAGAGTTCCTATCTCATAGGAATCTAGGACATTTAATTGAATTCATATACATAAAGGAATGAGAGGGTATGTGGAACACTCAGTAAGTAGGGATTATTATAAATCATCACCACCACCACCATCATCATCATTCTTCTTCCAGGACATTATTCTGATTTCTTTAAAAAAAAAATGAAGATTTACTTGCTTATTTCTATATCCAATGTGTGTCTAGACTCAAATTTGCTGTTTAAGAAGGCATCATGGTCAACTTCTGTTTGGTTGGTAGTCTGATGATCTAATCATTCTATTTCTCATCTCCTAAAATTATGTAAGAATGACTTCTGAATGATAAAAAATTTTCGTATAGGGGCACCCAGGTGGCTCAGTCGGTTAAGCATCCAACTCTTGATTTCAGCTCAGGTCATGATCTCATGGTTCATGAGTTTGAGCCTCGTGTTGGGCTCTGTGCTGACAGCATGGAGCCTGTGTGGGATTCTCTCTCTGTTCCTCCCCAGTTCACATACTCTCTCAAAATAAACAAACTTAAAATAATTTTGTATATGTGTATAAGAATTCCTTAAGGTTTTATTAGAAAGTCAAAGTTTCCTTAGAAATCCTGTCTATGTTTAATATCTTGGATTAATGCTCTTTCTGCTAACAATCTATGCTCTTCATTCTGTCCTTTACTTAGAACTACAGACCATATGTTGGATTTCCTGTTAGTAGACAGTGTAGATAGGCAATCTTGGTATTATAGATTAGAAAGTTTTCAACTAAGAGACAGGCAACTGACCTCACAGATAGTGAAGTGACTGCAAGTGAAACTACCTGTTTACTCAATATAGAGCCATACTACACAGAAAGTTATAATAAAGGAACCTATGATGATTATTTTTAATTGGTATTGTAATTCAGGTTAACATTTAAAAAATATTGTTTAAAAAAACCCACAATGAAACAAAATAGCTGCATTTCCCAAGTCATCAGAATCAATTCCTCAAGTGACCAAAAATACATAACTATAAAATCTTGCTCATCTAGCCTAGCTGGTGAAGAAAACAGCAGGTAGGAACCAATATGTAGTTTAGGCCTAAACTACTATACTACTTTAGTAGTTTATACCTAAAGTGTTAAAAAATATACAACAGCTTATAATAAATATAAGTATGATTATATAATAAATTATAATAAGTAAGGAATATTCAGTCCCTTGGTTATGGAAAAATTAAATATCTGTAGAAATAAGATTATTTATGATTAATTCTATTTAAACTGAAATTATTTTCTACTCTTAGACAACGATATCTTTATAAATGTCAATATCTATGGAATTTCAGCTTTTGAAACACCTCTTACCTTTCTTGATTTAATAAAAGCTAAAAATAACAATTACCAATTGAGGTATTCAGAGTTAACATTAACTGTTTAAACTTTGGTTTGTGTATATTACTATTCATCACTTGAATTTGGAAGCTAGACTTGATGGGGTGTATTTATGTATATGTGTAAAAGTCAATAGGTTCCTACATTTAAAAAGACAGAGAACTTTGGGATTTTACTGCTGGAACAATCGTTATGGGTCATTGAGTGCTTATACCATCACCTTCGGAATAAAGAAACCAGAATCTAAAAACCTGTGGTGCACTCCGTGAAAAAGGGCTGAAATTAGAGCCCATTTCTCTTGAATTTTATACCAATATTCATTTTTAAAATTAAGAGTTGGTGATCTATTTTATCTTTTATTTATTTTTTTTAACCAAAAAGTAAGTTAGATAGTTAACAAAATGAACATGCTGGGACTGCAGCAAGAATTTATTGGTTTGGGTTCACCCGGTCTTCACTTCCCCCTTTTTTGTAGTAATATATCCTGTCTTTTGGGGAATGACTACAGCCTTGTTGTAAGTAACTTTGTAGGGACTGCCACTGAAAAGGACTACCCTACTCTGTTTGTTAGCAAGAACTGGACTCAGGCTCCCTACCAGGTCAATTAGACCTTTTCCTCTTCCAGGCCACTGAGTCCTGAGTGGACTGTCACGAGCACAGAAAAAGGCTGAAGCTAATTGGTTCCAGCTGCAGTTCTCTCACAAGATGTTAATTAGCCATGGGATTAACTCTTGCCACCTGCATTGTTGGAGTTGCCCTGACACTGGTGCTTCAGCTGTTCCCTCCATGTGGGGAGCCACTCCAGGACTTTCCAGAGAAGTTTCTTTGTGCTTAAGGTAGCCAAACTCCATTTCTGTTCACACACACACACACACACACCCCTCCAACTGATAAAAGTATTTTGGAAAAAATAAAAGAATCCTCAGACCATATAGAAAAACCAGGATTTTAGGAAAGAGAAAATCAGAAGGAGAATAATGGCTAATTTATATGGAATGAGTTTTTGGACTGTGTCAGTTATGGCTTCAGATACTTCAGATAGTTTCACTTATTAACACCCTAGTAAAGAAACACTAGAAAAGAAGAGCCTTCCGTGATCCCCATTTCAGAGGCACAGAGGATCTAAGCAGTGTGTTCTAGGTCACAACAAGGATGTAGTGTAGCTAAAAGTCACACTAAGGCAATCCGAGTCCCAAAGACAGATGCTTAATTCTGCCTCCACACAAGAAGTAGTGAGAAAAAAACGCACATGCTGAACAGCCTAGTGCCCTTGTTAGAAACGAGAAAATTCCTATTCCTGTGAAATAGGAACATAGTATTATTTACAAGTTTCTTGGTCACCCTAAAATAAAGTCAGATACACTCAGAAATAACATCAACATTTTTATTAGAACCTGAAAAGAGAATACTTTCATCAATCCTGTGAATGGGCTGAGTTTCAGAAGCCTTGATTTTATAATAACTAACATTTACTGGGTGCTGATTTTATGGCTGCTCTGTCATAAGTACTTTAAAATTAACATCTCTAAATCTTAACTGTATCAGGAGGCACATTTACTATTCCCAATGGGACAAGTAAATTAAGGCACAAAGAAAAAGGAACTTGCCTAAGTTTACAGAACTAGTAAGTGGTCGGGAATGTAACCCCAAGGTTTTCTGGCTCTAGCAATTAAGCTCTTGACTATGACACGATACTTTATTTCCAGAACTTTAAACATTGGTGGTTCTATTAGCCCAAAGGGGACAACACTACATGAAGCTTTGTTTGTAGAACTTAATACAAAAATCAGTTTGACACTACTGAAATCGATGGCTTCTAATTCTTTAAGGCAATCCTCCAAGAATTTAAGTAACAACATTTTAAGGTACTTTGAAGAACAATCAGATTACATTGCTGGTTATATTCGGAACTATGGGCCTTAAAACTCTCTGGGGCTAGGACTAATAAATCTAACCATGAATGTGGGCAGTAGAAAGCCACTCTACCACCAAATAAAAGGAGTGCAAGGAAAGCACAAGATAAACTTGAAACTCTTGTTCCAGAAAGAAAAACAAATGGTCAAGAACTAATAGAATGTGTCAAAAAGACCCGTAGGCCTGATTAAACAGGCTCCTACGGGCCAAATATGGAAGAGGTGGAGCACCAGGATTAACAATTATAAGTGATAATAACATACTGTGTAAATAAAAGTGAAATTTAGGAGGGAAGGGTTTTGTTTTTGTTTTTGTTTTCTTTTTAGTAAAAGTCCTCCATGCAGAAAATGCTGCATCCAAATTGTAGGAAGGATAACAGAATCATAAAATCACGAACATCCACAACTCATTTAACAAGTGACCCTATCAAGGATTATCAATGGACAGTAAAACATCAAGTGAAAAGCTGTTGGGTAACAGGATATTCACAGCATCAAAGATCACATAGGATCTGCAAGGGGGGAAAAGTCCCTTATAATTGATATCTGAGTATATTCACCTTAACTCAAAAAAATCAAATTCATCATCATTTATCATTAAGACTTGACATTATGTGCTCTTAATGTCAATACAATATGCAGATATATCATCTGTAAAGTAACCTTGCCACAAATGTTTAAACTGATGCAAATCTAGCCTCCAAATCTAACTTAACAGTTTACAGGAAATATAAGAGCTGTAAGAATAAGTGAAAAAGACCATGAGAAACAATCCACACAAATCCAGAATGAGAAACATTCTAACAACTGGACTCTTTAAAATATCAGTATCATGAGGGAAAGACTGATTCCAGATTTAAAAGGAATTAAAATACATAAACTTCAAATGTAATATATGAATATTGATTGGTTCTTGGGTTTAAAAAACAAACAAACAAACAAACAAAACCCTGGTCTCTTTGAGACAAATAGGGAAATCTAAGCATGTGTTGGATACCAGATGAAATTTTTGTAAGAGTTAAGTAGAATAATATTATGTAAGATCTAATTTATTTTACCTGTAGTATGTTCCTTATTCTTATGAGGAGCATGCTGAAGTTGGGGTATAATATCAGGTCTTTGAATACTTTAAAAGTGAATATAAAGTATATACATATATGTGTATCTATGTATGTGTATATACACACAAAGAAAAACATAAAGCAGGCACAAATAGAGTAGAAAGCTAATTTTTCAAATTTAAGGGGACAATATATGAAATTTTTATTTATTATCCTTCCAACTTTTATGAATACTTTTAATAAAAAGCGGGAAAAAACAGGGACCTATCAAAGAGACTCCCTACTAACAAGCACAAACACCATTTTGACAGCGCAATTAGAAGGGAAAGGAACATATTCTCTTCCACTTCCAACTAAAAAATTAA
Organism: Proteles cristata cristata; assembly: GCA_017311185.1. NCBI lineage: Eukaryota > Metazoa > Chordata > Mammalia > Carnivora > Hyaenidae > Proteles > Proteles cristata. Next base: position 224,938 of record JAESUZ010000683.1, on the reverse strand, counting down.
CCACATTGTGAGATTATTCTTACACAGAGACATAGACAATCATTAATTTGGATAGGGTTGGACCACTGAGATATCACTCCATCTGAATTTAGGGTACCTAGCTTTGAAAACTGGTTTTGCCACTGACTTGTGTTTCTCAACAGGAATGCCAGCCTCTGCTCAAATGCAGCTTTGGAGAGGGGTAAAGGCAACATTAAGAATGATGACCCATGGTCTCTGTAGAGCCGTCACAGCAGAGTCAGCTTAGTGGTCACTGGAAGGACTGCAGCCAGATCATCATCACATCCAGCCTATTGATCATATAAAATTTTCATCTACACCAAGACTAGGTCTTCATCTTAAAAAAAAGATTCCACCTAAGCCAAGATTGAGTCCTTATCTAGTAAATGTGTAACACTTCCTAAAGTGTTAGAACTATTTAATAATATAATGAATGTTGAAGTACCTATCACACAACCAGAAAAAGTATTCTTTGAGGAGACATTATGGCAGAGTTTATAGCTACTTACTAATAGGTCATTTTTCTCTTCTTCCCCATGAATATAACTCCGATTTTGTTTGATAGGGTAGGAAACAAAGCACCCAGTTAAAATATACACCCTTCTTTGAAGCATTATCCTTATAGATACGCATGGCCATATCTAAGTTTAACCAATGAGATATAAACGGCTGTTGTTAGGACCGCCAGAAAAAAATCCTTAAAAGGGAGGACAACTCATTCTGATCCTCATATCCCCTGTTCTCTCCTTAGATCACAGAAATGAGGCCTGGTATCCAACTTGTGACTATGTAGCCACCCAGAAGCTAGAAGCTAAGCTCTAAGGATGGGAAAACAGAAAAAAAAAGAGAGACTTGCAATCTGATAACGTCATGGAGTTCACTCAGAATACCTACCTATGCAATTTTTGTTTCCAGGAGAGAGGGGGGAAATATACAGTCTCAAATAATGCTGTAAGAATTTCAATATTTATTCAATGTATTGTTACGTCAAGGAAATAATCAGCATTCTATAAATCAGTTTTTCCAAATCTAGGTCATTAATTTTAAAAATCAAAGCATTTTATTAGTTATCCTTACACAAACATATTGTAGTGTCTAGCAAGATCTATATGCTCTGTAGATCTAAACAATGATTCTTTGCTACAATCCATGGATAATGAATCCAACAAAGTACATGAAGCATTCTATTTTTAAAAAGCATAAACACGAATGGAAGGATAATCCATGCTTATGGATGGGAAAAATATTGTTAAAATGTCCATATTACCCAAAAACGATCTACAGATTCAACACAATCTCTATCAAAATTCCAATAACATTTTTCACAGAAATAGAGTAATTCTCAAATTTGTATGGAACCACAGAAGACCCATATAGCCAAAGCAATCTCGAGGAAGAACAAAACTGTAGACAGCATACGCCCCAATTTCAAACTGCATTACAAAGTTATAGTAATCAAAATAACGTGGTATTAAAAACATATAGATCAATCTAACAGAATGCAGAACCCATACATATTTGGTGAATTTACAACAAAGGAGTCAAGAATATACAATGGAAAAAGGACAGTCTCTTCAATAAGTGACATTGGAAAAACTGAACAGCCACATGCAAAAGAATGAAGCTACACTAGTATTTTATAATGCACAAAAATTAACTCAAAATGGATAAAATGAACATAACATGTGAAACCATAAAATTCCTGGAAGAAAACATAGGCAGTAAGTTCTTTGAAACACTGTTAGCTCTAATTTATTTGGATTTGAAAAGCAAAAGAAAAAGTGGGACTATATCAAACAAAAAAGTTTCTACATAGCAAAAAAAAACATTAACAAAATTAAAAGGTCACCTAATGAGAGAAGACATTTGCAAATCATATCTGAAAAGAGGTTAATATGTGTAGAGAATTCATACAACTGGAGTGCAAAACAAAAAAATCTGATTAAAAAAATGGGCAGAAGATCTGAATCGACATTTTTTCAAAAACGACAAATGGATGGCCAACAGGTACATGCTCAACATTACTAATCAGAGAAATACAAGTCAAAAACACATTGACATATCACCTGACATCTGTTAAAATGTCTATTTTAAAAGATATCTTTTAGAATGGCTACAAAAAGAGATAACAAGTGCTAGCAAAAATGTGGTGAAATAGTAACCCTTGTTCGCTCTTAGTAGGAATTTAAATAGTGGAAGCCGCTATGGAAAACAGTATGGAGGTTCCTCAAAAAATTAAAAAAAGAACCACCATGTGAACCAGCAATTCTACTTCTGGGTATTTATCTGAAGAAGACAAAAACACTAATTCAAAATGATACGTGCACCCCCATGTTCATTGAAACATTATTTGCAATAGCCAAGTCATGGAAACAATCTAAGTGTCCATCAAAGAATGAATGGATTAAAAAGGAGGTACACACACACACACAGAATATTATTTAGCCCTCAGGATGACCAAGAGCTTTCCATCCTTGATAATACTGATGGACCTTGAGGACATTACAGTAAATAAAAGAAGCCAGACAGAGAAAGACAAATACCGCATGATCTCACTTTTATACAGAACCTAAACAAACTCATGAGCTCACAGATACAGAGAACAGATAGGTGGTTGTTAGAGGTGGGGTGGAGGAGTGGGTTACATGGGTGAAGGGAGATCAAACGGTACAAATCCAGCTATAAAAATAATGAAGTCATGGGGATGTGAAGTACAGCATGGTGGCTGAAGTTAATTCTGCTGTACTGCACATCTGAAAATTGCAAAGAGTTTATCTTAAAGCTTCTCATCACAAAAGAAAAATTTTATAACTATATATGATGACAGATGCAAACCAGACTTATTGTGGCAATTACTTGGCAAGGTGTGCAAATATTGAATCATTCCATTGTATACCTGAAACTAACATGTCCTATATCAACTATGCCTCACTTTAAAAAAAAAAAATCATCATGTCAAAGGAGGTCTATGATGGGAAAAATTAAGACTTGAGAATATTTAACATTTATAGAAAGGTCAGGCTTAATCCAGAAAAGTTTATTTTTAAACTATGAAAATAAACATACTTTAAATTATCTTGTATCATCTTGATTTCACAAATAAGTTCAACTAAAGCCTACAACTTAGACATAAAAGATTAAAGAATCCTTATATTATCTAATATTACTGAAATGTTCAAAACATGATTAAAAACAAACTCAATAAAAATCTTGTGAATATTATTACTTCTCCTAAAACCACAGATTAAGAAAAGAATGAACAAAAGTAAGAGAAGACAGAAAAATGATAAACTTTAATTTGTATGTAATTGCTGCTAAAGGTGATGGTGGGGCAGGAAGTTTATGACAGACATCATACCAGCACTGTGAGGAAGCTGGAGAGGGCCAGTAGAGATGCAGTAGTGAAAGGTCTTTAAAATCTTTTAAAATTTTTGCTTTAAACATATAAAGCTTAAAAACACTTTAAGCAGGAGCTGAATGGAGCTCAATTTCTTAAAGAGAAGAAAGAAGGTGCAGAAAGTAGCTACAGTAGCTACAAGGACACCAAGGGGGCAGTTATCAAGAATCACCAGAAAAATACACTATCTATAGTGACTGCATTCCCTTGGAGACCAAGTCTATGAGGAAAGGACAGCAGAGCCGTCCTGATTCAGGTTCACTTAGGAGAGGCAAACAAAAGATGGGCAAACAGGAGCTATGTTTAAGAAAATAGTCCTTTCAGGACCTGAATGAGACAGGAAACCATCAAAACCCTAGAGGAGAAAGCAGGAAACAACCTCCTTGACCTCAACCACAGCAATTTCTTACTTGACACATCCCCAAAGGCAAGGGAATCAAGAGCAAAAATGAACTATTGGGACCTCATCAAGATTAAGAGCTTCTGCACAGCAAAGGAAACAATCAATAAAACTAATAGGCAACCGATGGAATGGGAAAAGATAGTGGCAAATGACATATCAGATAAAGGGCTAGGTTCCAAAATCTATAAGGAACTCACCAAATTCCACACCCGAAAAACAAATAATCCAGTGAAGAAATGGGCAGAAGACATGAACAGACGCTTCTCCAAAGAGGACATCCAGATGGACAACAGACACATGAAATGATGCTCAGCGTCCCTCCTCATCAGGGAAATACAAATCGAAACCACACTGAGATGCCACCTCATGCCGGTCAGAGTGGCTAAAATGAGCAAATCAGGAGACTCTAGATGCTGGCGAGGATGTGGAGGAACAGGCACCCTCCTACACTGTTGGTGGGAATGTAAATGGGTGCAGCCCATCTGGAAAAGTGTGGAGGTTCCTCAAAATATTAACAATAGAACTCCCCTATGACCCAGCAATAGCACTGCTAGGAATTTACCCAAGGGATATAGGAGTGCTGATGCATAGGGGCACGTGGACCCCAATATTCATAGCAGTACTCTCAACAATAGCCAAATCATGGAAACAGCCTAAGTGTCCATCAACTGACGAATGGATCAAGAAGATGTGGTTTATCTACACAATGGAATAATGCATGGCAATGAGAAAGAATGAAATCTGGCCATGTGTAGCAACATGGATGGAACTAGAGGGTGTTATGCTGAGCGAAATAAGTCAGGCAGAGAAGCACAGATACCATATGTTTTCACTTGTAGGTGGATTAGGAGGAATTTAATGGAGGACCATGGGGGAGAAGAAGGGGAAAAATGGGGGGGGGGAGAGGGAGGGAGGCAAACCATGAGAGACTCTTGAATGCTGAGAACAAACTAAGGACTGATGGCGGTGAGGGAGAAGGGAAGGGGAGTGATGAGCACAGAGGAGGGCACTTGTTGGGATAAGCACTGGTTGTTATATGGAAATCAACTTGACAATAAACTATTTAAGAAAAAAATAAAATTTAATCATGAAAATTATAATTTAATAAGAAAAAGAAAATAGTGCTTTTGGTTGCAATAGAAAGAGTCCCAGGGCTGTGAACGTTGAAAAGCTGCCGTGGCCCCCAATCACTACACCCCCATAGGAGCCTCTTGCTATGGATATCACAAAAATCCATCTTATTGGAATATGAGTAAAAAAAACAATATTACCAGAAACTATACAGAAACAGTACTTGAAAAAAAAGTATAAAAAAGCATGACTTTCCTAAAATAACTCATCAGAAAAACCTTGCCAAGAAGCAGATGGAAACAGTAACCTAACAAATAGAACAAAATAGAATAAAGAAATGACACTAAAAGACAAGCAATAAAATATAAATTGGATTTTGATTTTGATTTTATCAAAATTAACAACTTTAAAAGACAACCCACAGAATAGGAAAAATATTTGCAAATCTTATATATGATAAGGAATTAATATCCAGACTATGTGAATTATTTCTTCCATTCAACAGTCAAAACACCAAACAACCCATTTCAAACATTGGGGAAAAAGTTGAACAGATATTTCTCCAAAGACAACATACAGATGGTCAATAAACACATGAAAAAATGCTCAACATGACTAGTCAGCAAGGAAATGTCAATCAAAACCATGGTGATCATAAGCAGTAACCTCTTTGACACTGGCCATAGCAACTTCTTTCTGTATAGGACTACTGAGATAAGGGAAACAAGAGCAAAAACAAACTATCAGGACTTCATCAAAATAAAAAATTTCTGCTCCCAACAAACAAGAGTCCAGGGCTGGAAGTCTTCCCAGGGGAATTCTACCAAACATTTAAAGAAAAATTAATACCTGTTCTTTTGAAGCTATTCTAAAAAATAGATATAGAAGGAAAACTTCCAAACTCATTCTATGAGGCCAACATTATCTCCACTCCAAAACTAAGACCCCACTAAAAAGAATTACAGACCAATATCCCTGATGAACATGGATGCAAAAATTCTCAACCAGATATTAGCAAATTGAATCCAACATACATTAAAAGGATTATTCACCATGATCAAGTGGGATTTATTCCTGGGCTGCAGGGCTTGTTCAATATCCGCAAACCAATGTGATACATCACATTAATAAACAAAAGAAAGAAAAACAACATGATCCTCTCAATAGATGAAGAAACATTTGACAAAACGTAACATCTTTTCTTGATAAAAACCCTTAAGAAAGTAGGGATAGAAGGAACATACCTCAATATCATAAAGGCCATATATGAAAGATCCCCAGCTAATACCATCCTCAATGGGGAAAAGCTGAGCACTTTCCCCCGAAAGTCAGGAACACGGCAGGGATGTCCACTCTCACCACTGTTGTTCAACATAGTGTTGGAAGTCCTAACTTCAGCAATCAGACAACAAAAAGAAATAAAAGGCATACAAATCAACAAGGAAGAAGTCAAAGTTTCACTCTTCGCAGATGACATGATACTTTACATGGAAAACTCACCAGCTACAGCGGATACAGCAAAGTCACAGGATAAAAAATCAACTTAAAGAAATTGGTGGCATTTCTATATGATAATAATAAAGCAGCAGAAAGAGAAATCAAGCAATCAATCCCATTTAAAACTGCACCAAAACCCATATACCTAGGAATAAGCCAAACCAAAAGAGGTACAGTATCTATACACTAAAAACTATGGAAAGCTTAGAAAAGAAATTGAAGAAGACACAAAGAAATGGAAAAACATTCCATGCTCGTGGATTGGAAGAACAAATATTGTTAAAATGTCGATATTACCCAAAGAAATCTACACATTCAGTGCAATCCTTCAAAGTAACACCAGCATTCTTCACAGAGCTAGAACAAATAATTCTAAAATTTGTATGGAACCAGAAAAGACCCTGAATAGACAAACAAATGTTGAAAAAGAAAACCAGAGCTGGAGGCATAACAGTTCTGGACATTAAAGCTGTAGGGGCGCCTGGGTGGCTTGGTCGGTTAAGCATCCGACTTTCGCTTAGGTCACGATCTCGCGGTTCGTGGGTTCGAGCCCCACGTCAGGCTCTGTGCTGACTGCCAGCTCAGAGCCTGGAGCCTATTTCAGAGTCTGTGTCTCCCTCTTCCTCTCTCTCTGACCCTCCCCTGCTCATGCTCTCTCTCTCTCTCTCCTAGAAATAAATAAAAAAAATTTAAAAAAAAGCTGTAACTATCAAGACAGTATGGTACTGGTACAAAAACAGACATGTAAATCAATGGAACAGAATAGAGAACCCAGAAATAGAACCACAAATGTATAGCCAACTAATCTTTGACAAAGCAGGAAAGAATAACCAATGGAAAAAAGTCTTTTCAGCAAATGGTACTGGGAGAACTGGACAGCAACATGCAGAAGAATGAAACTGGCCCACTTTCTTACACCACACACAAAAATAAGACTCAAAATGGATGAAAGACCTAAATGTAAGACAGGAAACTATCAAATCCTAGAGGAGAAAACACGCAATAACCACTTTGACCTTGGCCGCAGCAACTTCTTACTTGACATGTTTCTGGAGGCAAGAGAAATAAAAGCAGAAATAAACTATTGGGATCTCATCAAGATAAAAGCCTTCTGCACAGCGAAGGAAACAATAAGCAAAAACTAAAAGGTAACTGACAGGGAGAAGATATTTGCAAATGACATATTGGATAAAGGGTTAGTATCCAAAATCTATAAAGAATTTATCAAAGTCAACACCCAAGAAACACATAATCCAGTGAAAAAATGGGCAAAAGACATGAGCACTCTCCTGAAGAAGACATTCACATGGCTAACAGACACATGAAAAGATTCTCAATATCACTCATTATCAGGGAAATACAAATCAAAACCACAATGAGGTAACACCTAACACCTGTCAGAATGGCTAAAATTAACAACTCAGGAAAAATAGATGTTGGCATGGATGAGGAGAAAGGGGAACCCTTTTTATTGCTTGTGGGAATGCAATCCAGTGCGGCCACTCTGGAGATCAGTATGAAGGTTCCTCAAAAAATTAAAAAATAGATCTACCCTATGACTATGCAAAGCAACTGCACTACTAGGTATTTATTCAAAGGATACAAAAATGCTGATTTTAAGGGGAACATGCACCTTTATGTTTATAGCAGCACTATATTGACAACAGCCAAAGTATGGCAAGAGCCCAATATCCATCTACTGATGAATGGATAAAAATGTGGTACGTATAAATAATGGAATATTACTCAGTGATCAAAAATGAAAGCTTACAACTTTAAACAACATGGGTGGAGTAGAGAGTACTATGCTAAGCAAAACAAGTCAGAAAGGCAAATACCATATGATTTCACTTGCATGTCAAATTTAACAAACAAAACAAATGAGCAAAAGGGAAAAAAAAGAGAGGGAGGGAGGAAAACCAAGAAACAGACTCTTAACTATAGACAACAAACTGATTGTTACCAGAGGGCTGGTGGGGTTGGGGGGCAGTTTAATAGGTGATGGGGATTAAGGAGTGTACTTGTGATGAGCACCAAGTATTATATGGAAATGATGAATCACTGTATTGCATACCTGAAACTAATATTACACTGTATATTAACTACAATTTAAATAAAAACTTTTTAAAAAGATGCAATTTAAAAAAAAGTTTTAAAAACATTCTTTAAAAAATATATCAGGATCAGTCCAGCAATTTAACAAAAACAAAACAAAACCCACAGTCAGATACGGCTTCACATCCATTAAGATGGCTATTATTAAAAAAACAAAACCCAAAGGGGCGCCTGAGTGGCTTAGTAGGTTGAGTGTCCTACTCATGACTTAGGTTCAGGTCATGATCCTAGGATCATGGGATCTTGCTCTTAAATAAAAATCTAACAAAACAAAAACAAACAAAAACCTCAGAAAATAACAAGTGCAGACTAAGATGTAGAAAAACTGGAACCTTTATTCATCACTGGTGACAATGTAAAAATTGTATAGAACTATGAAAAACAGTGGGTTCCTCAAAAAATTAAATATAAAACTTCCATGTGATCCAGCAAATTCACTTCTGAGAATATTCCTTAAAGGCAAGGACTCAGACACATGTACACGTATGTTCATAGCAGCATTACTCATAATAGCCAAAAAGTAAAAATAGTACATATGTCCATTAACAGATGAATAAACAAAATGTGGGATGTATACACACAATGGAATATTATTAAGCTTTATAAATAAATGAAACTCTCACGCTTGCTATAACACTGATGAAGTCTGAAGACATCAAAGTTAAATAAACCAGACACAAAAGGACAAAGACTATGTTTCTACCTATTAGACACCTAGAATAGGCGGATTCACAGAGATAGGAAATAAAGCAATAGTTACTAGAGGCCAGGGGGAAGATGGAATGGGAGGTATTTAATGAGTAACAAGTTTACGTTGGTGATGATGCAAAGTTCTGGAAGCGGATAATGCCAATTGACACATAACATTGTGAATGTGCTAATGCTGAACTGTATATCAAAAAACGGTTAAAATGGTAAATTTTAAGTACATTTTACATAAAATAAAATTTACTGAATTGATTAAAATGAAAAGATACCACAAAGCAGAAATGCAAAAATGTAGGGAGGAGATAATCAGTCCATAGGAGAATGTGATAGGGAAACTGGCAGAATCACGAAGAGAATTAAAAATATTTCAGAAAGGAAGACTAATTTATGAGTTCAAAGGGGAATAGAAACCATTAACAGCCTACTAAGGGATACACAAGACACAAGTGAGAAAGGTAGACATAATGAAACATTAAGAAATGAATGACAAGGATTTAAGAGCTAACTACAGAAAAGCAGTTTAATGAGCTCCAATATATTATGTGTTATTGGAGTATCCAAAGAAGAAAAACAAATAATGGAAAATATTTAAAGAAGTAATTCAGAGGGGTGCCTGAGTGGCTCGGTTGGTTAAGTGTCCAACTTTGACTCAGGTCATGCTCTCATGGTTCATGACTTTGAGCCCCACATTGGACTCTGTGCTGATAGTGCAGAGCCTGCTTCCGATTCTCTATCTCTCTCCCTCCCTCCCTCTCTCTCTGTCCCTTGCCCACTAGCACTCTTTCTCTTTCAAAATTAAATTAAAAAAAAAAAAACTAATTCACAAAAGCTTTGTTTCCATTGAAACCTTGAATCTACAAATTGAAAAGGCACACACCCAGAACAGTCCACATGAAGATGTATTCTAGGGAAATTACTAGACTAACAATAAAAAAAAAAAAAAAAAAGAGTCCTTTGGGCAGCCAGGTAAAAATCATGTCATAGTAAGAAAAGTGGCCTCGAACTAACAGACTGCAGTATTTAACAGCAGAAGACAATGGAATTAGACCTAAAAAATGTTTAAGGAAAGACTGCATGTGCCAAATTTAATAACCAGTCAAGCTGTCCTTCAACTAAAAAAGCTGTAGTTTGAATATACAAAGGCTAGGAAAATATTATACACTTGAACCTTCCTTGATAAAACTATCAGAGGGCAAATTTTAACCAATTAATAATAAACAGCTGGGGAGACTTTGGTGAAGTGACAAAATTTTTAAGTTTTAAAAAAGAAAAAATTTTAAAATTAAAAAAATTTAAAAATTAGTAATTTAAAAAATATAACTATGTTATATGAGGAATGAAGAACATGGTATAATTACACTCAAATGGGAAAATTTGAGGCCAAAACATTTCTAGATTTTAAAAGAGCTGCCATGTAGTTCAGAGGATAAAACCAGAAAGTGATAACTTAAACCAGTTATCTGGAGTCAGGTTTTAAGACCTATAAAGAAGAAATGGTAATCACTTCTAAAGATACAACAGATTTTCTCAGGAGGTGGTGAAGATCCTAACAATCAAAGATAGGCAAAAACAAAGTGATGCTATTTGTCATCCCTTCTACTCATGGAAGTTTCTTTGAAAAGAGAAAATACTGGTAAGAAGCAGTGGATATAAACTGATTAAAATTTCTGGAGGGCAATTTGGCAATGTTGAAGAGAACCCGGGGCCTCCTTCCAGCCTATCCTCCATCTAGCCTGATCTCCAAATACAGGGAAGGAGCAAGTAACAGTGAGCAAGACTCCTATTTTATACAAATGGAACCTTTAGATATTTACAATATATTATTTGGGAAGAAAAAGAATTCTAAAAAACAGGTCAGGTCTAATCTGTTTTTATAACTTTATAGGTTCACAGAAAAATGAAGTTATAGGACAATAAGCACACATAGTATGTGTTTATTTCTGTGTTATGGAAACTTATTTGTACTTTTTACTTACTTCCTAAATTTTATACCTAAAATTTATTCCTACTTATTTCCTAAATTTTATACATTGGACGTGTATCATTGTTATACCAAGAAAAATGAAAGGTTATCATGAAAAGTTAAATTCTCTATATAAAATGAAGTCAAGACCCACTGCTGACCTCCAGTGATAAAACACAGGGATCTATCAGCAAATCCTCTTCCAAACAAAACAATACAAAGCTAAACAGAATGGCCAGAAACAGTCATTTCAGGGATCTAGAAATGACCAAAGGAAAAAACAAACAAACAAGAGACTCTTATCTGTGAGAAACTGATGCAGTTTAGTAAGGAATAATGTGAGTTTGTGGCCTGTGCCTACTCCCAACCTCTCTTATCCCTTCTGCCCCTCAGGTGGGGTCACCACAACAGTAACAAAACCAGCAGCTTTGGCTCTGGTTGAACTAATCTGAAGAAAGCACAAAATCCCCACTCCCAGTGGGTCATATAACTGATAAAGAACTTTGAATGATAATATATAAAAAGAACTCTTACAACTCAATAAGAAGCACCAATTCAATAAAGAAATAGGCAAAAGACATGGGACGTTTAACCAAAGAAGATATACAACTGGGTAATATGTATATGAAAAATTTCTAACATTATTATTCATCGAGAAACAGCATTACAAATTCACTAGAATGACTAGAATAATAAAAGAGTAATGGTATGCTGGCGAGGATGTAGAGAAATTGGGATCCTCATATTGATAATAAGAATGTAAAATGGTGCAATCATTTTAGAAAAAATTTGGTAGTATCTTAAAACATTAAACAAAAATTTAGAATATGATCCAGCAATTCCACTCCTAGGTAACTGCCTGAGAAAAATAAAATACATTGTCACACAAAGACTTGTGTATGAATATTCATAGCAGCATCGTTCCTAATATTGGGAAATAGCCCAAATTCTATGAAACGAATGAGTGAGTGAACAAAATGTGATACATAATAGAGTATTATTTGGAAATTAAAAGGGAATGAAATACTCATGCATTGCTACGACATGGATGAGCCTCAAGAATAGTATGTTAAGTGGGGTACCTGGGTGGCTTAGTCAGTTGAGCATATGACTTTGGCTCAGGTCATGATCTTGCAGTTCATGAGTTTGAGCCCCACATCAGGCTCACTGCTGTCGTCGGCACAGAGCCTGCTTTGGATTCTCTGTCGCCTCTCTCTACCCCTCCCCCACGTGCACTCTTTCAAAAATAAACATTAGGAAAAAAAGAATATAATGTTAAGTGAAATAAGCCAGTCACAGAACATATATTGTATGATTCCATTGATATTCCATTGTCCACTAAAGGTAAATGTACAGAAACATTAGTTTCTGTTCTAAATTAACATTTAGAAAATAGTAAATTAGTGGTTGTCTGAGGTTTGGGTGGGGGCAGAGGGTAGGATGGAGGGAGGGAGGGCAGATTGTGGGAATGGAACTAATCATAAATGGGCACAAGGAATCTTACTGAGGTGACAGAATGTTTCAGAATTAGGCTGTGATGCTATCTGCACAATCGGTAAATTTACTGAAAATTATTATATTGTATATTTTCAATGAATACACTTCAGGGTATGTAAATTACACTTCAAAAAAAGCTGTTAAAAAACATAGAAAAAGTCAACTAGTGCTTAATAACTTTCTGCCAAAATGATACTGTGTATCAGTACAAAGAATATACTGATGTCAATATGCTTTTAGAAATATTCTACATTCCTCATTTTAATAGCACACATACTGTTCTTCAGTAATTCTAGACAAAATAATTCTGTGGCAGGTCACTTTTAAGTAATTACTTCTGCTATACCAATGTATAAAAAATTCTGAAAGCACAGGATCATTCTGGTGCTTAGTGTCTCCTGGTTATCTGGGAGCACCTGGCTGGCTCGGTCTGTGAAGCATGTAACTCTTGACCTCAGGGTCAGGAGTTCAAGCCCTGCACTGAGTGTGGAGCCTACTTAAAAAAGTAAATATATTAAAAATAAAAAAAGAGGGGCGCCTGAGTGGCTTAGTCAGTTAAGCGTCCGACTTTCGCTTAGGTCATGATCTCGCAGTTCGTGAGTTCGAGCCCCGCGTCGGGCTCTGTGCTGACTGCCAGCTCAGAGCCCGGAGCCTGTTTCAGTCTGTGACTCCCTCTCTCTTTGACCCTCCCCTGCTCACGCTGTCTCTCTCTCTCTCTCCTAGAAATTAAAAAAATAAAAAATAAAAAAAGAATCCCTAAGTTATTTGAAGAAGGGACAGTTCTTAATGTCACTAATGTTAAACCTTTGTTCAGCACTGTTGGCTGTCTTCCCAGAGACAAGGAGGATTTAAACAGAAGAGAGCGGTCTTACAGGAGGTTGCTGGGAGTTGAATTTGAAAAATGCTCTTCAAAGGCTATTCCTGCCATTGTTTCTCAACAAGTTTAGTGAAATATAATATCAGAAACAGAAGGTTGCTTTTTAAGAAGTTACAAAAACTCATCTAAAGTTAACAACCTAATATAGTAAGAACAACTACAATGTTAAACACATTTCATTTTTGGAAAAATTAAGAACAAAACATACAGCTTAAGAAAATCCAAATGGGCTTAAAACCAATGCTGCATGTACTTGCAGGCCTACCTGAATTATTTACAGTGTAAAGCACAGAAATAAAGATATGTGCATAAGATCATTTATTTACATTGTAACTAAAACTAGTTTCTTAAATATTAAAGGAATCTCTGGAAATTAAGACCAAAAGTAAATTACTTGATAAGACAATTTTACATCAAAATTCTCCTTACACAACTGTTTTCTTTAGCTTTTCCACTGCTATTCTACATTTTCCCTAGAATGAGCCATTCAACTGAGTTCTATTATATAATTTCAACATATTTTTTCATACAGTAAAATAGAGTAAAAACTTAGCAATCATAATAATACCCTCTATTTCATTAAAAATATGTATTTTTTACAGCTTATTAAGACTTCATTTACCAGTTAAAATGTTAGGCTCCCCTGGGACCTAGCTTTATTATCAAGATCATGGAATTCTGCCTTCAGCTTTGGACAATCATCCAATCCTCCACACAGAGGAAGCCCTAACTGAAGGAAGTACAGGGGTTAAAAGATCTATATGTGCTAACTTTCCAACAGTCTAGCAAATTGGCTGAGAGCTACAAATTCTGGCAAGTGCACACTGATTCTCAGAACTCTAGAACCCTGAGAAGATACCTCACCTGTAACTCTAATTCCATGACTTGCCTATGACAAGTCAACCCATGACACTCATCCTCTTCTTTCTTACTTATGGTGATAGAGTACTGACCACCTGAGACAACCAGCTCATTTTTTTGATACTGGAATCTTTAGATACTTCTACTTGGAGAAACTTTACATTACATTCTATCCAGCTCTAGTCTGCCCTATGACATGCGCAGATGAAGTCTATATCCTTTTATATGTTAGACAATTTCAAGTAATTTACGTACTTCAAAATGTATCTGTAAAAGCAGTATAGACATTCAATTCTAATATCAGTGCTTTCATGATTATAAACTAATCATTATTTATTCTAGACAGAGCTATCATTCCATTTTTAATTTTTAATCTTTTTAAAAAATATTTATTTATATTTCAGAGAGAGAGACACAGAGCATGAGCAGGGAAGTGACAGAGAGAGACAGAGAGAGAGAGGGAGAGAGACACAGAATCCAAAGCAGGCTCCAGACTCAGCTGTCAGCACAGAGCCTGATGTGAGGCTTGAACCCCACGGACCATGAGAACATGACCTAAACTGAAGTTGGACGCTTAACCGCCCGAGTAGTCTTTATTCATAATAATTTAAATATATGCACTCAATCAAAACTCAAACACAAGAGTTTAAACTAAAAAGTTACCCTATCCCAGTTATTGTGTTTCCTTGCAGAAGTTTTCTATGCTTAATTAAGCATATATATGCATATTACTTTTAAAAAGGCAAATGTAACTATACTAGTGTTTATTTATGCACCTTGTTTTTGTTACTTGATCAATCTGGAGGTCTATCCATATTGGCACATACAGCTGTTTAATATTACATTATCTAGAGATACTATAATTGATTTAACCCATCTTACTATATTGTTTAGGTTATTTACAGTTCTTGCTATTACAAATATTTCAGCAATGAACATTCTTACCAACATTTTTACATAATTGTACAAGTATCTGCAAGATAAATTCCTAGAAGTGAGATTGCTAGATCAGTAAGTATGCAAATTATACATTTTGACACATACTGTCACATTATCCTGGAAAGATGCTCCACTGGTCTACAGCTTGATCAACAGCATTACCTAGGTTACTTGTAAACCTACCATTCATAAGCTTTGGTCCATTTTTTATTTTTTTATGTTTATTTTTGAGGAAGAGCCTGCTAGTGGGGGGAGGGGCAAAGAGCGAGGGAGACAGGCTCTGAAGCCTGCTTTGTGCTAATGCAGCGCTGAGGCAGTGAGCTGGATGCAGATACAGGGCTCAAACTCACAAGATCATGATCTGAGTGGAAGTTGGATGTTCAACCGACTGAGCTACCCAGGTGCCCAACTTTAGTTCATTTTTTAATGGCTAGCTTTCTTTTTCTTAGTGACTTGTAGGAACTTTTTCTACATTAAAAAAAAGTAAATTAAATTTAGTCCTGTGTATTTTAAGTATCTGTCCTAGTTTGGGCATTTTTAAATGTTATTTGGGATTGTGCAGACATTTTAGTTATTTGTCAGAAAAATTCACCCAACTTTTTCTTTAGGGTTTCTAGCTTGGTTTTTCTTTAGAAAAACACTTCTTGATCCAAAATTATGGTTTTATGGTTTTACTTTGGTATTTAAATCTTTGATCCATCTCTAGTTTAAAGAGTAAAGAAGAAATCCAGCAATTATTTTTCTCCAACTGGCTAACCATTGTAATTTAAACTGTTTTAATTTCTGTGACTATCTGATATGGTAGACCCTCCAAATTTAAGTTTTCTTAAAAATTTTAATGTGTAAATTTAACAGTTTTAAAGTAGCTATAATAAATCAAAGTTCCTGCAGCATCTTTTCCCATAAACCAATTATTTTGAATGACAAACTTTTAAAAAATCTCTAATCTGCCGGCTAGTTACAAAACTTATATTTAGTTATATAACTTATATAAACTTAATTTTGCTATTACTTGCTACAGTTCCTCTTTAAAAATTCTTTTAAATGATTCTTTATTTTTGAGAGAGAAAGAGAGACAGAGTGTAAGAGGCAGAAGGAAAGGGAGACACAGAATCCAAAGCAGGCTCCAGGCTCTGAGCTGTAGGCACACAGCCCAACAGAGGTCTCAAACTCACAAACCAGGAGATCATGACCTGAGCTGAGGTCAGACGCTCAACCAACTGAGCCACCCAGGTGCCCTGCTACAGTACCTCTTTATAAACCATTGGAAATCCACAGTTACAAGTAACAGCTCAAGTAAGCTCTCTTACAGTTTCTGTTTCAGAAACTACTGGAGAAAGCTTCTTTATATTTGGGATTTCATTTGCCTAAATCACTTTAAGATTTGGATCGGAATTAATCTAATTTATTACCTTAGCATAGTCTTCTTTATCCAATTACCTCATTCTTTATATGCTCCTTCATGCTTGTTTGTACTTTTACCACTGTCACTAAAGCTTACTTACAATCTTCTGCACTGGGACATTAAGCCATTATACACAATTGTGCTTCATACACACAGAAACTGACCCTGAAATAACCTAGATACTAGGAACTTTACCCACACTCAATTTTGACCAAATTTTTGTTTGATTTTTGAATTCTGTATGGCAGAGATGAAAATTCTTCTTGCGGTACAATTCTGATTTCCATAGGAAAACTTGCATGCTTTTTTGGCTACTATTAACAGTCTTCCTCTAATACCTCATCAGTTTATTGTGGAAAAAAGCAAAATTAAAGGTTCAGTTCTATTTAAAATTTGGTCTAAGTCCAGTAATATTAACAGTCTCTTCAGATCACAGAATTCCTTTCATTTCAAAGAAGTATAATCCATCTATAATGGAGAGTACTAAGGAAATAACTTTTAAAAAAAGACAAAGTAGGCTGTCACATAACAAAAGTAATTTTTTAATGAAGTTTTCAATGTATTTTTACATTACTGTGTTTTATTTGGTTCTCACAACAATCCTATATAAACTGTTATCTCTATTTGATAGGTGAGGAAGGAGAGAGATTAGTGTATTGTCCAGGGTCACACAACCAACAGCCAGTAAGTGGTGGAGCCAAGATTCAAACCCATGTGTCCAGCCCTCAAGTCCTGCCTCATTCCAGTTCATGACAAGTTTCCCAAAGCCATCACACAGCAAGCCACTGCATGAAGAAGTTAATCAAGATGTTTTGGCTGCAAGTAAGTGAAATTCTAGTTCAAACTGGCTAAAATAATAAGGACATGTATTATCCCATTATACTAATACAAAGAAGTTCAGGGGAAGGAAACATTTTAAGCTGGTAGATTCAGTGGCTCATGAATGTTACCACTGTTCTGCCACTTGCTGATTTATTAAGATATCCTTAGGCTGCCTTCCCTCTTGATCCATAGATAAGATATCTGTCAGCACCATCTGGGGTATATAATTCCTTGTTTACATTCAGTAGAGGAATTAGAGACAGAAATGTTTTATCCCAATTATGGAGCATACATCTTTCTCTTTTATTTGAGCAATTTAGGTTATGGGCCAGAAATAGTGTTTATAAATATTTCATTGGATACTTCTCTACATTTCTAAACCACCTTTGCATCACATGGGAACATATGACTAGTTCAAAGCAATGAACTTTAAGGGAAGTGAATCATTTCCAGAATGAGGCAGATAAAAACATGTGTACCTCCTCTATCTCCTTTTATCCCTGATATAAACTAGGGGATACACGTCAAATGCTGAAATAGCAAATACCTCACAGAATGGAGGCAGTCTGGACACTAAAGTCACCAGATGGAGGAGGGATTCTGTCAACCTGCATCAGACTGTGAGTAAACTACAAATTTATCCATTTCCCCAAGCTACTGAGATTTCAGGGGAGTTCCTATTGGGACACTTGGTATTAATTACCCTGATTAAAGCAGATTACATGCCCACTCGAAGGAAAGCTATGCCTTCACCAGCCTATACATCATCCGAGATGGAATGGATGTGCAGAATTGCATTGACTTGAAGCAGTTTTACAGTAAGAGAATTCATGTTATTCAGTTGGAGACTCAAATGATTTTTTAAAGTACAAAATATTTAAAATTATCCTGCTCATTCCCATAAATGGAAAATTGTGCCATTTTCACAAAAAATACCCTCAAAGATTGAATGCCTTTGCAGACATGCCTTTTATAAGGCATGCTGTTTTATGAGGATCTTCAAAAGACCCATTTAAACAAACAAACAAAAAAAACTAAAGTCATGCATTAGTTTTAAATTTCACCTACTTTTCTGTGCTAACATTTATTGAACACCTACTGCTGCCTAGCCCTGAATAATAGGTAAGAGATACAAATAAGAAAGGACACCTGCGTTCAAACTTTAATGTCTGATAATGAGACAAATATGTCAAGAAAGCTGAACAGATGGCCAAATATTCTTTAAAATAAATTATCAAGAAAGCATACTGCTTAATAATGTCTAAGGTCAGGGATGCCTGGGTGGCTCGGTCAGTTAAGCATCCGACTTCAGCTCAGGTCATGATCTCACAGTTTGTGGGTTCGAGCCCCACATCAGGCTCTGTGCTGATGGTTTAGAGCCTGTTTCAGATTCTGTGTCTCCCTCTCTCTCTGCCCCTTCCCCACTCATTCTCTGTCTCTCAAAACTGAATGAATGCTAAAAAAAAATTAAAAAGTAATAATGTCTAAGGTCAGAGTAAAGCAAATAACATAGCCAAGATTTAAGCTCAGGTTTGCCTGGCTCCAAAATTAGCCTATATTCTTTCTAAAACTCCAAATGAACAAAACAAAACAAAGACAAAAAACACAGGAGGTCAAGAAAAAATGAAGAAATTCATCATGGCATTAAAGAAATGTAAATGTAGTCTGTTTGGGATGAGTTTGGTACCAAACATCAAACTAGAAACAACAAAGATAACCATGATGGGTTTGAAACTTGAATTTGCAAAATATTTGTTTGTTGTATTACTTAAGACATTTCAGTTCAGCTAAATAGAGAAGAGAACAACAATGAGAAGTATCGACAATATGTGAGGAGATAGTGTGGTAGCCACAGTTGACAGAGATAATTAAGTAGAGATAGAAGAATCAAGTTAAGCACCCAACATTTATGAGACATCAAATATTCATGTCTTAAATGAGTCTCTCATTGATTACACCCATGTTGACCCCATGTGCTGTCTGCTTGAGATATGCAGATAAAAACCGATAGCTGTTCAGGACTCTATTAGCAAGTTACAACTATACCTAGGCGCACTTGCCTCTAATGATAGAGCAAGCTGTGTTGGCTCAGTCATGTTCCATCTGCTGAGCCCCTTTGCTCACACTCAACACTGGTCCTCAAAAATCCCACCATGATCCAGAAAGGTTGATGTGGTAGAGAAGATGAGAGACAGAATAGATGAATGTCATGTAACACAGGACTCAGAATGTGGGCCTTTCGTCCCACTGAAACACTTTCTACATAGTTAGCCTAGCAGATCTTTCCCTCCTTGTTTTGTGCTGTGTTTCAAGCTGGTCAATAAATCTGTGACTAGAATATCATAACATGGTTTGTGAACCTTTCTGCACTAGGACCACAGTTCTTGCCTACACTGTGGGATGGATGTAAGGCAGCTGAGGATACATAGTGGTGACATTACAGGAGTGGAGGGGCTCAAATTAGGGACAAAGGCTACAAGACCCAGGACATCCTTTGAATTGTTCCCAGCACCATCAAAAGTTGTGGCTAACTAAGGAGGAGTGGACTGCAAGGCCTGAATAATACCAACATATTTACCTACAAATCCACCAAAGATTTGCTGAATACACCAGAGACTAGAGCATCTAGAGTGTAAAAATCGACACACATGTATTCTAGGCCCTTCCTTCTTTAGTCACTGGGATATGGCAGCTCCTACTCTCAAGCCCACCTTCATTGAAATACCCAGATGTCACCTTGAACAGAACAGCAGGAGGTGCAAGAGGTCTGAAAGGCTAGAGATTTCACCCGAGAGAGCTGGAGTCCTCTCAAAGTGATATTTAAAGGCAATACTAACTGGCAGGTATGGTTCCCATTCTGCCTGGGTATAATTTATTGAGGAAAAATAGATGTTACAGTGAATAGGCTACAACTGCTTTGTAAATATGAGTAGTAGGATTTTTGAGCCCATTTTGGTTTTATGAACAGTGATAGTAATATCGGAAGAGATAAAAGGAATGAGGAAGAGAAAGGTGGTTAGTCAATGGGCATAGAAACGGAGAATCTTTGAACTCCATTTAATGGAGTGTTCCACTTCAACATACATACATATGCACACACACAACACTACAAATATTTAGTACTCTAGTATTCTGTCTAAACAACTATCTTCAGTAGCAGGGTATCTGAGCCGTTGCTACATATAAGCTATATCTAAGTAAATAAAGTCCCAAACTAAAATCAAGTATGCCAGTCCCTATGCTTACATTTACGCAGGATTAGCTCTCACTTTTCTGCCACAAACATTAAAAAAAAAATCTTGTTCTCCTTTAGCTATGTTTTCCAGAAATACTATGCTAAAAATCCTAAAAACATAAACATTTCCATAAGTACAACTGGATAGAGAATAAAGGCTAACCTGAAGTTAAAGCATAGGAATCACAGAGAATCAATCATCCACTAGAGTGAATAATCTCTTAAATAGTATGATTTTCATGTCAACCTTACATGAAATTTTGCATATACTGTGGATTAAACTAAGGAAAAATATGGAGTTTCATCATGGGTCAGAATGTGTTTCAACCAAGGTAGAGATCAATGCATGCAGGTCAAGGGCAAGAAGTAAGGGTCTAATCAGACAGAGATGACTGCATGTCTCAGGACAAATAGGTTGATCTGCTGCCTCATACTCCACACATTTCCTGTCCTAAAGTATTTGTTTTATACAGTTGGAAAGATGCAATGAAATAAAAGCTCAATATTTTACAACAGAAAAAAAAAGATTTTGAAGAAAACTCTTGGTAATGATAAAAAGATAACCACCTGGATACTACAAGGCTCAGGGCTAAAGAGACAGAGACAAGCACACAGGATACCAAAAAGTTCCAAGCACAAAAATGAAGGAGTTTTACTATGAAAATTCAATCTGTGGGGCTGATTTACCATCTGGTGACCATTTGGGGCATATATGTAAAAAAAAATGCCCAGATATCTCTAGATGTTTTAGGGTGCCATCACAACCTACCACAAATTGCAGCTGTTTCTGAAACTGTAAAAAAAGAACAAAAGATCTGACCTAAATGTGATGATACAGAAGTGAGCAGGTGATAATAAAGATTATGATATTTCTCATTTAGCTCATTTGGGGACAAATAAAATGCCTCCTTGGAAGACAATACCAGCTTGAAATAGAACTATACTTGATATATATGCATTTTCTATATACTGAAATAAAAATTTAAATCACAGCATTCTGTAAACTGTATAATTGACAATATGTGGTTATTGCAAAAAAGTTATATATAAGCATCAACAGAACTGCTTTTGAAATTTATTAATTCAACCCTAGAAATACACACATTTCCCCATGGATTTTACATCAGTGTTATTTATTGGTGCCACTGTATTATAACCAGAAGTTTCTACAGTCGATTAATGCTTCACAAACATTTATCAAACAAGCTCTTTCTCCGTCACTTTCAGCAACCATGCTGAAACAGAAATTCTAGCTATTACTAAATGAAAACAAACATGTGAAAAGGAAAAGGTCATACACATACTCAGAAGGAACAAATTTGTGGTTATTGTAATTCTTTCTCAGTCTAGCCACTAGATTTTTCCAGTAACTACAATTAAGCTTTCATATTTAACTCATCTCTAACAAGGAAGTCTGAAATGCTTGAGAATGCTCTACTTTAAATCTAGTTGTCCTAACCGCATAAACTCCTGCACGCTTGCTTCTTCCTTCATCTTTTTTGGAAAGACAAATAGACAAAAATGCTGAATGCTGCCCCAAACACAGTTTAACATCCATTTGAATAGATAGGAATTTAAGTAACAAACCTTCCCCCACCACCTAGAACGGAAAAACAAAATCGCATAAACATCTCAGCAAAACCAGGAGGGCACAGGCCTCTCCTCAGCCCCGCAGTGTCCACAGAAGATGGGGGCGGCCTGTACTCACACAGATGGCGAGAGCGCCTGCCCCCATTCTCGCAGGAAGTGCCTGGTAGAAGTGATGAAGACCGGATGAAAACATCAAAATGACAGCAAAGTACGAGAATTCCATGCAGCAGATATGCTTTCATTTGAAAAACAGTTCCTAATCCAGAGGCCTCACAGCGAGCAAAGAGCAGCTCCTAACATTTTCGGAAGTGTGGTTTTGCTTCTCACTCGGCTGAACCCACATGGCTGGCAGGACTGCCTGGAGTTGAAATCTGATCCAGAGCGTCTAGTACTGGCAAGTAGTGGAGGTCATGTGACATGGGCCTTGAGCTGCTGACATCTTTCCCTTAAACCTGACTTGCCAAATACCACACAGGCTTTCTCCGTTCAGAAAACGCCCATCACCTGGTGGTATTCATTAATCAGAGGACTAAGCCCAAACAGTGAATATGCAAACCTGCTTCCTAGTTGATACTCCTAAGAAAAATTCACATTTTCACACTCAGGTTTCAATCTGCAGGCACATTCTTCACTTCTCTGAGGCACTTTTCTCTTCCACTGCCCCTTAGAAACCAGTTAAATTCTATCAAAATGTTCTTCCCTCCACCATTAGTCTATAATTTCTAAATGAAAATACTTTATTTTATGCAGCTTTTACCACTTCTCATTACTTCTGAATTATCTTATTCACAGATATTGGTAATCAACATAAAACAACATGTTTCTAGACTTCCACAATTCAACATATGTGATTTATAGTCTGGAAAATCAGCCTCTGGTTGACCTTTCAACAATGTCCTACTTTATATGCTGTGTTATTAGAAAATATGACAGGCTTTACAATTTCCAAATATTTGAACTGATAGCTAAAATATCCATTTCACATAACCCAGAAGGACACTGTCCTATTTTTTTATTACCACTTTTTTGTCAAATCTTATTTAGTGGCACATTTAAGAGAATGCTGACTAATACTGTGTGAGAAATTTCACTTTACCAATTTTAAAAGACTTACATTGCTCTCAAAACATAACAGAAGTATATCTTAAAGGTACCAGGTGTGAAGGCAAGGGAAAACTGGAATCAGTTCCCATTTCACTACTTCCCTTCAAATCTAACATACTTTGTATATTTCTAGCCAATCAACAGCTTCCCACAGCAAAGCCAGAGAACATGACAAAGTACATTTTATTTCAACGCATTCATTTATAACATTGCAAAGACTACTTCCACAAGGTGCACTAACACAATCCGAAGGCCAAACAATGGAATGGGAGTGGGAGAATGGACAGAAGTTCCTCCACTGAAAAAGAAAATATTTTTCTGCTTCCACCTAATCTAGATTTTATCACTTGTGCTTTCCATTCACCCACTGGAAAATGAGGCTATTAAAGAATATTATTTTAAAACAAACTTTTCCCAATATATTAAAATTTTGTCTTTTCTGCTTATATACATATTGCCAGTCCTTGGTGAAAAATAAAAGCCTAAATATTAGGTCAATTTTTATTACCTACACTGGTTCAGGCACTATGCAATGATAAACAATGATAAGAAAGACATGGTACCTTCTTTAATGGATCATCCAATGGGAGATAAATCTTTGTGATTAGTTACTACAAAGGCAGTAATAAAGAAGCAGAGATGAGGTAATGAAAGAATAACAGGATACTTATAAATATTTAACATATTTCTATTTTCTTTTTAATATTTTTAGAAAACATAATCTAAATATAATTTTTGGGTTTTCTATCCCAATTTTTTTCACTTAACATTGTATCACTGACATGCTCCCATACTGTTAACACTACAATTTTAATCACATACAATATGTTCTGTATATATAATGGTTTCTTTAGTCATTCTCTTGTTTTTAGACATTTACATGGTTTCTCATTTTATGTATGTGACTATAAGTAATGCTTTATCCTCATTCTGATTATTTTCTAGTCAAGACTCCAGAAAGTGAAATTGCTGGATCACGTTAATATTAACATGTACTATACTTGTGGATACACATGGACTCTGGCAGTTTATAATCTACAATTCACGCTACCCAAGTTTGAATATTTTGTAAAATATATATAATTTAATAAATGAAACGGATTTCACTCAAAAATTCAGATTTATCATTAAATATATGAAAATTCCTCATTGGTCATTTGTATTTTCTATTCCATGTGTAGCACTGTCCATTTATCAAGTGGAATCTTAACAAATCTCTTTTATAAACTCATTTTAAGGATTAAATTATATAATCTATAAAAAGCACTTAGTATGTTACCTGGCAAATAAAAATAGCAATTTTGGATGCTTATCATATGGTTGGATTATTCATTTACATGGAATTTTTTTGAAATATAGTAAAAAATGAGGATCTAAATTGATTTGATGTTTATTTTCCATTTAACTACTGTGGCCCACAGGGTTAATTCTTTTAAATATGCAATCTCTGTTTCTGATACCATTAGAGCTTCTTTTACCTATTAGTTGGGGCTGAGCCCATGGTTGTTCATCTACATATTGCATTTCCCAAACTTTTATACCAGTAGATAGGGCCATATGACCATGTACTCATTAACAGAGTGTGAATGGATTGGATATGTACAACTTCTGTGTCACATGCTTCATAGGAAATCTCTTGCTTCCTGTTTCCTCTCCTTCCTCTACATCACATGCTAGAATATAAATACATCTCACTTGGACCATGGAGAAGAGATAGTCCCAGGGGATCAAAGAGTGAGTAGATGGAAGTAACCTTGACCTCTCAATGACCTTGTCGAGTATGGCTGCATTAACATGCCTTTATCAATTAGACTCCTATAGGAGGAAGAAATAAAACTCTCAAATGTTTTACTATATTTCAAAGTCCTGTGTGTCTATAAAACAAGTTTGTCTTTAACTTAATATACTAACCAAATGACTCTATTCCATTTATTGAGCAAGTTTTTCATTTCCCATGTATGAGATTGTCATTACTATATATTAAATTCATATACGTACACTTACATACACCTGCACAACCAGAGTCTTTTTCAGGCTAATATATTCTGTTCAGGCTTTTCTTTCATCCATCGTTTACCTAGTTTTATTCCACATACATTATATTTTGAATAACTATGTTTATAATTGACTTTAGCTGATAAAGATAGCCTTCTCTCATTATATTTTTGTACAAAATTATATTGCTCCTTCCTAATTTTTCATGATGGATTTCAAAAACATTCAGTGATGTTAGAACAAGTTAGAACATAAAAATAGTATACCTTGTATTATTGTTCCTAATATGTATATATAATACTACATAAGGATGACAAAAATCTAGTCCTTATTTTCACAAGTACTTACACACTATTATAAAGTTAAATTAGTACTGTACCAAATTTATCCTTATTTTTGGTAATGACTATATATCACTGCAAAAAGAAACCCTGAATAGGTCATTTAACAGCACTAAAAATCATTCTTCACATAAGAATATCTTTCCATGGCATAGGTATAAAATTGGAGTCTGAAATAATTTTCCTCATGACCAAATAGATGCAAATGATAGTAGAGTCAAATTCTAGAAAGTTCTCTGAGCTGGCAAACATATATATACATATTCCTAAGTATTGATTTTCAAAGACTCTTAAGATATACAAGCTGCAGGCCAAGAGATTTGTTAATATAAAATATGAGCTATTGCTTTTTTCCCCTGAAAGAATAAAGGAATTGTAACAAATACTATTCCTAATAGTTCACTCTGGTAGGCTAATTCCATGACTACTCTCAGAAATGCTGAAATACCACGTCAGGACAAAGGAGCCCTATTTTCAAGATCCGTGAGCTCCCTGGAGGAAGGAGTCAAGGTGACTTCATAACTGATGGTCAGGCTGCTTGGATGCTTCATTCAAATGACCCTCTAACCTGGAGAAGTTTGATGAAGAGATCTAAACAGGCCAGGTTATCCTCTTGCCACCAAAGAAGCTAAAAATGCTTCAAAGTTGAGTTCTCTGAGGGTAACTGGCAGAGCTATCAGTTTTCAAAAGAAAAAATCTCTTCAGCTGGAGTAGCAATAACCGTTGTCAGAACAGCAATGGTCAGCAATTACAGTACTGCTGGCCGTGTAGCAGAGACTAGCAAGTATCATGGGGTATGGTGGCAGCAGCATTGATAGCATCAACCACCTGATGCCTGTTAGAGATAGGACCATTGGAGGCTTTTTCTTCTACACTCAGTCTGTCTATACTCCAGCTCTATCTCTATCCCAGCTATTTCTCAAGGAGTATACTAGCCTGGACCAGAATCAACAGCATCCCATCAGACCGGGTATTAGAGGTCAGTTAGCAACTATTTATTTTTTATATACTATATGATCTCTTGACCAGAGAGGTTCAGGTACTTTGGTTTTTTAATCCCTAGCAGTATGTGCACCTGAAAGATTATTTGTTCTAGGTCAGGAATCAGCAAACTATAGCCTGAGGGCCATATCTGGCCACCATGGGCCCAATACAGCTGCTCTAGATAACTCTGGTTGCACCCATCTGTTTATATAACATGCATGGCTACTTTGGTACTCCAGTGGTCAAGGTTAGTGTCTGCAACAAAGACTGAACCTATGGCCCACAAGGCCTAAAACATTTACCATCTGACCCACTACAGAAAAAGGCTGCTGAGCCTTGCTGGTAGGCTATTCAGTAACATTGCTAGGCATAAAAATCCTTACATATTCATAGACAGACTATTCTGTGGACCTTGGTTCCTTGGAAATAATAAGGTTTATTAGTCTACTTTGTAAAAACTGATCCATTACCTGGCCTTCTCCTAATTATATTCTGAAGGATTTTCCAGAAAGAGGTCCAGTTCATAATCTGATGATATTTCTGTTCTGAACTCTAGATGCATTCTCATCCCATTTGAGAGGGAAAAAAATTACCATACTCCTAGGAAAAGATCCATTGTTCTGTAGCCATGGAAACAGCCAATATAACTCATTTTAAACCTGTTCAATCGACCAGCACCTTGCCTTAGTAAACCAAGTAATTTTGTAAGCCAACCTATCAGTAACAGCCCAATTAAGAAGGGGCTCACTCTAATAAGCATGTCTTTGAGTGTCAGCCAATCAATAACTGTCTCATTTGAGTAACCACTCTGCTTCCAATGAGGTCACACTCCTGCAAGCCCACCTATGTGATTATCAGTCTGCTCTGCTCAGTAAGACGATGCCTAACCACCAGAGTTTTCCCCCTCTATGATGGTCAATAAATTCAGCTTTGTCTTTTTGTCAGGTACACAGTGTTGATCTTGTCATTCTTCAACACACCCTTAGTTTAGACATCCCAGTTCCATTAATGGGACCCAAAATATGGGTCATTATTTAAGCCCATTGTTTGACCTGCATTTCTATTACTTCCTCACAAGCTTACCTATGTCCCTTTTTCCAGCTCTGTTTATGGCCCCACCTTAATGCTTGGCATGCCTCTTGACTAAGACTAGATTTGCTGGATACAATTCCCTATCCCTTCCCTGGATGCCAAAGAAGACCCACTTTGCCAGTGTTCACAGAAGGAGAGAATCAGAACCCAGTCCTGTAAGAAGTGGGCAACAGTACTGATGGGAATGGAAAGTTCCATTCTCAGGTGTGGAAAACTAGATAAGAGCTGCACTTTCTTTTGAAAACAGTTTATTTTCCCATTAAGTTTGCTAAAACCATAATTTAACTTCTAAACTTCATAAGCACTTATGTAATACACAGTGTGTACCTATTTGTATTCAAGGAATTATGGCTAAGAGGAGGTATGAATAATGGTATAGTACTTAAATCATGAAATATATGTAAAAAATATTTAGGACACAAATTGCAAATCTTGAGAAGGTATTCCGTTTGGCCATTCTGTATCACCAGCATAGTGATTTGAAAGGCTATGTACCTAGGTGGGAATTATTATTACTATTAATCAACACACTTTAATACTCATTGTTCCTTATGCTGCCTGCTTCACAGTTTATGCTTACCTCACGGACCCTGAAGGCACTTGAGTCTTAATCCTTCAATTAACAAATACAATACACTACACTGTATAATCAAATTTGAAATGTGTGCCCTTAGTACCCAAGAATTTGAAGCCATGGGGCGCCTGGGTGGCTCAGTCAGTTAAGCATCCAGCTCGTGATTTCAACTCAGGTCATAATCTTATGGTTCCTGGGATAGAGCCCTGCAGAGCTTGCTTAGAACTCTCTTTCTCTGCCCCTTGCCCATCCTTGGGCACTTACTCTCTTTCACAAAAATGTTAAGAAGAAAATAATTTGAAAAAAGGAAAAAAACGTGATGGATGAAGGTGACTGGAGCTAGAGCGGCAAGAAGGCAGGTATTGAGCAGACTTCTACAGAAGTCGTTGATTAGGAAGGCAGAGGAAGGAGAAGGCATTCTAATGTGGGTCTGTGTGATGAGCAAAGAGATGGACATTAGTATGAAAAGGGACTTCAAATAGAAGACATGTAGGCAGGACCTCAATTAGGAGCCACTGTAGGTTCTTAAATAAATACCTTGACAAAAGCAGGGCCAGATTAATCTGAAGTGTGACTAAAATGTGCTAAAAAAAAAAAAAAAAAAGGAAACTTCTTATAACTAAATGGACCCCGTTAACAATTGCCCAGCTGAGAAGACAATGTCTTGAATTTAGATACTGAAAGATAAATCACAAACTTTGTAGAAAGAACCTGTAAGATTGATAACTGGGGACGCCTGGGTGGCTTAGTCGGTTAAGCATCCGACTTTCGCTCAGGTCATGATCTCGAGGTTCATGGGTTCGAGCCCCGCATCGGGCTCTGTGCTGACTGCCAGCTCAGAGCCTGGAGCCTGTTTCAGTCTGTGACTCCCTCTCTCTCTGACCCTTCCCTGCTCACGCTGTCTCTCTCTCTCCCCTAGAAAAAAAAAAAAAGATTGATAACTGACTTTATATAAGAGACAAAAGCGGTGTCAGGTAGTCAAGAACAGCATGAAGGAGTATTCTAAGGCTTGTTTCCCAGGACAATGAAATTGTGCCTAGTAAGTAGTATATCTTAAACTCCAGCCTGCCTGGCTAATTTCAATTTATGCTTGTTGATTCAGTGCATTTACTAACAGCATCCCTTTTCAATCTTAAAAGTGTTCTGGGAAAGCTGAGGCTGAGGGAGGTGACAGTGAAGGGTGCTGCCAGGGTATCAGGACTTGCTCCACCAGGATCCTCAGAAGGGAGAGTTCGAGACTTCCATCTTTATATGTGGAGTCTTAAAAAATTAAAGAAAAAAACCAATGCCAGTATTGTGGATAATATCATATAGTCTAATTAGAGTCTAGGAAGAAATGAGAGAAAGATTGGACTAGAAAAAAAATTTTGAAAATAAAAGCTGAAATGTTTCAAAATTGATAACAAATATTAACCCTCAGCACTACAGACCTCTAGAAGGATAAAGAAAACCACTCATATTTTTAACAGAGCTAACAATGAGAGTTAAAGACCAAAAAACTCTTTAAAGTAAACCAGAAAAAATACTTACTTTTTTAAAGTTTACTTATTTATTTATTTAGAGAGCACGTGCAGAGGAGTGACAGAGAGAGAGGTAAAGACAGAGAATCCCAAGCAGGCTCCACACTGTCAGCATGGAGCCCAATGTGGAGCTTGAACCATGAACTATGAGATCATGACCTGAGCCAAAAATCAAAATTTGACTGCGATACTCAGGCATCCTGAAAGATACTTACCTTTAATGGAACAATAGGAGTGACAACTTAATTCTCATAAGAAATAATGGAGACCAGAAAATAATGGACTGATATGTCTAGAGGGTTTTGAAAGAGTAGGGTAAGGCAAAGAAACTCTACCAGAATTATATATCCAGAGAAAATGTTCTTCATGAAATAAAGGTGAAATAGGGGCACCTGGGTGGCTTAGTCGGTTAAGCGTCCGACTTTCGCTTAGGTCATGATCTCGCGGTTTGTGGGTTCGAGCCCCGCGTCAGGCTCTGTGCTGACTGCCAGCTCAGAGCCTGGAGCCTATTTCAGAGTCCGTGTCTCCCTCTCTCTCTGACCCTCCCCAGCTCACGCTGTCACTCTCTCTCTCACCTAGAAATAAATAAAAATATTAAAAAAAAAATAAAGGTGAAATAAAAACATTTTAAGATAGAGGAAAGCTGAGTAAATTTTATGAGTTCACACTATAAGAAATGCTAAAAGGAGTTCCTTGGGTAAAGGGAAGTGATACCAGATGAAAAAACTGGATCTACTAAAAGGAATGAGGAATGTTGTAAGTGGTAAACATGTGGAAGCAGGTTTTTGATTCTGAGAAGCTGTGGGTGTCTTGTGTGATTTGAGACACTGTGGGACACTGGCAATGAGAGACAGCTCAATGATGGACTTTGGTGCCCTGAAGGGACTTTGGGCAGCCTCATCATTTGGCTTCAGCATCTTCTAAAAAAGTTACGGGGCACCTGGGTGGCTTAGTCGGTTAAGCGTCCGATTTTTGCTTAGGTCATGATCTCGTGGTTCGTGGGTTCGAAGCCCTGTGTCGGGCTCTGTGCTGACTGCCAGCTCAGAGCCTGGAGCATATTTCAGAGTCTGTGTCTCCCTCTCTTTCTGACCCTCCCCTGCTCACGCTCTCTCCTAGAAATAAATAAAAATATATATATAAATAAAATAAATCTAAAAAAAAAGTTATGCAAGATTATGGGAACTGAAAACATGAATTCCGGTGCTCATCACTTCAGATTTCCTTGGGGGATAATGGCATGGTCAGCGATCCTTGGATTTGTTCTCTTCTCTTAGGGTGAAGTTTTTACTTAATATCAACTCTATAGAGAAAGGAGAAAAACCCAAGTGTACAACTTACTATTTGATATGTAAAATTCTTAAAGTTTAACCATCTTAAGAGAAAGTAGGATAACTTAGAATCATCCTTAAGAGATAATAGCCTTTGTAAGGAATTATCAAGAATGGCAAGAAGGGAGGCAACAGTTGAAAAGCTAAATGGGTCCAAATCTGTACTTTAGGGTGAAATACGTTTTAAGGAAAAAGAACAGAAGAAAAAAATCTAAATATTCAGACCCAGGCGAATTAATCTTTGGCAATATCACTAGAATACAAATCAAAGTCCATGATACCATTAGAGACTTTTCCAACTAGAGCTCCCAGCAGATGGCATTTGGATATGGTCCTTCACTAAAATGTCTGCCATCATTGGAAAGATCTTTTCACTGCCCTCCACATACATTTTCACTTTGGCAACCAGGCTTCATTCCTCTACCTCTAATGCCAGTGCAAGGTCCTGTGGGCCAGTTTATGAGATCAGGACCTGAGAAGCTGTATGTTGGCCATGTCAAAATACTCCATTAGGAGATTTCTAGAACCACCCCATCCTATAAGGGAAGTTTTACAGAAATTTAAAGTTCAGGTTTTACAAATAAGTTTTGTAAGTAGGTTTTATTTGAAGATCTTAAACAGTTATAAATAAATTACTATCTCAGTTTAGACTACGTATTATATGGCAACCCTACTAATAGAAGAATTAATTAGTTGGGAAACACAACACGTTTGAATAGAAAGTTGTATTTGATTTCAGGCAGATTCCAAAAATCAGTCACACAGTGGGAGGACGTTTCAGGAGGAAGTATACATTAGGAGCCTTTTCATAAACAACTCAGAGCCTACTTCAGTCTCCCCTGGCTTTTTTAATCATCACAGCCTATTTATTCTACCTTTGAAAATTTTTTCAACATAATTTTCTCTCCCCTATTGCAGCTATTCTTTAAAATTAAAAAATTGCTAAGTGTTGTGCCTCATCAGCATTCCTTTGGTGCAACGATATCACTAACTACACTTCTGAAACAGATTTGATTATGTTACTTTCCTGCTTATTTTCTTCCTCTTCAGGCCTAAAGGCTCCATATATTGGCTTCAAGGGATCTGTGATCATCCAAGTAATTATATTTGAATTTTGAGTATATTCACATGAATTGAG
Source organism: Proteles cristata cristata (assembly GCA_017311185.1). Lineage (NCBI taxonomy): Eukaryota > Metazoa > Chordata > Mammalia > Carnivora > Hyaenidae > Proteles > Proteles cristata. Next base: position 192,482 of record JAESUZ010000683.1, on the reverse strand, counting down.
CATCTATCTTCATACTTTTAACTTTTTTAAAGAACAAAAACTGCTGGCCTATAGATTAAGTTCCAAACTCCACAGCATGGCTTTCAAAGCTTTTCAAAATCTAATTTCATACTAGCCTTACCCCCATTGTATACCTTAAATTTTAGCTTTCTTGCTGGTAGTAGGCTGGATAATGGTCCCCCAAAGATGTTCACATCCTAGCTCTCAGGCTTGTGAATATGTCACCCTGTGCAGCAAATGGGATTTTCAGATGTATTTATGTTACAGGTCTTGGGAAGAGGATCTTGGATTATCGGGGCTCAATCTAATCATAGGGGTCCTTATAAGGAAGAGGAGCTGTCATGATAGAAGCACCAGTTGTAGTCAGAGAGACGAGAAGATCCAAAGCTGCTGGTCTGAAGATGTAGGAAGAGGCCACAAGCCAAGGAATAAAGATGGCCTCTAGAAGCCAGAAAATCCAAGAACTCATCAAGGGTACCAAGGAGAACCTTGATTTTAGCCCAGTAAAACTGGTTTCAGATTTCTGACCTCCAGAACAGTAAGATCACAAAGTTGTGCTGTTGTTAAGTCACTTAGTTTCTGGTCACTTTTTAGAGCACCAATAGGAAACAAATACTTTGTTTTTCTTTAAATTACTTAAGGTGTGCATTGTCCCACTTCAGAACCTTTGTTTATGATCTCATATTTGCCAGACATGTCTTTGTCTCCCTTTTCTTATTTAGGGAACTCATAAACATACTTCAATGCCCAGCATCAGTGTCCCTAGCCTTCCTGACTGCTCCCCTGCGTGCACATACGCCTGCTTTAAACCACTTGTAAATATTTACACACTACATTGTTATTGTTTGTAAATTTATCTTTCTAGGGTGAAATCCTTTGAGGACAGAGTAACATCCCATTTCGTTTCAGGCCTCACAACAAATATTTGTACAGTTATTGCATTAAGTGTGTGGTGATAAATCTTTGGTTGTTCCTGGAAACACTTTGGGACTCACTTAAAAGTCAGGACAAGAAACGGGTCACTTGAGTGTCATGAGAAAAAGAAATGTGTGAGCACAGACATGATTTTAAGGGATTTTGGAGAAAAAACTCCAGAGATCTAAAAAAGAGAGAGAGAGAGAGTAAAAAATAATATAGTGAGGACAAAAAGGTGAAGGTAGTCAAAATGCACAAACGTCCAGTTGTGAGATCAATTAGTCTGGTGAATGTAATGTTCAGCACAGTGATTACAGTTAATGGTCACTATTAACCACGTATTGTATATTTGAAAGCTGCACAATAGATCTTAAAAGTTCTCATCACAAATAAAAAAAATTTGTATGTAAAGTGATGTGAGGTAATGGATACTAATTAAATTTACTATGGTGATCATTTAGCAATAGATACATATAATCAAACGTACACCTAAAATTATAGTATTGTATGTCTATTTTACCTTAATAAAACTGGAAGAAAAATAATGATATAAAGATTTGTATTTCTACAAGAAATCTGAATACAAAATTTTAACCTACAACTATATTCTTTAAGAATATAAAATCTCTAAGACAGAAGGACTATGTAGGAATATAGTGCTCATGGAAAGATATGTTTGTAGCCCTTAATATTTGAGTTCTTCATTTTCAATATCTTTTTACCAGGAAGATTCCATTTTGTTTTTCCAAATCTTATCTTTAAATAAAGGTTAAGTTGAAATTCTTGAGGCAATTACTTTTGATTTTTTAAATAAAAATCCATTCTCTCAAAAAAAAAGTTGTATATGACTTGTGGCTGGCATAGTCCTTGACCTATTGTAACACTGAAATAAATAGTACAGCATATATAGTTTTTTAAAATCTAGAAAGTAAAAAAATATTTTGCTATATATATAATTATGTATATATGTATGAAAAATAAGGAAATATTCCTATTAACTGAATAACAATTCCCAGAACTAGAATTACAAGATGTTTTACCTTGTGAGGGGGTATAGAGACAAGTCACTAACAACTATTATCCAAGGCTTTCACATATGTTCTCATTTATTTATCACAATTCCACAGTATACATATTATTCATATTTGTCAAATGAGACTGAAGGTCAAGGGAAGTTCAGACTTACACAGCCAAACCTATGTTGAGACCGATGTTTTCACAAATGTATTCAATTAAGATAGGTTAAATCCCCATCTGGAATGCACCTGGTTTCTAATTGTGACTAGGCTAAGGGTAATACATTATGAATATCACTGTCAATTACAAGGTATAAACAGTAAACCAATATTCCAACTGAGAAAAATATTAGAACAAGAGGGATCTTGAGAGTTTTTTAAAATATTAATTATTAAGCACATTTATCTATATTATCTCATTCAATTAACATGAAAACAAGCTAGGATATAAATGCCAACATTCCCATTTTTCAACAACAACAACAACAAAAAAACACTAGAAATTCAGAAATCAAACTACATGTCCAATCACACAGCTGGTAAGAGGTACACACAAACAATATAAACTTAACACTTGGCTTATTTATTCATTTACCAACCAAATATTTACTAAGATAATGCCATGTGCTATGTATTATTGCAGACTATGTTCCTCTCCAGTGGATTATTTTTACTACAACTTATACTCCTGGAAGCTTTAAAACTCATGAGTTATAGGGCACCTGGATGGTTCAGTTGATTAAGTGTTAAGCATCTGACTTCAGCTCAGGTCACGATCTCACAGTCTGGGAGTTCAAGCCCCACGCCGGGCTCTGTGCTGACAGCTCAGAGTCTGGAGCCTGCTTCAGATTCTGTGTCTCCCTCTCTCTCTGCCCCTCTCCAGCTCACATTCTGTCTCTCTCTCAAAAATAAATACTTAAAAAAGAAAAACTCATGCGTTATAATATGCTAGGCTGCCATGGGACATTAGGGAAGATGGAGGGGGTGCTGCTATAGGATTTTTGTACATTCATGTGGCAGTTAACTGTTTAATACTGTCTCACATGTCTGTAGCTGTAACAGTTTATTTTGTGCAGACATAAACTTATGCTAAATCTCTTTTATATATTATAATGTTCCTCTTCATTGGAACTATAGCAAACCTCCTAGTGGTCAAGTACTTAACTACTATAACCTGAGACAAATCAATTTCCTCATTATTTACATCAAAGGGCCTCACACCAGGAAGGCTGGGAAGATGGCAGAGTAGGAAGACACCAAGCTCACAGATAGAACCAGATAAAAATTCCATCAGTATAAATAACCCAGAAACTGACCTGAAGATTGATGAACAAAATCCAAAACTAGAGGTAGAGAAGAGGGCACATCAAAGAGGGTTGGAAGGGTGGAGACACAGTGGGAAGCAAGATGGACTAGGGCATTTTTGATGAGCGGTGGGAGTAGAGGGGGCGGCACACAGGCATGGAAAGAGCCACAAAACAGGCTATCAGACCTGGAAGCCTGCACTGGGAAGATGAATCCCCATGACATTTGGCTTTGAACGTGAGGACTGAATTTCAAGAATTCTTACAGAAAATAGGACTTAAATCCTGGAATTTTAAACATCAGCAACTTCGTTCTGGAAAAGCCCAGAGGGCAATAGGAAGCCTAGTCCCTGCCCTTGAAGAGACTGCACCACAAAAAGTCCTTCGGAGTTACAGCATAAAAACACCTGGGGTATATGGGAGAAAGAGCTATTTACCCATCTCAGAGCATGTCCCAAAGGGGCAGAGATCCTTGGAAGACTCCTCCAAGAACAAAGAGGCTGGCAGGCACCAATTCCCTTCCCCCACCCCCCCAGTCTCTCAGAACAAACACACAGCCACCTGTGGAGACCAGAATGCTGACATTCACTACCTAACTTGTTTACATCAAGCCCACCCCCTTGTTCTTCCCCAGATCAGCCATTTCCAGTCACATGTGCTTCAGTCCCATTGCTGTGGGTCTCCTCACCCAGAAGACTAGTGCAAGCCTTGCCAGTACCACATCTGATGAGCATGCTTTAGGAGGCCTTGATGTTATTGAGGGTAGTGGGGTGGCAGCAGCATAGGTCATGTACAAGGCTGAGGCACACCTTGTTAAAATTACACCTGCCCCCACCACACAGCCCTGATTGGTGGGAGCAGGTGTCAATTCACAACCAGACTAGCACACACATTGTTAAAGCTGCACATCCACACCAGGGACCAAACACTGCTGCCACAGGCAGAGACAGACTGCAGAAGACTAGCTTGAAGGCAAAAGCAGCCAGCACACAATAGCAGGGCAAATGCAACACACAGAGGAGAAACCCCCTGAAACACCAGGTTCCGGGGCACAGGCAACACTGTACTGCAGGGCACTACAGGACCTCTTTCCTCATAGAGCCACTACTTTTAGAAACAGGAAGCAGAGCTGACTTTCCTAACACACAGAAACAGAGAGAGTTAGGCAAAATAAGGAGACAAGAAATACATTCCAAATGAAAGAACAGGACAAAATCACAGCAAAAGACCTAAGTGAAATGTAGATAAGTAATATGCCAGTTAGAGAATTTAAAGTAATGATCATAAAGACTCTCACTGTACTTGAGAAAAGAGTGGAGGACATCAGTGAGATCTTTAACAAAGAGATAAAGAAGACTCAATCAGAGATGGAAAACATAATAAATGAAATTAAAAATACACAAAATGTAATAAATAGCAGGCTAGTGGAAGCAGAAAAACGAATCAGTGAGTGACCTGGAGGACAGAGTAATGAAAAGTAATCCAGTTGAGCAGGTGAGAGAAAAAAATTATGCAAAATAAGAATAGATTTAGGGAACTCAGTGACTCCATTAAATGTAGTAACATCCTCCATTACAGGACTCCAAAAGAGAGAGAAGAGAATAGAAAATTTATTTGAAGAAATAGTAGCTGAAAACTTTCCTAATCTGGGGAAGGAAACAGAGCCCCAGATCCAGGAGGCACAGAGAGCCTCCAACAAAATCAACCCTAGGAGGTCCACACCAAGACACATATAATTAAAATGGCAAAAAGTACTGATAAACACAGATTTTTTAAAGCAACAAGAGAAAAGAAGACAGTTACATACTTAGGAAACACCATAAGGCTATCAACTGATTTTTCAGCAGATAATCTGCAAGCCACAAGGGAGAGGCATGATATATTCAAAATGCTGAAATGGAAAAATCTGCAGCCAAGAATACTCGAACCGGTAATGCTGATATTCAGAATAGAAGGAGAGATACAGAGATCCTCAGACCAACAAAAAATAAAGGAGTTCATGACCACTAAACTAACCCTTCAAAAAATGTTAAAGGGGACTCCGAGTGTTAAGGGAAAGACAGGAAGTATGAAAAGTAGGAGATACAAAAGTTTACAGTAAAAATATCTATAAAAATCAGTCAAAAGATTCACAAAATTAAAGGATATAAAATATGACACCATGTACCTAAAATGTAGGGTGGAAAGGAGTAAAAAAGGGGTTCAAATTTAAGTTACTATAAGCTGCTATATGCAGAAAACATTACATACAAACCTAATGGTAACAAGTCAAAAACTAGTAATAGATATGCCAAGAATAAAGAGAAAGGAAACCAGTATATCACTAAAGAAAGCCAATAAGCTATGAAAGAGAGCAAGAGAAGGGTCAGAGAAAAACTAAAAAAGCAACCACAAAATAAGTAACAAAATGGCAACAAATACATCTCTGTCAATAATTACCTTGAACGTAAGTGGACTAAGTGCTCCAATCAAAAGACATAGGGTGATGTCATAGATTTAAAAACAAAAAAGGAAGACCCATCTATATGCTGCCTACAAGAAACTCATTTCAGACCTAAAGACAACTGCAGATTGAAAGTGAGGGGATGAAGAAACATTATGCACATGGATGTCAAAAGAAAGCCAGAATAGTAATACTTAGATCAGACAAAATAGACTTTAAAACAAAGACTGGCATAAGGGACAAAGAAAAACACTTCATAACCGTAATGGGGACAATCCCACAAGAAGGTATAACAATTGTAAATATTTATGCACCCAGCAAGGAAGTACCCAAATATATATAATGGTTAATAAAAACATAAAGGAACTATTCAATATTAACATGATAATGGTAGGGGATTTTTATACCCCAGTTACGTCAATGTACAGATCATCCAAACAAAATCAATAAGAAACAGTGGCTTTGAATGACACCCTGGACTAGATGGATTTAACAGATATATTCAGAACATTCCATCCTAAAACAGAATACACATTCTTTTCTACTGCAAATGGAACATTATCCCGAACAGATCACATAGTAGTCCAAAAACAAGTCTCAACAAATTTAAAAAGATCAAAGTCATATCATGCATCTTTTCTGGCCACAGAAATCAACCACAAGGAAAATCTGGAAAGAACACAAATATACAGAGGTAAAATAACATGCTAAATAATAAATGGTCAACTAAGAAATCAAATAAGAAACAATTACATGAAAACACATGAAAAAGAAAACACAACCATCCAAATGTTTTGGGCTGCAACAAAAACTGTTCAAAGAGGGAAGTTTATAGCAATACAGGTCTACATCAAAAAGAAAGAAAAATCTCAATCTAACTTTGCACCTAAAGGAGCTAAAAAAGCAACAACAAACAAAACCCCAAACCAGTAAGGGAAGGAAATAACAAAGATTAGAGCAGAAATAAATGACTTAGACAATTACAAAAACTCTATAGAACAGCTCAATGATACCAGGAGCTGGTACTTTGAAAAGATCAACAAAACTGATAAAGCTCTAGCAAGACCCATCTTTAATTAATTAAAAGAGAAAAGAGTGAGCACATAAAGTCAAAAATAGAAGAGGTGAAATAACTGATACCACACAAACACAAGCCATTGTTAGAGATTATGAAAAATTGTTTTAAAAAATCTGACAGCCTAGAAAAAAAATGGATAAATTCCTAGAACACACAACCTACCAAAACCGAAGCAGGAAGAAATAAAAATTTGAATGGACTGATTATCAGCAAAGAAATGGAGTCAGTAATCAAACTCCCAAACAGTGGTGCCTGGGTGGCTCAGTTAGTTAAGCGTCCAACTTTGGCTCAGGTCATGATCACATGGTTCGTGGGTTCGAGCCCCACGTCGGGCTCTGTGCTGACAGCTAGCTCAGAGCCTAGAGCCTGTTTCAGATTCTGTATCTCCCGCTCTCCCTGACCCTCCTCTGATCATGTTGTTTCTCTCTCTCAGAAATAAATAAAAACATTAAAAATTTTTGAAGAAAAAAAACAAAAAACCTCCCAAAGTCCAAGACCACACAGCTTCACAAATTCTACTGCACATTTAAAGAGTAAATACCTATTCTTCTCAAACTATTCCAAATAGAAGAGGAAAGAAAACTTCCAAATTCAGTCTATGAAACCAGCATTACCCTGATACCAAAACCAAATATAGGCACCACAAGAAAGGAGAACTACAGGCCAATCTCTGATAAACATAGATGCAAAAGTCCTCCAGAAAATACTAGCAAACCAAATCCAACAATACATTTAAAAAAAAATTATTCACCACAATCAAGTGGGATTTGTTGCTGAGATACAAGGTGGCTAAACATTCACAAATCAATGTGATGCATCACATCCACAAGAGAAAGGATGAAAACCATATGATCATTTGCATAAATGCAGAAAAAGCATCTGACAAGGTACAGCATCCACGCATGATAAAAACCCTCAACTAATTGGGTTTAGAGCAAACATACCCCAATATAATAAAGGCCTATAACTCACAGCTAACATCATACTCAATGGAGAAAAACAAAGCTTTTTTCCTAAGATCAGGAACAAGACAAAGATGTCCATTTTCACCAGTTTTATTCAACACAGTACTAGAAGCCCTAGCCACAGCAATCAGACAACAAAAAGAAATAATGGAATCAAATTGTTAAGGAGGAAATAAAATTTTTACTTTTTGCAGATGACATGATACTATATAGAAAACCCTGGGGCGCCTGGGTGGTTCAGTTGGTTAAGCGTCCGACTTCAGCTCAAGTCATGATCTTACCATTCGTGGGTTCCAGCCCTGCCTCAGGCTCTTTGCTGATAGCCAGCTCAGAGCCCGGAGCCTGTTTCAGATTCTGTATCTTCCTATCTCTCTCTGACCCTCCCCTTCTCATGCTGTCTCTCAGAAATAAATAAAACATTTAAAAAAATTATTAAAAAAAAGAAAACCCTAGCAATTCCACCAAAAAACTAGAACTGATAAATGAATTTGGAAAAGTTGCAGGATACCAAAATCAATGTACAGAAGTCTGTTGTATTCCTATATGCTAATAATGAAGCAACATTAAGTTAAATTAAGAAAACAATCCCATTTACAATTGCACCAAAAAATAATAAAATAGGAATAAATTTAACCAAAGAGGTGAAAAACCTCACTCTGAAAACTATAAAACATTGATTAAAAGAAATTCAAGATGAAGAAAAGAAATGGAAAGGTATTCCATACTCATGGGTTGGAAAAACAAATAGTGTTAAAATGTCTATACTACACAAAGTAATCTACAATTAAATGTAAGGCCTATCAAAATCCCAATAGTATATTTTCACATACCTAGAACGAATAATCCTAAAATTTGTATGAAATCACAAAAGACCCCAGAGAGCCAAAGCAATCTCAAGAAAAAAAAAAAACCGGGGCGCCTGGGTGGCTTAGTCGGTTAAGCGTCTGACTTTCACTTGGGTCGTGATCTCGCGGTTCGTGGGTTTGAGCCCCGCCTCGGGCTCTGTGCTGACTGCCGGCTCAGAGCCTGGAGTCTGTTTCAGTCTGTGACTCCCTGTCTCTCTGACCCTCCCCTGCTCACGCTCTCTCTCTCTCTCTCTCCTAGAAATAAATAAAACATTAAAAAAGAAAAAAGAAAAAAAAAACCTATACTAAAACAAAGACCCCCACAAAACAACAAACACAAAACCTGGAGGTATCACAATTCCAGACTTCAATCTATATTACAAAGCTGTAGTAATCACAACAGTATGGTACTGGCACAACAAGAGACACAGAAATCAATGGAAAGGTATAGAAAGCCTGGAAATAAACCCACAGTTACATGGTCAGTTAATCTTCAACAAAGAAGGCAAGATTATGCAATGAGAAAAAGTCAATCTCATCAACAAATGGTATTGGGAAAACTGGACAGCTACATGCAAATAAAATGGACCACTTTTTTACACTATAAACAAAAATTCAGAATGAATTAAGGACTTAAATGTGACATCTAAAACCATAAAAATCCTTATGGAAACCAATTTGACAATAAACTATTCAAAAAATTTTTTAAAAATAAAACCATAAAAATCTTAGGAGAGAGCACAGGTAGTAATTTCTCTGACATTGTCCATTAGCAACATTTTTCTAGATAGGTCTCCTAGGGCAAGGGAAACAAAAGTAAAAAACTATTGGGACTACACCAAAATAGAAAGCATCTGCACAGCAAAGGAAAAGGCCAACAATTCTAACAGTCAACCTATTGAATGGGTGAAGATATTTGCAAATGACATACCTGATAAAGGGTTAATATCCAAAATATCTAATAACTTCTATAACTTAACACACTAAAAATCAAATATTCCAATGAAAAATGGGCAGGAAACATGAAGACATTTCTCCAAAGATGATACACAGATAGCTAACAGACACATGAAAAGATGCTTGACATCCGCATCATCAGGGAAATGAAAATCAAAACCACAATGAGATATCACCTTATACCTGTCAGAATGGCTAAAATAAAAAACTCTAGGGACAGCAAGTGTCACATGGATGCAGGAAAAAGAAACCCTCTTGCACTGTTGGTGGAATGCAAACTGGTGCAGCCACTGTGGAAGATACTATTGCAGTTCCTCAAAAAATTAAAAATAGTACTACCCTACAATCTAGTAATCACACTACTGGGTAATTTACCCAAAGAATACAAAAACAGTAATTTGAAGGCATATATGGACCCCTATGTTTATTGCAGCATTTTTTACAACAGCCCAACTCCAGAAGCATCCCAAGTGTCTACTGATAGATGAATGGATAGAGAAATTGTGGTATGTGTGTATGTATGTATATATATATATGTACATATACACACACCATACAGCCATAAATATATATTATATACATAATATATAAACACACAATATACAGCAACACAACAATATGGATGGAGCTAGGGAGTATAATGAAAAAACAGAAGAGAAAGGAAGGCTTCCAAATACATTGGACAAGGTCAGTAATATCCTGATACCAAAACCAGTCAAAGAAACCACAAAAAAAGAAAACTACAGGCCAATATCCCTGATAAATATAGATGATACACACATATACACAGGAATATTATGCAGTCATAAAAATGGATGAAATCTTGCCATCTATGACAACAAAGAAGTCAGACTGAAAAAGACAAATGCCCTAGATTTAACTCATGTGTGGAATCTAAAAAATGAATCAAATGAATCAACTAACAAAAAGCAGAATCAGACCTATAATTACAGAAAACTGATGAGTGCCAGATGGACTGGGGATGGAGGAATGGGCAAAGTGAATGAAGGGGAGTGGAAGATACAGGCTTCCAGTTATGAAATGATTAAGTCATGGGTATAAAAGGCACAAGATAGGGAATATAATCAATGGATCAATGGTATTGGTGACTGATGGTAGCTACACTTGTAGTGAGCATAGTATAACACACAGAGATGCTGAATCACTATGCTGTGCATCTGAAAGTAATGTAAAATTGTGTGTTAACTATACTAAAAACATAATAAAAAGAAAACTCATCTAAGAACTTTCTCTTCTCTGACTGTAACAGTGATAAACTAAAACCACCTGTTGATTAAAAAAAAAAAAAAAATAGGACCACAACTGAGAAAGAAGGTCAGCACAGTTAGCTCCTGTACTGTAGTAACAAATAGCATTGTTAAATAAATCAGCCTGATTCTTTTTAACAGCACTGGGGTAAAAACAAATTTAAATTCCAGTCAGCTTCAAAATATTGATTTAATAATCCAAGAAGTTTTCTTCAACAAGCAATCATGTAATTGCACAGTTTCAGTACACATTGATAGAGACTTTCCAAATTGTTAGCTAGTTCCACTACCACGTCCACAAAGGAAAAGAATACAATGTGTAAGGGAGAGGGAAACACAGAGTTTTGTCAACATTAGAAGCTTAAGTGTAGAGAGAAAATAGTTGGGAATACATATGTGGGTGTTGGTGGGTGTAGGTATATAGGTGTGTATAGGTGTACACAACATAATCATATTATTATATACATACACGTTCATATAATAAAAGAGGAGGAAAATATGAAACACCAAGAAAAAAACTATTACCTACCACTACCTTAAATTGCCATTTCAGGGTTTAGGTTGACAGATACACTAAATACTAATAGCAAGGGCAGAGTTAGACCCCTTCTCCAATTTCAGTAGTTTTTAAACCATATAAGGAGAAGATAATAGAGAGATCGCAAACATTTTCCAAATGGATGACTATTTGAAGACTGTCAGTTGCACCTTACCCACATTTGTATCTTTACCATTCCCTTCGGATGCCTAAAATCAGGCTAAAAATCGGCCCTAACCACAATATATGTAATATGATATGATTTAGGATTCAAGCAAAGAAAATATGCATCTGTGGTGGATTAATGAAATGAGAATTTTAGATAGATAATTCTAAGGTAGTTTTTTGTATCTCCATAGATACATAATCCACGCTCACAAATATTCTACAATATCATTATATGTGTATGAATTCAACTGTCCATTCCCATATAGTTGTCTTTAAGCTATCTAGAGCTCCTTTCAAAGCCTCCTTTCTTAGGCGGCTAAGATAGTAAGGGTACTTCCTTCTAGTCAAAAGATGCAGGAAATAAGATCATAGATAGTATTTACTTAGTGCTTAGTGTGAAGTGTTGGGTGCTCTGCAAAGCGATTTCTATATACAATTTTAGTTCACCCTTATAACAAATCTAAAACAGTATGATTTTTATTCCCATTGTCCAAATGTGAAAGATTTTATAGGATCAGTCAGAGATTCCACGGCTGGTAGGTGGCAGAAGTACAAAACAGAGGCTGTTTCCAGAACCCATAAAGTTTATCACTAAGATGTACTGCCTGTCTGGTCTCTTAAATTTGTTACATACTTCCAAAACAATGGCTGAGGTTACTATAAAATAAAAGCAGAGTTGCATTAAAACATTAAAAACACAATCAATGAATAAGAAAAAGAATACGGGAATTGAAAATGAATTAGCTTCAGCAACAAAACACAAACTGAAGCTCAGAGATTTGTGTGAGTCAATGCTAAAATGGACAAATTTCTTGTGTCAGATAAAAGACAAATTTCATCTGGAAGTTGCCTTTTTTTCTGACATTAAAGATAGTCCGAATTTTTCACAGGAATCCTTAAGAAAGGGACAGTGTATCACAAATAGTACTTTCAACATCAGTGGGGCTAAGAACAGAGACACTTCTCAGGAGGTTACTTCTTATGTCTCTCCTCTAAGAAAGCCAGTGGAGGAAGAGTAAACTGTATCACTTAACACTGTAACTCTGTTATAATCCAATTAAAAACTGGGCTAAGGATCTCAACCGCCATTTCCTCCAAAAAGATACATAAATGATAAATAGCACAGTGTATTGCTGGAGATAGCCGTTAGGGAAATGCAAACCAAAACTGCAGTGCAATACCATTTCACACACTAGGATAACAAGAGTAAAAAAAGACAGATAATACGTGTTGGTGAGATGTAGAGAAACTGGAACATGTTACAGCCTGAACGTTTATGTCCCTCCACGATTCATATGTTGAAATTCTAATGCCCAATGTGATGGCATAAGAAGGTGGTGCTTAGGTCACAAAGATGGAAACTTCATTAAGGGAATTAGTGTTCACGAAAAAAAAAAAAAACAAAAAAAACCCCAGAGATTCCTTGCTCCTTCCACCTTGTGGAGACACAGCAAGAGGGTACCAGCTATGAACCCGGAAGTGAATCCAAACCAGCCATCACACTGAATCTGTTGGCACCTTGGTTTTTGACTTCCCAGACTCAAAAAATGTGAGAAGTAAATTCCTGTGGTTTCTAAGCTACACATTCTGTGGTATTTTGTTGTAGCACTACAAATGGACTATGACAGAGTCCTTATACACTGTAAAAAAGTAACCTGCTTTAGAAATAGCTCTCCAGGGGCCACCTGGGTGGTTCAGTCAATTAAGTGTTTGACTTCGGCTCAGGTTATGATCTCACAGTTCCTGGGTTCAAGGCCCTCATCGGGCTCTGTGCTGATAGCTTGGAGCCTGGAGCCTGTTTTGGATTCTGTGTCTTCCTCTCTCTCTCTGCCCCCTTCTGCTTATTCTCATTCTCTTCCTCTCCCTCTCTCTCAAGAGAAGGAAGGAAGGAAGGAAGGAAGGAAGGAAGGAAGGAAGGAAGGAAGGAAGGAAGGAAGAAAGAAAGAAGCTACTCAGAAGTTTAAACATAGACCTACCGTATAACCCAGCAATCCCAATCTCAGTAATGTACCCAAGAGAAATGACAACATATGTTCAAATGTCAATATGTACAAAAATTTGTGCATGGATGTTCATACCAACATTATTCATGAGAGTCTAACAATGGAAACTTGAATGTCCATCAACTGATGAATGAATAAATGTGGCACATCCGTATTACAGAATAGTATTCAGCAATAAAAGAATGTGATGTACTAATACATGCTATCTAATATGATGAACCTTGCAAACTTAACATTCAGTGAAAAAAGCCAGTCACAAAGTACACATATTGTATGGTTCCATTTATATGGAAAGTCTAGAACCTGCAGATCCATAGAGATAAGTGGTTGCCAGGAGCTGGGGAACAGGAGAGGTTGGCGGGGGATAGAAAGTGACTGCTAATAGTATGGGATTTCCGTCTGGGTGATGAAAACTTCTAAAATTGATCAAAGCTACTTCAGAAGCACTATCATGGGAACTTTTTAATCCAGAAGCATGGAAGTCAGGCTATTAATAATGGTTTTCCTCAAGCATAAGAGAGTCTAAGGTATAATTGCACTGTGATATTATCTACACAGCTACATTAGGGATAGTTTCAAGGCTGAATGAGCTTATCTATCGATGATTATCATTTCAGCTTTTTAGATTCCTGGATCCTTTAAGAATGTGTTGAAAGCTTAAAGACGTAGGCATGGTGTTACCCCAAAAAGTCTAAATAACTTCACAGACATTAGAGGAGGACTCTCCGTGATTATAGTAAAATAAGACAAAAACAAGAACACTGCATAATGCTGCTTGAATAGAAATGTAATAAGTGGGTGTTGGGGGGTAGAAAGCTGTGTAACCACAAAAGTGACCAAACAACTCCCTCTCCTGGCTTGTAGGAATTGACTACCACTGCCTCTATAGTGAAACTCTAGCCTGTCCCTGTAGCTTCCTGGATAAAAATTAAGAGGCCCAATAGTCCCTTGCTCCTGCTTTCTGGCAGCACCCGATCCAGAACAGAGTCTTCACTTTCTTTAAACCTCCCTAAAATCACCTTACTCAAGTCCTTGCACCAATCTTACTTGATTCCCTCTCTCTGAGACACTCCATGGTTTTCCAAGGTATGTATTTCCCTTTCTACAGCAGTAAGCCCAATGTTGGAAACAGGTTGTGTTCCTGGTAATATGTGGCTGATGAGAAGCAAGATCATAAAATATGCTGTTAACAGTATGTAAGTTTTTATGTTTATTAGAACTTTATGTTCTCATTTAAAAATGTATATATACACATATCCTATATAGGAGAGAATTACATTGATAAAAGACAGTGGATACACCCCAAAATGTTTAGTGTTACTGTCTTTGGTGGTTTGTTTTCCTTTTTGCTTTTCTGTATTTCATATTTTCCTTCAAAGATGGTTTATAATTTAAGAAGAAAGAAGGAGGGGGAAGAAGAAAAACTCTTTTCAAAAAGAATATGAGGGGGGCGCCTGGGTGGCTTAGTCGGTTAAGCGTCTGACTTTCACTTAGGTCATGATCTCGCAGTTCGTGGGTTGGAGCCCCGCTCGGGCTCTGTGCTGACAGCCAGCTCAGAGCCTGGAGCCTATTTCAGAGTCTGTGTCTCCCTCTCTCTCTGACCCTCCCCTGCTCACGCTGTCTCTCTCTCTCTCTCCTAGAAATAAATGAAAATATTAAAAAAAAAAAAAAGAATATGAGGGAAGAACTTAATATTCAAAATGGTGGTCAGTATGTAAGGTTTTCAAACTTTAGCATATTAGCATCACTTGGGATGCTTGATAAAAATGAAAAGTTCCTGGGTTTCATCCCTGGAGTGAGACCCAGAAGCTACAGTTTGAATCCCCGGTGATTCTGACCCATCAGGACTGAGGAGCAACCTGGTTTTTGGACAAACTAGAACAGAAGAATGTACAGACTTACAGGGGAAAGAGAAGACTTGTTTAGGCAAAAGGAGCGGCATGCAGAGCTTTAGAGCATGAAGCTGCATGTGTAGGGCACAGGGAGCATGAGTGGTCTGGTGCCCACTGGCTTTTAGGAAGGAGGATGTCACCAACCTAAGGGAACTGAGGGCTCCTTTAAAGGACAATTTGGAAAGATAAAGTGAGTATGTAAATTTTACTGAATTTCTCCAAACCACACTGCTGCCATCAATTAGCAATTCACTGGTTTCTTCAATTTATATCCATGCATGTTTTTTTGTTTTTGTTTTTTTTTAGGAAGTCTAACTTTTCCTTAAACATTTCCACCATGAATTTTCATTTTTTTCAACCCTATAAAATATTTTCTATCTTCCTAGGAGCTCATTGTCTTAACTTTGCCTATGCTGCCAGTCAATTGAAAACCTACTTCCAGCCAACAAGGAAACACAGCAACAAAATTAAGTTTAAAAGCCTCCTAACAGGCACCTATAGAAGACTCAAGAGTATGGAAAAAAACATTATCTTTCAATATCATGTTAACTTTCTAAAAAAAGAAGGGATTTTCCAAAGAGTAATCTGATCTTTCACTTGTGTCCAGAAATTTTCAAGTGGAAAAGCACTTCTACCTTTAGCTATATAAAAAGGATTTTTTTAACACCAAAAATGACGTGGGCTTTTGTCTATAATACAAAGTAAAATAGCTTTGCAGTTAAAAGAGACTTCGAAGTATAGGTTTCCATTTTAAAAATAACAACTTTTATATCTTGTTTGCCCTAATACACACACTCCAAAAGAAAAATAAATTCTATTTTAGCTGGAAAAATCCTCTCAATATTTTATGTCTCTTAAAATAGATGACAGTAAATGGTCTCTGTGAAACCATTTCAATTGGCAATTCAATTGGCAATATTTTTCAATTATTAAGTCTGATATTAAATCAGTTTAATACAAATGGAATAATAGTATGTCCTCGTTTTAAGTTTAGGAGTAGCTACTTTGGGTAACTTAAAAATCTCCAATAAGGACCAGTGATAAATGAAACCAAAAAAACAGTTTCTTTAAAAGAATTTATCTAGAGATGTACTATTCTATTACAAAATTATCATGCATAAAACATACTGCAGAAAACAAGGCCACAAAACATATTTGCATTGAGATTATCTCAACAGAAAATGAATTTTGAACTTTTAATGATGAGAAACAAGAGATTTTCAGGTGATTTGGAGTAGCCTTCAGAAAACCCACATTTCAATGAACCAAATGCTATGTCTGATGAAGACTTAAGATACCCTCACAACCCAAGTGCCATTCTGGTAGGTTAAGGTCGAAAATTCCATTTTAATAAATGACAAGTTTAATTATGCAAAAATAAATACAGTATACTTTTTCCTCTTTGTAGGTCTCTGAGTTAAAGGTTTCAATTGTGGCTGAGCATGCTGCCTTTGAAACCAAACAGATCCAGCTCAACTCTCCATTCTGCCACTACATTTAGGAGATTCACAAACCTTTCTGCTTTTGTTTCATTGTACATAAAATAGACGTAACGTCGACCTCATGATACAACGATCGGATACCACATACTAAAGGAAAGAAATCCTGGTGGCAGCATTTCCTAAGGAGTGAACTGTCTTCTAATTAGAAGTTAGGAAAAGAGAGACAGAATAGAAAACTGCTCTGTATTATAAAGGGAAAAGAATCTTAAGATATCACAAACAGCTGAGTGGGAAGGAGAGCAGGGGCTGAGACAGAAGAATGTTGGGGACAGGAGAGGACAGCACAGCAAGACAGAATGAGGCTGTGCCCCAAAGGAAGGACAGTAAGAAATGCCTGTGGTCAACATGGTTCCTAATAAAACCAGGATGACACACTCTATTTTAAGATCACCCTCTCACTCTCATACTTTAATATAAATCTGCCACAACTAGACCCCTCCCCTCAACAAAAAGGGAAAAGTCTGTTAGAGAAAACTGGCTTGTATAAAGACACAGCTGTCTTGCATAAAGTCAAGTCTTATTAAAAAGACTACTAAACACAACTGCCTTGTGGGAGGTGGTGTTTTGTGGCAATCAAGGCATATGGGCCGTGTTCCAGATTTGAATTTACACGAAGTGAAGAAAAGGGAACAGCTCTAAGAGATAAGACGTGATCAAGCCAGAGAATCAGCAGAAACAAGGAAACGATCCAAGGAGTATCTGGAAAGAAGTTAAACTCTAGAGATATTGGGCAAGGGAGAGAAGAGTCAGGGTTCACTTCATTTAATATATAATGGGACCCAGTGACCCCAGGAGGCTGGGAGGTGAGGCAGAAGGCTAGGGGGCTAACATCTGGTTACAAGCCACCCCCAATGGTTGGCAGTCGGTATATGTCGGCTCTTTCCTTAAGAAATGGATACCTTGGGGCGCCTGGGTGGCTTAGTCGGTTAAGCGTCCGACTTTCGCTTGGGTCATGATCTCGCGGTTCGTGGGTTCGAGCCCCGCGTCGGGCTCTGTGCTGACTGCCAGCTCAGAGCCTGGAGCCCGTTTCAGTCTGTGACTCCCTCTCTCTCTGACCCTCCCCTGCTCATGCTGTCTCTCTCTCTCTCCTAGAAATAAATAAAACATTAAAAAAAAGAAAAAAGAAATGGATACCTTATCAGACACAATTGTTCTCACGCTTCTGGCAACAATGAGGGGAGGAGGGAGGCAAACTTTTAAAAGTGATATAAAACTTGCATGAAGTTGTACTTTACCCCAAATAGCCAATTAAATTGCAGAAACTGCCTGGTTGATAGGGTGAGGGGCGAGGGGAAAGTATTTGTCTATAACTACTTCACAGCACAACTAGGAGATCAAAGATTTTTCATCATGCCAGATAGAGGAAATCTGCGATTTTCACGTAGGCAATTAGGCAGTTTGGGCGAGGCAGTCAGACAGAAGGCTTACAATCATCTCTTTGCTGCAGTATGAATGCTCAGGTCAGTTCCCTTTGGAAACGTTTTAGCAACAATATGGCCTTTGCAAATAAATGACGAATTACCGTGCTACTTTATGTTAACGAAAATGGCTAGACATTTATGTTAGGGTATTGGAGAAACTTTAGTCTCTTCCATTTTTTCAAAGTATTTTATATATACACACACACACCAACACAGAAAGAAAAGGCTAAATGCGTTTCCTTCGTAAACAGGTGCTGCAGGATGGAGGTGCAGCCACTCCCTTCCCCTGGGAAGGCTCTGATGGCCCCCGGAGGAACCGAGTCCGGGAAGGGGGTGTCCACACGGTTCAACGCAGGGCTTATTAGTGCACAAGTGCCGGCATTCGGTCCATTTAGAATCCCAAAATAGAAACTAATGCTATCTCCACTTGAAATAAACCAAGACACTCTGTCAAACTGCAATTTCCTCATTACTACCGAGAAGCAGGAGTAAAACGGCGGCAGGAAACTCACGGGGTAGCCTCCCACAGGCTCACGGGTTTCGCAGGTGCAGTCCGTTTTGCACAGGGTCCGCTTCTATAGTGACTGTGACTTAAACCCAACCTGGAGCATCGCAACCAGGGAGGGAATGCTCGATACTCAATTTGACCAACCCCTGCTGTACCTCAGGAACCTCGGGCTCGCTCAGGTACATGTTGCAGAGTCTAAGCCCAGCTCCTCTCCTGCACCCGGTCCCCAAGGGACGCTAGCCTTCCTGGCGTCAGCCAGCAACCGCGTCTGCTCGCTCCTACCTTTGCTCATAACCCTCGCCCCGACTCCTCCAGTCCCAGGTGACCCGCGCGTTGAGGCGCCGGTGCAGCCGCCGCTATTTGTAAACACGCTCCACGTGCGCTCGCCCAGCCCCATTCGCACGCCGCTCGGGGCGCCTGAGGATGCGTAGCTTTCTCCAGAGCCCTCTGAGGGTGCGATTTTTATTTCACCTGAGTGACGAGGAAGCGTCGCCCCCAGAGGCGAGCCACTGAAAGAAGGGCCAAGACAGGGTGGACTTGTACCGCCCCCTGCTGGCCGACGAAATAGTCGCCTGGCTAGAGCAGGCAGGCTTTTAGCCAAACCTACGCCGAGCCTAAAGACGCTTCAGCGGTCGGCTCCGCCCCCGCCCTCTCGCTGACGACCCCGCCCCCGGGCCGCGCGCTCTCGCCCGCGCAGGCCCCGCCCCCTCGCCGACACAGCGTTCTTGCGGGGGCGCGCGCGTGCACCCTAATCCCCCGCCTTCCGGCTCCGGCGGCGACGCTCGCCCCTCGCCGCCGCGCCACCAGTGTCAGCCTCTCTCTAGAGACTCCATTTGCTTTCAGGGCGGTCTGGCCCCCGCGCAGGCTGGCGGAGAGCGATGCCCCCGGCCCGCTGACTGACGTTCCCTGGGCCAGGCGCTCGCTTGCTGCGGCGGTGACACCCTGGTGGCCGGCGTCCACGGAGGAATCCGGGCTCCCTCCGCGTGAGCAAAGACGTCCCGCGCTCCGGAGCTCGCCCTGCGGGGAGAGGCCCTCGCTAACGCGGCTTGTCTCTGACCTCTTAATTTCAGGAGGTAGGCAATTCAGGTCCCGCTGTCACTCCAGATAATGCCTAAAAGCATTATTTGTCGGATTTTGCCATCACACTGATAGGAGGCGTTAATTTTCTCAATATAGTTGCAGAATAGATACGAGTAATGCCACAGACCCTGATAATTGAAAAAAAAAATGTTTTTGGTATTTTCCTTTAGGTTTCGGAGGCACCGAGTGCTTATACAGCTCCCCACAGGAACTTCTGTTGGCCCATCGAGGATCATCTTTCACCAGGATTATTTTAACATCTTCACTGAGCCTTCCACCCCATACCTTCTACCATGAGTTCTGATTTCTACCAGTGAAGTTTTTGATGCTTGCTTTAATCATGTGACACCACCTCTTGTCCGCCTTTTGCCTTTCCAGTTGCCAAATACATTAGGTATAAGTTTGTGTCATGTTAAAGTACACAGTTTTCTGCCTGTCCATTTTCACCTTATTTGCACTGCTCACTTCTGTCCAGCTTGCCTTTTCTCGTTTGCCTATGATTTCCATAACCACTCACTTGAATAATTAATCTCTACCAGTCCTTGCCTAGAAGAGGCTGTATTTCCATACAGTACATTGCCTGACAAAGACAACGGTCAGTGGATGAATTTTTCCATTATATTTTCCCATATGTCATGTCTACAAGTCGTCTCTTAAACTATTCCCTGGCACATTTCCCAAAGTACTCCCACCTGAGTCTTAGTTCCTTTAGCAAAGAATCTCTACCTGTAATGAGAAGAAGAACTAAGTACACAATAGGACTATTTTAGAGACCTTACTGGTACAGATCGGTTGCAACCTCCTTTGAGATGAAAAGACCTTAAACTAAGTAAGGAGGAAGAAAGAAGACAGGTTCAGTTAAAACTAGTCCTCGTTGAAAGAACTTTGTAAGCTTTAAAACAGCGAAGTGAAGAGAATCACATAGGCTTGGCCTGGAAATTGGCCGGCATACCATCCATCTAGGTCCTGGGGGAAGGGAAGGGATCTTAAAACCCCATTTTCTACTCTCATCGTATTCAAATCTAAGTTGTTAATATCTTGTTCTAGTAATTGCTTAAAATACTAGACACTTAAAATGTTAGGGAAACGTAAACGTGTGGTGTTGACAATTAAGGACAAGCTTGACATTATTAAGAAACTTGAGGAAGGTATTTCTTTCAAAAAGCTTTCTGTGGTGTATGGAATTGGTGAATCCACAGTTCGTGATATTAAAAAGAACAAAGAAAGGATAATAGACTATGCAAACAGTTCAGATCCCACATGTGGGGTATCCAAACGTAAATCAATGAAGTCATCAACATATGAGGAACTTGATAGGGTTATGATAGAGTGGTTTAACCAACAGAAGACAGATGGGATTCCAGTGTCCGGAACAATTTGTGCAAAACAAGCCAAATTCTTTTTTGATGCTCTTGGGATGGAAGGTGATTTTAATGCATCATCTGGCTGGCTTACCCGATTTAAGCAGCGCCATGGTATTCCGAAGGCTGCTGGTAAAGGAACAAAATTAAAAGGAGATGAAACTGCTGCCAGTGAATTTTGTGGTAACTTTCAGGAATTTGTCGAGAGAGAGAATCTACAACCGGAGCAAATTTATGGTGCTGATCAAACTGGATTGTTCTGGAAATGTCTACCATCAAGGACATTAGCTCTGGAAACTGAACAAACTACTTCCGGTTATAGGTCAAGCAGAGAGAGAATCATTATTATGTGTTGTGCAAATGCCACTGGTTTACACAAACTTAATCTCTGTGTTGTGGGAAAAGCAAAAAAACCCCGCGCATTCAAAGGAGCTGACCTGTCAAACCTTCCTGTCACTTATTTCAGTCAAAAAAGTGCATGGATAGAACATTCTGTTTTCAGACAGTGGTTTGAAAAGTGCTTTGTGCCACAGGTACAGAAGCATTTGAAATCCCAGGGGCTTCTAGAGAAGGCAGTGCTTCTTTTGGATTTTCCCCCAGCACATCCAAATGAAGAGTTATTGAGTTCAGATGATGGCAGAATAATTGTGAAATATTTGCCACCAAATGTCACAAGTCTAATTCAACCTATGAGTCAGGGAGTTCTAGCCACAGTAAAAAGATATTACCGAGCGGGACTTCTCCAGAAATACATGGGTGAAGGAATTGACCCAAAAATGTTTTGGAAAAATTTGACAGTGTTGGATGCAATTTATGAAGTATCAAGAGCTTGGAACATGGTAAAATCTAGTACCATAACCAGAGCATGGAAAAAACTTTTCCCTAGCAATGAAGAGAATTCAGGCATGAACATTGATGAGGGAGCCATTTTAGCAGCTAACCTAGCAACGGTTTTACAGAATACAGAAGACTGTGAACACGTTGACATTGAGAATATTGATCAGTGGTTTGACTCTCGAAGCAATGACTCAAGCTGTCAGGTGCTAACAGACAGTGAAGGTGCTGAGGACCAGGCCAAGCCCGCTGAACAAAAACATTCCATTAAGACTAGAAAAGCAGAACTGAATCCAGAAAAGCATATTAGCCATAAAGCTGCACTTGAATGGACTGAAAATTTGCTGGATTATCTAGAACAACAAGAGGACATGCTTCTGTCTGATAAACTGGTATTACGGAGGCTTCGAACAATAATAAGAAGAAAACAGAAGATCCAAAATAGCAAAAGTCATTAATAATACTCTTAAGTGTATTTGTAACTTTGTGACTTTATCTGCAGTGAAACTTCATTATCTTGTTTGAAGTGCTGTGGATTTTAAAGCTAAATACATTTTATAAATGATTTTAGGATTAGATGCCATTTGGGATTACTACAATTACTGCTCTTTAATGTTGATTCTAGTAAGCGAGCATTGCCATCCATGTAACCTGTTTGTTTACTATTTCTAATCTGTATTATACTAGTTAGACCATAAGGTACCTGAGGCCAGATATCTCGTGTCTATTTTGTACCTGAATTTCATTGTGTCTAATAGAGGACCATGCGCACCATAGGCGATCAATAAATCTTACTTAAATTAAATTTTTATGCCTTGCTCTGAACTCCAGTTTCCAAAAGAAATATGTTGGGGGTAAGTTTCCATTTCCATGATGTTTCCACCTGCTGAGATTTTTAGAATTTAGCAAAAATTTGTACATCCAGAGCACTCAGTGAAGGAAAATTGTCTCAAACCTTAAATATGGCATTCTATACCAACAGTATTTGGGCAGTCAGCAATTCAGATTGTCCATCTCTGAGTATAATGAAGGAAGAAGAAATATAAAATGTCTCCAGGAAAAGGGCTTGCACTTCACTTTTATTCCATCTGACAGCAGGGAAAGTTCTTTCAGAGTTGTGAAAAGAATGCCATGCCTATTTCAGAAAAATAGTTTTCAGTTCCCAAACCATCCTAATCAGATGAGATCAGAGTTAAATTTTGTTATCTTTCATTTCAATTCTTCATTCGTATAGATATAGCAATAGTTTTTGTTTTTAATCAGCTATTTGATATTTATGTAACACTTTAAAGTTGTTAAATTTAAATTATGTAACTTAAAGTTACAAATTATGTTATTTACTTCCTTATAGCATATTTTTTTCCTGAGGATACTGAGAACATAAGCATACATATAGTTTGTAGAACCATCCACCACATGAAGAGTGTACTAACATTAAATAGAACATGAGAAAGATTATTACAGAAGAGTATGGTCTGCTATGTGACCATGGGCAAGTTATTTAATCCATATATAAATTAGGAGTAATACCTGCCTTAGAGAGTTTTGTGAGCAGCGTATTATTTAATATATGGATTTTAAGTAATATGGGCTTAGAACCGGACTTAGGCCCGTGAGGGGGACAGTAATTTATTGGATTGAAGCGGCTTATCATACTTCTTTAACTGAGGAACACCACAAGCGCCCTACTATTAGAACAGTGGCTCAGATCTTACTTGCTCCTGCTTATGAAATATTCCCATTGGTCGTCTGACCTTACTCGAACACTCCTAAGCAGTCATGTTAAAAAAAAAAAAAAATCTTCCTTTATATCAAGTCAAAGAGTATACTTCTATACATTTCACCATGGTTATTAGGAACTCTAGTCATTCTTCCCTGTGATTGCCCTTTCAAATATTTAAAAATATTTGATAAGTCCTCTTTGAATGTTAGCTGTAACTGAGTTCCTGAAACTATGAGTTTCAAAAGTTATGCTGAACAGATACAGTGTGTGACTCAACTGTGATGTTGCTGTGTTAGGAAAACCCTTTAAAGGGAAGTGAAAAGACAAGTAACTCGTTTCAGTTGAAATAGAATAATAATTTATTTCAGTGAAAACTGAAAGGTTAATCCAATTTAGAAGTCATTTCCTGACTATCTATTGTTAGGCACAGAGAGGTCTGCAGGCACATTTAAGAATATTAGATTAAATTATAAAATAAATGGGAATGGAATTGTAATTGCTCCCTGGCCTGCTAATAAAATAAATAGATGTTGCCATTATTCATAGAAGAGAATCTATATTTCTAGTATTGGCATAATTCACTGAAATAATAAAATACCTTTAAAGTAGATAAGATAATAAGCAGGACATTTGAAATAGTTTATTAAATTACAGTAATAGGATCAGTGGAAAAATTGAGAGCAAAAGAAATGGGACAAAAAACTCTGGTTATAACAATGAAGCCCACCCATATATAGGGAGATTTGTTGTGATTGATTTGAGATTTTAGAGCCCCTAACAACTGTTCATGAGGTTATTGTTAGAGTGCAAGGTTCTGCCTTTTTAACTGAGGCTTTGGTTCAAGAAAGGCTATTTCAGAAAACCACTAAAAATCCATTTTCTTTGGGAGACTTCACCTATTAACACATCTTCCTCAGTTTACACAATTTCAATTACTGGATAGGCCTGAGGAAATGAAGACTATACATGGATAAGTCCTGAGGTTATCTGGCTTCTTGAAGACTAAGGAATTCTGAAACTTGGTAATGGTAAAGATATATTTGAACATTGCTTTACATTTTTCACAGTTTTTTGCTAACTCCTCAGACTCCTTTCAGTTACGATATTGAAATGGCTTAATCCTGTGTTTTATCATAGATGCTAATATAAACTGTGCATTCTAATTCCATATTTAATTATAATACAAAAATCTTTTCCCCTTTCCAAGTTATATGGGAATTATATTTCCTAGGAAGTTACATTATGTTATCTTAGTTAACCACGTGCTCGTTATATGTATCCTAGTTTGAGAAGCACAGAACAAATGTGCTCTCATTTGACTTTGTGCACTTTATTTAAAAATTTTTAAGTTTATATATTTATTTAGAGACAGAGAGCACATGAGCAGGGTTGGGGCAGAGAGAGGGTGGAGAGAGAGAATCCCAAGCAGGCTCTGCACTGGCAGTACATAGCCCAGCGCGGGACTTGAACTCCCCAATTGTGACATCATGACCTGACCCAAAATCAAGAGTCAAGCACTCAACTGACTGAGCCACCCAGGTGCCCCTCACTTTGAGCACTTTAAAGAAAATAGCCACAAATTCTAACTTGGTCACCATTTACACAAGTACTTAGTTTTTAGAGGATTTGAAAGACAACACAATTCAGACCAAATGGAAAGTGTTTGGCAATTAAGAGTAAACTTTTTTTTTAATGTTTTTATTTATTTCTAGGAGAGAGAGAGACAGCGTGAGCAGGGGAGGGTCGGAGAAAGAGGGAGTCACAGACTGAAACAGGCTCCAGGCTCTGAGCTGGCAGTCAGCACAGAGCCCGATGCGGGGCTCAAACCCACGAACCGCGAGATCATGACCCAAGCGAAAGTCGGACGCTTAACCGTCTAAGCCACCCAGGTGCCCCAAGAGTAAACTTTTTAAAATGAAAAAAAGTATGGTTGGAATATTTACTATTGCATAATTCAATCTCAGAAAATAATACAGGGTTGACTGGAAAACTTTGAGTGCTCAATCAATATAGAAGAGTTGGCAGGGCCCAGATCAATAGCCACAGTCAATATAAGCAGAATTATAGGATTATAATGGCAGTCTTCTGGTATTCATTTTGTTTTCACTCTAGCTTCTGGCTGAGCTATACACTCACTTCATCATGAATTTTCTGGATTTAGGGAGGATCATACTGGACTAAATGGCAGAGCTGACTTGAAACAGGACATAGCTACTTAAGTCACGGGCTCAGAGACACTAACCCTGCAGTGGTATGGCTAAAGCCACCTAAATCACATTTAGAACCTGCACCCCCAGTTTGGAACTCTTCAGGAAGGCTATGTCTACTTATTACCTGGATATTTTTTGCAAAGTTGACCTTTTCTGATTTAAATATATACTTTATCTACATCCTTAGCAACAATACCTATAAAATTATAGGTCTTGTGTGCCAATTGTGGTCTTTTTCTAGTTTAAAGTATATATGTATATAAAACAATTTTTTTAACAATTTGACCATTTGTAACCTGAAATCATCTTGCATACCTCATTGGCACACTGAAAAACACTGGCCAGACAAGACTGTTGAAGGTGAACAGACAGGAATGCAAACACCACTTCTCCACTTTCTCCTTAGATAACCTTGGCAGCTTTCTGGACCTCTCTCAACTTGTTTCTTCATACATAAAAGGTTGGTGGGTTTTACAGATACACTCCAAGCCTTTACAAATACCTGGTCTCCAGACTTAGCCCAGAGAATTAATCACAGTTCTTCTCTCACAATGACCCTGCAGACTTTTAGGGGGCCTGAGCACCCCTGTTGAGGTCTAAGGCACTGTCTGACCAGTGGGAATGCTGGCTAGGGTGTCTGCATGAGTTAGAGGACAATGCGGAGTTGGCCAGGCTCTGAGGACTACAGTGTGCTGTTAATCACCACAGGGGCCCATTAGCAAAAAACAAAACAAAACAAAATAAAAAAACAGGTGGGGCTTGCTCTAGCTAGTGTCTCAGATAACAGGGCTCAAAGAGAAATGTGTTCTTTCAAACAGCTGAAGGCATACTTGTGAGATGATAAACTTGTATGCTAAAAGCAGAAATGCAAACTGTGCGTGCAAATTCAGTGGGGAAACCAGGGTAGATTTGGACCCAGTCACAAAGTAGCACTAGTATTACTAGCAACAGCACCAATAGCACCCTCAAACTGGTGAGTCCAGAGGTCACTGGGCCCGGTTTGCTCTACAATGTTCTGGTTTACACTAGTTCTCTCAGAGTAAGTGTTGTAGTGCTCCTTTTAATCTCAAGTGGCCCAGCCTAGGTGAGAAAGTAGACGGTTTCCCTACCAATAACCCAAAGAAAGGAGTTGATCTACTCAAAGTCACACAGTGACCAATAAGGGAGTAGAAGTTGCTTCTTTCAACTCCAGACAATGGGGCCTAGTGGCCAAGGATATGGGCTCTGTCTAGACAGCAAGCCTCCAAAAGCTGGATTGTAATCTCTTTTGCACTTCATCCTGGATCCCAGCATTGCACCTGCCTTCTTGACACAAGCAGGAAGTCTTTTACTGAAATTCTGTCTCTCCTAGAGGACAGAGTGCTCCCAGTT
Organism: Proteles cristata cristata; assembly: GCA_017311185.1. Lineage (NCBI taxonomy): Eukaryota > Metazoa > Chordata > Mammalia > Carnivora > Hyaenidae > Proteles > Proteles cristata. The sequence goes on along the minus strand of JAESUZ010000683.1, from coordinate 165,080 downwards.
CATGTGCTGAATGTCTGCTATATGCAAGGCACAATGCTGAGTGTTCCACAAATCAACATATGTTTTGTGATCCTCAACACAAATCTGTGAGGTGTAATAATTCACCTGTTTCAGAGGGAGCCCCTGAAACAGCACCCTGAAAGAGCTTTAAGCTCTTTCAGAATAATCACAACACAAAGCTGTCTCACAAAGTATGGTCGTATTTTTATAATTGTAGTTGTGGGACAATAAGAGATAGCATTTCCATTTTCTGTTAATCAGATTTTTGGAGTCATTTGCTGACTGACTTTAACATTTGGGGGAGTTGTGTCTCCCCAGTATATTAATAAGATTATTTCGCTTATAGCAAATAAAATACCTAATTACTTTTCTGTAAAAACTAGAGAATGCAGGGTTTTATCCTGCACTGTACAAATATTCAGTACTAAAAACAAGGCTGATATCAGTTAAAAGGGCACATATATAATAAGTTCATTTCTACCATGAGAAAAAAACTACCATATTTTCATTGATTCTCAGATACAAAATGTATTGTTTATGAAATTGGAATACTTCTTACAATCAATAGAATTTTATAATTATAGTTGACAGCATTTTTGTCTTTTTAGATGATATATAATATTGTTTAGATTCCATGAAATATGATAAAAACTTTTTTTATGTTAATCTTTCCTTCCTTTTGAAAATAGAATAATGGTGTACATAAAAATTTTTCATTTAGATTTATATTTATAAAAAGCATAATTATATGTTATATATGAATATGCAAAAGTTAGATATTAAGAAAATCCAGCTTCAGAAGTCTTATTTCATCTTATTTCATAATACCATCAATTGCTCACGCACACATTTCTGTTTTACTAATTTAGGAGAAAAGGTAGGGTATTCCTTTTAATTACAGAATGTTTTTAAAAGATGTGTGGCTTTATTTTATTTAAATATATAAGAAAATTGCGGGCACCTGGGTGGCTTAGTCAGCTAAGCGTCTGACTTCAGCTCAGGTCATGATCTCGCAGTCTGTGGGTTCGAGCCCTGCATCTGGCTCTGTGCTGACAGCTCAGAGCCTGGAGCCTGTTTCAGATTCTGTGTTTCCCTCTCTCTCTCTGACCCTCCCCAGCTCATGTTCTGTCTCTCTCTGTCTCAAAAATAAATAAATATTAAAATTTTTTTTAAATATATATATATAAGATAAATTGTAGAACTATCAAAGCGTAGCTAAGTAGTGGTTCTATTGGCCAAATAATGATACATTATTTGACTCATTCTAATACTTTCTAATGATTCGTATGTGAATTAAACTTGGTAGTTTCTAGCTTGTTCAAGAATAGCATGTTTTAAAAAAAACAATAGCATGTGTTCTTGCTTATTTTTCTATCCATATAACATAAATATAGTTTTTTAAATAAATTTATTTAGGTTTCCTCAGGTGTTTTGTTTTGTTTTGTTTTTTAAGTAAGCTCTATACCCAATGTGGGCCTGAACTCAAGACATTAAGATCAAGAGACACATGTTCTACTGAATGAGCCAGCCAGGCACCCCAAGATTTCCTTAGTTTTAACCCAATGTCCTTTTTCTGTTCCAGGATCCTATTCAGGAAAACAGATTACATTTAGTTTTCATATCTCCTTGGGCTCATCTGGGCTGTAACAGTTCCTTAGAATTTACGTGTTTTTGATGACCTTGACAGCTTTGAGTCAAATATTTTGTAGAATGTCCTTATATCATAATTCTTGTTGTTTCTCTTTGTACATTCCTTGCCTACTTTAACACAAAGCAGATTGTGAAAGTGCTATGATTAAAGATACATTATAAAAGTATGAGAGAGAGGGAGAAATAAATTTTGATGAAGATCAGGGAAGGCTTCTCATCACAAGTAAAGCCCAAGCTTGCTGTTAAACATATTATTTGTATTGTGGTGGATAGGAGGAATGAACATGAGCGATGCAAGTCATAGTGTAGTGACAAACTGATAGGATTGTAACATGTTTATTAAAGGTGTAATTAGAAGTAACAGTGTAAAGTTTGGTACCTGGCTGAGGGTTTTTCCCTCCTGACACCAAATGTCTGTTTTATAATTCTGACACTAACTACCCAGAGTTAGATTTTACAGGTTTAAGGGTTCCATTCCACAAGACTGTCCTCACTTTAGATGCTAGTTGTTGGTATCAGGTCCCCACTAAGTTTACCCATGCTTCTGTCTGACGGTTACAAAGCTGGGTGTTTTCACACCCACACCACTACAATTATAGTTTATTATAAAGGATACTGATGAACTCCCAGATGTAAGGATGCGTAAGGTGAGGTCCACAGAGGCCTGTGGACTTTGGTGTGCCAACCTCCTGGCAGATAGATGTATTTGGAAGTTTGGGAGCTTTCTAAATTCCCTTCTTTAAAAATTTTTACTAAGATTTAAGCATGTAGGTATGGTTGATTAAATCATTGGCCATTGATGATTAAACTCAGTTTTCAGCCTCTCTCCCTCCCCAGAGGTTGGGGTGGGGCCAAAACTTTCAAGCTTCTAATCAAAGCAACCTGACTCTATCCTGAAGCTATCTAGTGGCCCAGCAAGGGTCATGTCATTAGAACAATTACCACCATCAATTACAAGGTAACCTAGAGGAAAAAGTGGAGAATGAGAAGACATACATAAGTGGAAGAACAAAAGTGTCAATGTGTGAAGGAGAAATAATAAAGAGGGAGATTGAGGTGGAAAGAGAGATGAGCAGGTCCCTATCCTTTGACGGATAAGTTAGAGAAGGAGACTGTGCCCCTCAGAGTCACTGTCATCATCTTATTTGCCAATGCTCTTAAATGATATATATATATATATATATACATACACACAGCTGTCATAAAAAGCAACATATTCCAGAACACTGCAAGTGTTGGTGGAGGATTGTTTAACTTCCTATTTCTAGACTACTCCAGTTAAGCCAATTTGTTCTCATTTTGGGCTCCATCTGATACTCTGAACCTAGATTTGGTTCTAAAATGCCCCCCTCTTAAGCAGCTAATTTTAACTCTTTTGATCCTTTTTTGCTGCTATTTCTATAAATATAATCTTACTCTCTTTTGTGGTTGACAATGGTCTTTCCTTCTTTCCTCTTGCTACTCGTCATTGGGTCATTCATCTATTTCACTAACACTTTTTTGAACACCTACGATGTACCTTAATAAATTTAAGCTCCAGGACAGCAGGGACCTTAAATGCCTTGGCAATTTTTGTATATCCAGTCCCTGAATATTTCTGGTACAAATGTCAATAAATATTAGTTGACAGGATGAATCAGTATTATATTGAACACTATATACACAATTAAAATAAAAATTCTGTTCTCACGGATTTTATAATAAAAGAGTGGAGGGGAATGGGAGCACCTAGGTGGCTCAGTCAGTTAAGCATCTGACTCTTCATTTTGGCTTAGGTCATGATCTCAAGGTTAGTGAATTTGAGCCCCACGTGGGGCCCTGAGCTCACAACGCAATGTCTGCATGTTATTCTGTCTCCCTCTCTCTCTCGTACTCTCTCACTCTCTCAGAAATAAATAAATAAACATTTAAAAAAACACAGAAGAGTGGGAGAACATAATTTCTTCAAATGATTACAGTAAAGAATTGTTTTTGAAAGTCAGAGAGGAGAAAATCTCCATGTAGTTTGGACCACAAAAGACTATATCTTCAGTGAAAAGGAATTGGAAATAACCTTACAGGAGGGGCAGTAAGAAAACTTTCTTGTCTAGACCTTGGCTGTGGGTGGGAGGAATAGAAACATCTTTCTTGAGAATTTATAAACACAAGCCTGACTTCAGAGGTTTGCAATATGAATTTATCTGTGTGGTCCCCAAGACCATCAGACTGAGGGTTTAATTTAAGGTGGCCAAGCTTGCAGGACTTTGGTAGGAATCACACAAATTCTCTCCGAAAGAATACAACTTCACTGCAGGCCTCAAAAAATTTCCATGGATAAAATTCCAAAGATCAACAGCTCACAGAGAACAAGAGCTCACAGGCACTCTGGCTAAGAGCCAGCAGAAACAACTGAGAACAGTACCAGACTTCACTTAGACTCTACCTATTGACATTATTAGGTATAGAATGCAAACATAGCAAAATTTAGTTTATAAACAGGGACTTCAAAAAATGAGCATGGAATAGGAGACTTAAAAAAGATCAAGAAGATTTGAAAGGCAACTAAAAGACGTTTGAAAATAAAATATAGTTATGAATACAGTAATTACAAATGGGTCACTGTGACCTCTGTCAGCTCGGTCATTTGAGGGTTGGGGCAGAATCAAGTAGTCAGCTGAAGAGTTAATAGCAGTAAAACTTATGTTTTTTGTGTTTTTCCCATATGCGCGACATTTTACAATTTTAAATTATTAAATAGAAGTTAGTGAGTGATGAAAAAAATAAAAAAGGTAAGTATAAACTATTTCTAATACCTTTCAGTGGTGACAAAACTGATGGTGATGAGGGAAGACAGGGAATCCCTTCCTCCTGTGTGTGTGTGTCTCAGCACCCTCAGGTAACAATCCTACTTCCTTCTCTTTGACTAAAGGAAGATGGGAGACGCCATAAAGGGAGGGAGGCTGGGAAGATAGGTGAGAGGGAGAAAGAAGATTAAGAATAAGAACAAAAGGCAAAGTAAAAGGGGAAAGGAGGGAGGGAAACCCCATTTAACTACAGCCAGGGACCCCCTGGATCCTCTGCTGGACTTTGTGGCAATGAAGAAGAATACAAAGGTGGGAGAGACATGGCGGCCACGTGAAGTACATTCTAGATCAACCAGCTTGAAAATGCACATTATATTAAGATTTAACTTTTTCATTGTCAATCACTAATTACAATTGAAAACTTCACGCTAACCTAAACCTCTCTAATTTCATTTTCAACTGGATTTGAACCTAACCAAAACCGACAAGCTCCATTCAGCAAACCTTGAAACATCACTGCTTCTTAAAAATAAAAAGTGTAAAGTAGGACATTCAGTTGTCAGCTTGAATTACTTTCCCCTTTTTTTAGAAGCATGGCCTAGAGCACGGGGAAAGGCATGAAACCCACTATTTGAGTTCATAGATCTATAGAAACATAATTCATCTTCTTGATTTTAGTAGTAGTAAGGATTAAACATCTATCCAATACCTTTGAATGAGGTTCAAAGTCATGTAATATTAAAAAAGCACAATATGATTTTCAGACAAGTAGAACAGGTATGTCCATTTTAGTTCTTTTCAAAATGGCAAGTCAAAGCATATCTTGTTTCACATACAAAATAATAGCATAATTATGTAATTAGAAGCAATATTTCTCAATTCTATTCATTGTTCTCTCATCTTATTTTACAAGGTACTTTAGAATGACCATTACATTTTCTCCACATTATGCTTCTATTTGAAAAGTAGCCTGACATTGAGATGTTGCATTCATTATGACTCATTATATTGCAAATGTTATAATCCAACCTATATTGGTTTAAAAGGAGGAATGTGAAAGTTCCTTGAGCACTTGACTCCATAGTGCAGAGGGAAACCTGGTGTTAGGTGTGTCTTTATTGAGGATCTCGCTATGTTCTTAGGGTCCACCTCATGTCAGCCAGGCTAGCTCCTCCCATCACATAAAGGTATTGTTGAGCTCCAAGTCCCATGTTCTTCTCATACCATCAAATCCACCTCCAGCAAATGTCTCCCCATTCCTTCTTGGCTCTGATAACTAATGTATGCCACTAGGTTGGAGCTACAGGCAGCGGGATGGGTCTGACTGCCTGGCTTAACTGAATCAGGGATCACAGCTCTCAGGGTTAGAGCAGGGAATTGTCCCTTCTAAGCAGCATTGCTGAGAATGAGAGACACATCGTTTTCAAATAAAACTGGAATAAAAGTATACAGGCATATTTTACTTGTTTATGCATTTTGATCAAGACGCTATGGCCAATTTCTCCCCTTCCCTTTGCTACTCTCATGTTACTTATTTAACAATTATTGAATACCTTCTATGTCCCAGGCACTGTTTTAGGAGTTGGAAATATAAGATTAATGCTTTATTATATCACCCAAAATGGAAACACAATCATATACTTGCAATAAAATATTGTTTTGATGAATTATAATTAAAGTGGAATATATATATAAATCAATATAAAATTAGGATTATTTTCAGTGTGGCAAGGATAATGCTCTGGCTTCCAAGAGGAAGAACATTTCCGAAAGAAAGTTTTCCCTGGAACCAGAATTATGCTCAGGTTTTCTCCATCATCATCCTTTACCCCTAATGGAAACTGCTCAGACTATTAGTTGGTAGAAAGAAGATATGCAGCATCTAAACAGGGTTTTCCTAAAATGTGGAACAGGTTTATATTTCAAGGAAAAAAGAATTCTAACTCTTCTATTGTTTATTATTCAAGCTTAACCATTAAAATAAAAATTCACATATGTGAAGCTGTCTTATATTAATACATATCAGAAGGTAAATATATAGTTCTTTTGGTTAATCTATTCCCCCCCCCCCCCCAGGATATTTGAGGTCACAAAACCAGGGCCTGGGAAAACCAGATTTTAATGAAATTCCTACAAAAAGATGTCTAGAAGCCTTGTTGCTTCAGATGTAGCAAAACAACATCTGATTGGCAAGTGGCCACTTTAAGTTTTCTCCTGCTTGGCCAGAATCCTAAAATTAGTTTTCACAATGTTCTGTTCCCATGTAATTCTTGTGTTGTAGAGAGGCAGAATTGTGAGGTGGGATGACTAGATTCTCACTGCTTGGGTTGGGATTCTTGCTCTGCCTTATGCCTACTATGTGATCTTTCTCTCCCTTTCTGTTTCCTTATCTAGAAGATGAGGATAATAACAGGACCTACCTCAGAGGATGGTTATGAGGATTATATGAATTAATATATGTAAAGTACTTAGCACGCATGGAACATAGTAAATGGCATGTTTGATTAAATACACACCACACACACATACACACATGTGCACACACACTACAAAAACACAGTAATTTCACACGTGTTGTATAGCCGAACTGGAATTACGACTTTTTAATTCCCTTATATAACTTTGAGGGAGTATTTTATTCGACTTGGCTTATTCACTGAAGACTATTAAAACTTGAAGAATTAGACTGGATGTCTCACATACACATGAACTGTCTAACTCTTCCATTTAAGATGCCTATCGCTAGTACTTGTATTTAATAGATGTTTTATAGTGTCATATTTGTGTGTGTTCCTCAACAAGTCCACAATGGGTATAAAAATCCACAAGTATCATGAAAATAAAGGAAGGGAAGATCTCATTTTTAGTGATACCTTCTCAGTGGTGTTCGTTTTCCATTTTATTTTATTTTATTTTATTTTATTTTTTTGAGAGAGAGAGAGAGGAGGGAGGGAGAGGGAGAGAGGGGAGGGGCAGAGAGAGAGAAGAGAGAGGATCTTAAGCAGGCTCCACTCCCAGCATGGAGTCCAATACCGGGCTCAATCTCATGACCCTGATATCAAGATCGTGAGATCATGACCTGAGCTGAAATCAAGAGTTGGTTACTTAACCAACTGAACCACCTGGGTGTCCCAATTATGCATTTCTGAACATATGTCAGCAATGGGAATATAAAGACCAGAAGGAAGCTTTTTCCACCTAATGTCAAAGAAAAGCCACGGCATACTTAAGGAATTCATACTTAAGGAATGAATGCAGGAAAAATGTAATGAGGCATCTGGGACACTTGTTCTTCATCATTTTTGAAATATGTGATATTTCTTAACCAGGGAAGTACTGTGCCTCTAAAAGGCATTCAAGAATGTGCAGATACCTTAAACTTACATAATATTTGTCATCTCTCAATAAATCTGGGGAAGGGGGGGGAGGAAAGTACAGGTGCTTCCAGCATTTAATGGGCTTGGAATAGGAATGCTAAATGTCTTGTAAACAGGGGGGAGAGTCCTGCAAAATGAAAAATTGAGATGCTCAAAATGCCAATAGCACTTGGTCTTCCTGCACTGATGATCACAAAGGATGGTATAAGGCAAACAACTGGCCTGGAACATAGGAGACCTATGCTAGGGACCTGCTTTACCCCACAACTAGCCATCTGACCTTGAGGGAGTTCTGGAATCACTCGAGAAGTCAGTTTCCTCACTTACAAACATAATGGAAGATTCCCTTTCATCACTTAAAAGTCTAAAGATAGTTACTTTGCCTTTTTAATAATAACTTTTCAGCAATATCGTCTCTAAGTGACATAGTGATGTGATAATCTATTTGAAGCCACAACCTTGCACAAATATTGTCCTACAAAGATTCCAATAAGCCTTTAACAAAAGTATTTAGCTTTAATTGGGGTAAAAAAAAATTGAACAAACTTGAATTCAATTTTTACTATTATTCTCTAATTTAATGGATCTGTACTATATTTCAATTTATTCTTATTCAATTTATTCCTATTCCACTAAGTCTGCCTCTAAAAAGTGAGATTACATAAAAATTCAGTAATAACTAATATTATCGTATTACTTCTTCTCAGAAATACATATCAAATAATGCACATGATAAGAAAATGTACATCTGACAAACAGAGCTAATGATCTCCCTTGCAGAGACAATTTATCAGCAAATTCTGACCATATTTAGAGTTGGTCAATTTTAGTGTTTGTCTCTTGAACCTAATAATAACTGTAATTCACCCAAAGTTATTACATTAAATTTGTAACTTATAATATAGGGTTAATTGATTCATAGTATATTTTTTACATTTACATGGTAAGCACCTAAACTTTAGTTCTATCATTTTTATTATATAATTACTTATTTTTATTATATGACTAGACTCTTATTCTATATAAAGTGAACATTATTAAATATTGATGTCAAAATATTGACAAGGAAATCCAGTACAATATACTCTACCTTTGCTTTGCTAAAACCCAAGGATGAAAGTTTCCCACATAACATTTTTCCTCCTAAGAAAAGAAGTTTGTTGTCAATATCACACAAGGCCCTATGTGAAAATGAAGTTGATGTGTGCCACTGAGAGCAGCAGAGACCACTTTCCTTGTAAAAATATTTTAGCCATTTTGAGGCAGGAGAAGTGCTATTTAATTGTGCTCTGAACGTGGGCATTCAGTCCATTCTGACTGATTCACTGATCTGTCCTAACTCTGCAGCTTCATTTTGAGACCCAGGATAAAAAGCCATTACTGGATAGCATTGGCAAACTCCAGATCTAAAATAGATTTCTAAAAAAACTCCCTAAATCTTTGAGCCCCTGACGGGAACAATAAGAACAACAATGACAACAACAAAGTGAGTTTTTGTGGCAAATGACCTAAAATAAGTAAAATCACTTCTTTACCTCCCAACAGCCATTTTTATCCATGTAATTGTTTAAATATACCCTTATCATAAGAGATAAAAGGACATGTGGGAAGATGTTTTGTTTACTTTGTAGGAAAATAAATTACTTTTATTTGAAATAAAATGTCTCTTTATAAATCTTTAAAACTCGTACTTCTAAATAATTGTTTATGTATTATATCAGTAGTTATTGCTAATAACTCATAATATCAGTCATATCCTTGGCTGTAACGGCTAAATGATATGTTTTAAATCTTTTCTTAGGAATCATAAAAAACATATTGTAGTAGTATGAAGCTACCTTAGCTTTTAAAGTACTTTTTTATATAACAGATATGAAAACATGGCCATTCATTCATGTTGTGAACGGAATTCATTTTGAAGTTAAAAAATTTTTTTTAATGTTTATTCACTTTTGAGAGAGATAGAGCACAAGTGGGGAAGGGACAGAGAGAGAGGAAGACACAGAATCTGAAGCAGGTTCCAGGCTCTGAGCTGTCTGTACAGAGCCCAACACGGAGCTCGAACCCACAAGCTGGGAGGTCATGACCTGAGCTAAAATTGGATACTTAACCAACTGAGTCATCCAGGTGCCCCAAAAAGTTAAAAATTCTTTATTTTGCTAATAGTTCATTTTTCTCATTATAAAATGATTGTGTGCTTATTATGAATTATGGATAATAATAAAGGTAAAAATTAAGAAAAATATATATCACAGTCTCTTAAAGAAAATCATAGTTAGCATTTTGGTATATATCTATCTGTCTATCTAATGTTATGTTAGATACATTACATGTTAATTAAATACATTAATGTTTTTAAATTAAATTGTAATTGTGCCAATTAAATAAATTAACATGAATTTATGCAAAGTAAAACATATGCATAGTTTAAAATCAAGGAACACTATAAGATTTGTAACAGTAACTCCCTCCCTTTCCTACCTCTGAGCCTCTATTCCCAAAATTAACAGTTATTTTCAACATCCAGTATTGTCTCCACATTCAAAAATATCCACAACCTGATCCCCAGAACCTATGAATATGTTACCTTACACAGTAAAAGGGATTTTGCTGATGTGATGAGTTAAGCCCTCTTGAGATGGGAAAATTGTCCGGGGTTATCTGGGCGGAATGGATGAAGTAATCACAAGGGTCCTTATGAGAGAGGCAGGAGGATTGGAGTCAATAGTAGGAAGTATAATGATAGAAGCAAGAGGCTGGAGTGATGCAAGGAAGTCCAGTTAATAGTCCATCTGCACACCTAGCAAAGAGGCAGCATCCTGTGCCAGCCAAGTGAGTGAGTTGTCTTAGACTTCAGCCCTGAAAGGCAAATAATGCAGGTGGCTTCTGGAAGGTGAAAAAGATGAAAGAAGTGGATTCTTCTTGCACGGCCTCCGGAAGAAACCAGTCCTGCTGACACTTTGACTTTCTCCCAGTCTAATTGGTCTTGGACTTCTCTATAATAACTATAAGAAAATACATTTGTTGTTCTAAGCCACTAAGTTTATGATGATTTTTATAACATCCTGTTACTTTTTTATAGGACCCTGTTCTTATTTTTTTCCAACATGCAGATTACTTTCTCATTTCTCTGAAACTATTATTTATTTTTAGAAATTAGTTTTCCTCTTGTTCTTGTACATTGTCTCTGATTTTGGGGGATCCTCTTTTCTGGTTTGTTTTTCCCACTGTTTTATTATTTTGGAGAGGTATTTATATTTTAACAGTGAAACCCTGAAAAACTGTGAGGAAGCATTGTCTAAGTGGACAGATTGATCCATAGGAGAACTTTGGTATATAGATGGTAATTGATGGGCATATGGCTCTTTTACTGCAAGCTCTCTGCTTCTTTTCCTCTTGCTTCATAATAAGTTACCCTAAAGTTTTGTGGCTTAACATAATAATTTTATTTTGATTAATACTTTTGTGGGTCAAGAGGTTCAGCTGGGCAGTTCTCAAATGGGGTGTCTCATGTATTTGCAGTCAGATGTCAGCCGGGGTTGTAGTTATAACCAGACTCATCGGGGCTGGAGTCGAAGATAGCTCACTCAATTGACTGGGAGTTGATGCTGGCTATTGGCTTCCTGATCAGATGGATAATCAACTGGATCACCTGCATGTGGCCTTTGGAATATAGCAGTCTCAGGTAGTCAAACTCCTCTCGATTCCAGAACAAGCAGCCCAAGAGAACAAGGTGGATGCTTCTTGATCTTTTATGATCAACCTATAGAAGTCACACAGTGTTATTCCTCTTTATTCTCTAGATTGAAGCAGTGATATGCCCACCCAAATTTAGGGGAACTGGATATAAACCTCATCATTCAAGTGGAGAAGTGTGCAGATTTCGGAGATTAATTATTTATTCTGTTCCATTGATCTATTTGTCAGTCTTGATACCAATAGTATAGTTTTGTAATAAATCTTGAAATCAGGTGGTGTTATTTTCCCAAACTTGTTCTTCTTTTTCAAAGTTTGATGTAGCTATTTTAGGTCTTTCATATTTTCAAATGAATTTTATAATCAGTTTGCCAACTTCTAAAAAATGGGGGGGGATGCTTCTGAGATTTTGATTCTGATTACATTGAATCTATAGACCAGTTTGAGGAGGATTAACATATTAACAATATTGAGTCCTCTGGTCCTTGATCATGGTATATCTCTCCACTAATTTAGGCCCTCTTTAATTTCATTTTTCAATGTTGTTCTTTTTCAGATCTAGGTCTTTCATATCTTCTTCCAGATTTATCCTTAAGTTTTTCATATTTTTTATGCTATTGTAAACGATATAGATTTTTTGTTTCAATTTCCAATTGTTCATTACTAGTGTATAGAATATGCAATTGACTTTTGTATATTGATCTGTATCCTACAACCTTGCTAAACTCCTGTATTAGTACCAGTAGCTTAATTGTAAGTTCCACTGGATTTTCCACATAGACAATCTTCATTTGTGAATAAAGACAGTTTTATTTCTTCACTTCCAATCTGGATGCCATTTGTTTCTTTTTCTTGACTGATCATGTTGGCTAAAACCTCCAGTACAATATTGGATAGAAATGGTAAGAGCAAACATTCTTCTTTTATTATCTGTGAGTTTAGATGGAAGAAAATCTGTCTTTTACCATTAAAGTTTAGCTGTAAAGTTTTAATTTTTTTAAATATTTATTTTTGAAGGAGAAAGAGAGAGAGAGAGAGAGAAAGAGAGCGAGCAGGGGAGGGGAAGAGTAAGAGAGAAAGACACACAGAATCTGAAGCAGCCTCCAGGCTCTGAGCTGTCACCACAGAGCCTCATGTGGGGTTCAAACCCATGAACTCTGAGATCATGACCTGAGCCTAACTTGGACATTTAACCAGCTACACCATCCAGGTGCCCCAGCTGTAGGGTTTTATACATATGCCCTTTATCAGGATAAAAAACTTCTCTTCTTTTTAGTTTGTCAAATGGTTTTACTGAGTCTGTTGAGATGATTGTATGGTTGTTGTTTTTTCTAGTTTGTTTATACGGTGGTTTATATTGAAGGATTTCAAATATTAAAACAACATTGCATTCCTGAGATAAATCCCATTTAGTCATGAACTATTACCCTTTTTATATATAGTTGTATTTGATTTGCATTAACATTTTGTTTGGAATTTTTGCATCTATGTCAAAGAGGAATGTTAGTCTGTATTTTTCTTTTGTTTTTAATGTCTTTAATGCTGATCTCATAAAATGAATTGGGAAACAGTCCCTACTTTTCAATGTTCTGTAGACTTGGTATTATTTCTTCCTTAAACATTTGGTAGAATTCACTGGTGAAACCGTTTTGGTCTGGAGTTTTCTTTGTGGGACGGTGTTTAACTAGAAATTTAATTTTAAAATATATACATGACTATTTGCCTTATCTATTTCTTTTTTAGTGAGCTTTGGCAATTTGTGTCCTGCAAGAAATCTTATCTATTTGTTGAATTTATTGGCATAGTTAGTAATATTCTCTTCTTTTCCTTTTGACATTTGTAAAATCTCTAAAGATGTAAACTTTCCATTTGTAATATAGACACTTTATGCTTTCTTTCTTTTTTGTCCTTATTAGTTTGGCTAGAGGTTTGTCAATTTTATTGATCTTCTCAAAGAACTGGCTTTTAGCTTTATTGATTTCTTTCTATTTTTTATTTTCTACTTCATTGATTCCATTTTATTATTTTTTTCTCCTGCCTACTTGGGGTTTAATTTGCTCTTCTTTTTTTATTTCCTTAAAGTAGAGGCTGATGTTACTGATTTGGGAGATTTTATTCTAATATAGGCTGTAAATTTCTCCCTAGCCACTGCTTTAGTGACATTTCAGAAATTTTGGTATGTTTTCAATTTTCATTCCATTTAAAATACTTTCTTATTTCATTTTGACTTGTTTTTCTTTGCTTTATGAGTTATTTAAAAGTGTTCTAGTTTTCAAATATTTTGGAATCTTGCAGAGTTTCGTCTGTTATTGGTTTCTAATTTAATTCTGTTATTTTCAAAGAACTCATTTTGTATGAATCAAATCATCTCAACCTTATTGAAACATGTTTTCTGGCCCAGAATATGGTCTATCTTGGCAAATAATCTGTGTGTACCTGAAAATTATGTATACTCTGCTGTTGGGTGGAATGGTTTATAAATGTCAATTAAGTTTTTCAGTATTATTTGCATTTTCTGTATCTTTATTGATTTTCTGTCTGCTTATTGTATCAAAATTTGAGATAGACATATTGAAATCTGCAACAGTACTAGTGGATTTGTGAATTTATTTTTTCACTTCTATCCATTTTTGCTTTATGCATATTGAAATTCTGTACAAGGTACATAAATGTTTAAGATTGTTATCTTAACTTGATGAATTGGCTCCATTATCCATAGGAAATTACCTTATTTTATACCTGGCACTAGTCTTAGATGTTAAATTTGTTTTCTCTGTTATTAATATAGCCACACCAACTTCCTTCTGATTAGTGTTGGCATAGTATATTTTTTCCATACTTTTAAATTATTTTTGTCTTTATATTTGAAGTGGGCTTCTTATATACAGCATACAATTGGATCTTATTTTTTACCTCAATCTTACCATCTCTATCTTTAAATTGGGGCATATACATAATTTTTATTTAATGTATTTATTAATACAGCTGGATTTGAATATATGATTATACTATTTGTTTACTATTTGTCTACTGTGTTTTGCTTATCTTTTTGGTTTTCCTGACTTGTTTTGATTAGTTAAATATTTTCTGATTCTATTTTATTTCATTGTTTGCCTATTAGCTAGAACTCTTTGCTTTTTAGTTTAGTTGTCACTTTAGGGTGTATAGTATATATATTTTTAACTTATTACAGTCTATCTTTAAAGTGTCATACCACTTTGTATATAGGATAGCATTTCAACAGTTTGCTTCCATTTTCCTCTCCTTACCTTTGCAAGTATTCTTATAATACATTTTACTTTCTCATATATTCTAAACCACAGGCTACACTGTTATTAGTTTTATTTAATTACAGGTATTCATAGTAAGAAACTTAACTAAAAACTTAAATAAATAAAAAAATCATATATGTTTATGATAACCATGGAGTTACCATTTCTAATACTCTTACTTTTTTCTGTAGATCGTATTTCCATCCAGCATCATGTTCCTTCTGACTGAAAAATTTCCTACACCATTTCATGTAATGTGGGCTTGCTGCTGATGAAATTGGTTGGCTTTTACATGTCTGAAAAGTATTTTGCCTTCAATTTTGAAAGATACTTCGGGAGCTATGGTGTTCTGGGTTGACAGTTTTTCCTTTCACTACTTTAAAGATTTTGCTCTACTCTCTTCTCACTTGCATTGTTTCTGATGAGAAATCTGATGTCATTCTTTCCTTTGTTCCTCTGTATGTAATGAGACCTTTTCTCTGGTTGCTAGGATCTCTTTATCACTGGTTTGGAGAAGTTTGATTGTAATGTGCTTTGATATAATCTTCTTCATGTTTCTCATGCTTGAGTTTGTTCAGCTTCTTTGATCTAAAGCTATTACAACATAGTGCTTTATTCAGAAGAGGTACTAATGTAAAAAATTCATATAGATAAAATGGAAAAAGCCCTGAATGATGCTACAAAATTGTTAACTTTATTAAATAAAGACCAGTTCATAACAGAATGTTTAAAATTGTGTTGTCATTTGGATGAAGAGCACATAAATCTTCTGTTACACTTAGAAATCTTGTGGCTTGGCTTAGCAGACAAAGAGTTGCAATAGTATGTTTAAGCTAGAAGGTGAACAGGAGGATTTGCAAGAAGTAATATAGGTCACATTCTGTTGTGTGTTTATATAGGTCACATTCTGTTGTGTGTTTTGAAGAGGAAGTCTGCAGCTACTAGCTACTAAGGTATTTTTTTCATTACATGAACCAGTGTACCAAGTATTCACAAGACCCTAGAGAAAGTAGTTTGACTTCAAGTTACAAGATTCTTCAATTTGTAACAATCTGGACCTTTAGGAAAAATTATATTGCAGTCAGAAATCTTGATATTTTCCCATATGAGAGTGAGGAAGCTAGGAAGAGGTAGCTTATTGAAAACCACCTGGAAGAAACCACCAAATAAAATGGAAGAGTATTGGCTCTTTCTTTCAATACAGGGTTGAGAGACCTTTTGAATCTTCTGCTCAGCCTGAAGCCAAAAAGCCAAGATTGTGAGAGTTGCAGTCTGATCATTCAATCAAGTGGAGGTTTACCATTCTGTCTCTGGACAAGCTGAGATATCTGTGAAGGAAGAGTATATTGCTAATCATAGCAAAGCAGCAAACATTTCACTGAGGCTTTCCTGTACTCATTACATTTGTGAGCAAGCTGTGACTGGCTTAAGAATCATGAGCAGGAATGAAAATTATCTCCTTT
This sequence comes from Proteles cristata cristata, assembly GCA_017311185.1. Lineage (NCBI taxonomy): Eukaryota > Metazoa > Chordata > Mammalia > Carnivora > Hyaenidae > Proteles > Proteles cristata. The sequence goes on along the minus strand of JAESUZ010000683.1, from coordinate 148,839 downwards.
TTGTTGAAAATGAAGGTCTTGCATGCTTACCTCAAGTTTGATCTAGAAGTAGATAATTGTGCAATTGCAAAACAAGCACAAGTTTTATGTTATTTTATTCTTTATTTCTAGTTTCAAAATGACAATTTTTATGGATGGGTAAGGATATAAAAGAGATTTTAAAAAGCTAACATATAATAATTTCCCAACTCCTAGGCCTGTAGTTGAGCCTAATCATGTTATTCAGAAAGAAAATTATTTTTCAAAGCTTTATATAAAACTACACCTTATGATCTATTTTCATTCATATTCTGTTGGTTTATGGTTTAGTAGCCGTATTAACTGCAATGTCAATAATTTTTTATGTTGTCGGTAAGTTTTAATTAAATCAATCTGTAACTTATTTAAATTACATCAGCCAAACCTATCTTCAGAAGAAGTAAATTACGTTTTTTGGCTTAAGCCAGCTATTTAACAGAAATTTATTACGTTTGCCTTAGGTTGTTTTGATATTTATGAAGAGGAAAGTAAGACATTAATTTCAAGACAGGTAAGTCTAATTTCTTTTTTCAAGAAAATTTGGGTAAAGTATCATTTTAGTTTTCTATAGGGAAAATATCACAGCTTACCTTGTTGGCTGATTGTAGAGTAGAAGTTTATGATAAACATGTAGCCCTTCTTAGGTGTGGCAACCATGAGAATGTGCCTGGCAGAGCCCTAGCTACAGGGATGTGGCTGACCAAGGGTGCTGGGCTCTAAACTCCACTGTGCTGGTGCTGAGGTCACAATTCCCTTGAACTACTCTCAGTTGGAGACTGAGTATGGCTGGAATACTGAGGTCGACCCATTCCTGGATGTCCTTAGGCTCTTCTGTTGCCTGATCTGGGCAAAAAGACTCCATGAGAGCCTTGCTGACCCTTCCTCAGGCTTCATGGCAATCTAGGATACTTCCACCCAAACTTCCTTCTCTTTTACACAAGATCATTTGTGCTTTGCAGTCTGATGGTTCTACCAGTCTTCCCAGTCTCTTTCTCTCAAAGGTCCTTCCCTAATAGAATCCTTGCGTATGTAATCCTGTTTTGGGGTCTTGGGGGACTTGAGCTAACATCCTGGATCCAGTTAAAAAATCAAGTAGGAAATAAAAATGAAAAAAAAAAAAGCCAAATTTTCTTTGCTTAGGCTAGCAGCTTATGTTAGGGTTGTTCTTTTGTGGGGAGAAAGAACCACAAAAAGATTACACTAAGTTATCCACATCTATTGACAATTATTATTGGATTATTATATCTATAATCTACCAAGCACATTAATGTCCTGTGATTTGTAGATATAAGAATATTTGTATAGGAGTACCTGAGACTTGAAATTATTTCAAGAATCTCTCCAGGGTTAAAAGACTGAAAATTGAATGTACAAGGTTGTTTCTGACCTTCTTCACTCAATCTCTTCTAATTTCATGATCCTCTGGATGTTATATTTTGTATTGAAGCTGAAATGTTCTGCTCCCACTTTGCAAGTCAAAATAGCTGAGTCCAATTCTTGTCAACACAGAAGCCCACCCCAAAAGCCATTTCCTGCATTTTACCTCTTTGTGTGAGTTGTGGGGTCTTTGATAGACTCTATCTGGACTGCAGTTACAAGGCCAGATTCTGGTCCTGGAGAGATTGCTAAATTTTGCAAGATTATTAAGACATAATTTGTGTATAGTGATAATATGGGATTGCTGTTCACAGATTTAGGGGAGAAAAATCAGTATTTAGATATTAAGCACAGCAAAAATCCCAATTGCTGTAACTGACTGTCACAATTACAACTAAGAGAGGGGCAAAGTCTAGTATTTAAGAACATTCTGCTTTGGAATAAATCTGCTTGAAACCTGTCTCTATCACTGACTATCACATTTGGCAAGTTACATTAGTTCTCTAGTTTCCATATCTACAGAAATATGAATAATAATGCCTACTTAGAAGAATTAAATGCAAAAATATATGTAAAGTGTTAGCGCAGTGTAATCCTTGTTAAAGGATAGCTCTGTCTTTTTTTTTTTTTTTTTTTTTTTTTACTGTTTATTTATTTATTTTGAGAGAGAGGGATAGAGAGCCAGCAGGGAGGGACAGAGAGAGGGAGAAAGAATCCCCAGGAGGCTCTGCACCTTCAGCACAGAGCCCAGTGCAGGGCTCAAACCCACGAACCAAGAGATCATGACCTGAGCTGAAACCAAGAGTCAGACGCTTAACTGACTGAGCCACCAGGTGCCCCAATAAAGGGTAGCTCTTATCATTAGCAGGGATAATATGATATAATTTTCCATCTGAGTACTATACTATAGAGTCATTTTGCATCTTACACTGAGATCATATTCTTTTCATAAGTTAATTTTTATTATTAAAAAAACATAGGAACAAATTTTAAAAGCCTCGAGGATGCTGAGTCTTCCACCATCCAGCGTGTGCACTTATCTTCTATTTCCCTACTTAAAGGCCCTCATCTCACTCCCGTTCTCCATGGCGTCTTTAAGCCTGGAGTCTCTCCATTCATTCTCTCCAAAGAATAAATGCTTGAGGGGAAATGAAGGGCTCAGACACTGTGGGACTAACCAAGGGTAAGAGAGGGGCCCTGGCCATGCAGGCAAGTGTTCCAGCAGGTCCTCCGTTTTTAGACCCTGGCCTCACCCAATTCTGAAGCTGTTGGCGCCTCCACTTGCACAGGGCAGATGCCCTCATCTCCCATGTGGGGTGACCCCCTCTGCAGTTCCCAGGTTGTCACTTCTTGAGGCTGTCACTCTGATAAATTTGCTACCACTCCTCCATCTACTTTCCCTCTTCTGACAATTTGTTGCAATATGTTTCCTGTGGTTCTCCTGGTAGGACAGCCCACAATACTAACCATCTTTAGCCTTCTCTCTTGTTCACCTCCATCTGGTTCACTGACGCCCTGGGGCTATGTGTTCCAGGCCCTTTGGAGATTAACATACCCACCAAGGCTGGGATAGAGGAGGCTTGACTTTGGCCTTCTGTAAATTTAAGGATAACATAGTCTCTCCCCTTCTTAACACACAGGTGGTACCATGAGATCTAAATGTTAGATGTGAATTAGGTGCGTGTGAACACTTTGATCTCACTACGGGGAGCTCTGCAGGTATCCTCGTCCAATAAAATTTGTAGATTAATATCCAGACTGCGGAGAATAACTTCACAGCTGGGATATAGCCTGTCTGATGCCCCATCATTAAGGTACCCTGATTAAAACTGTGTAAACTGTATGGAGTAGCCGGTTTTGTTTTTCAGTTTCAAAGTGACTGGGGAGGATTTCCCTTCCCCACTTTCTAACATCCCCCTTCAATTCTTTTTGTCCTTGTGAGTTAATATTTTTATAAATTCCTTTCGTATCATTTCAGAAAGATTTGGAGGATTGGGAAAGAAGACAAACACATGTGGTCAATTACTGTTTTTAAACTTGACGTAGATGTCACATTCTATTACCAACACATGTGATAAAAATTGCATTTAGACAAAATTTACCTTGAACTCATATAATATGGAAAGAAAAATATCCCAGTCAGCTTGGTGAGCTGCTCTCACTGTGAGAGGCACACAGGACCCTCGGCATGGGAGAATGACTTCCATTGCCCACATCATGGTCTCCTCTGAACGTGACCTCTTACACTGACACAGCAAGTGGAGTTTGTTATATATTCCTATTCTATTATGAAAATTATAGGGTGGCTCAGTTGGTTAAGCATCTGACTTGGGCTCAAGTCATGATTTTGTGGTTCATGAGTTTAAGCCCTGCATCAAGCTCTGTGCTGACAGCTCAGAAGCTCAGAGCCTGAAGCATGCTTGGGATTCTGTGTCTCCTTCTCTATACCCCTCCCCGGCTCACACTGTGTCTCTCTCTGTCTTTCAAAAATCAATAAAAACATTTAAAAAAGAAACTTAGAAAAATATAAAATATAAATACAAAATATGCAAATTTCATATAAATATATAATACATAAATATAAACATAATAAAAATAATTTTGTTTTGTTTTGTTTTTACTTCTAAGTCCTTGAATAAATGAAATGTGTACAAGATGATAAATGTAGCTCTACTAGTTTCTGAAATTCCTCCATAAAGAGTTTGGTATAAATGAATCTAAGCTGAACACGTAGGCAAAGTTAAGAAATCATGACAGAGGGAGAACTTGGTAGGTAACAACTAAGGCCTGGACAATAGCTAAGCTCACAGTACCTGAATCAGAAACACATTCTTTCTACTTGGCTCTTTGCACTCTTACTCTTTGCTCTTCCTGTGCTGTGGACCCCACTTCAGCACACTTGGAATCAAATTAAAATTGTGGAAAGGCTTTGAGCAAAAGGTTGGTTTAGCTTTCCACTGCACACCTACTAATGAATTGTATTTTTCATTTTTATTCACAGAATTTGAAATAAAACCACCTTTAAAATGACATAATGTATTGTGTAAGCACTTTACACTTTGAATAATTCAGTTTTTTTTTTACCTCAGTTAGTCTTCACAGTAATTCAGTAAAATAGATACTGTTATTACCCTAATTTTACTGATTAGTAAACTAGGGTTTAAGAGAGTTGAGTAACTCCTTCAGTTCATTCAGTGACAGGACAAGATTCTGTGATTTTTTTTTTTTTTTTTTTAACCACAGTACCCTGAGTTGGGGGTGGGGGAGAGAGGGAATCTCTGTTTATTTAATTCAGATATTTAATGGAACATGATCACAAGGGCCAACAATTGCTTCTAAAAGTAAGCTCATAGCTCTTAGAATAAACAAAATTTTAGGAGTGACAAAGAGAGGAACTAGAGAGAAAAATATTTTGTACTTGCCACTCACCGTAAATAGGTGATTATGATAACTGTGAACTCAAAGTTTTCTGGATATCTAGGTAAGAGTTTTTTTCAAAACATATCGGATTCAAGAATCAAGCTGATCTAATATTGCTATTCTCTACACTGAAACTTGGAGAAGTAGTTATTAGAATTACCTTTTAAAAAGTGTCTAGTTCTACTTGAACTTTATAAGGCCCCATATTTACTCGTGCTAATGAAAGCCTTTCTGGCCACTGGCAATCTATTCTAAAACTGTTTAGCTAAAAATGTTAAGTCTGCCAATGGTGGCAATATCGTCTTTAATCAATTTGGTAACTTAAAAAACAATAGCCTCCTTCCCTGTTTTCCCCTTATGTTGCAGCATTACTTAAGATTTATTTCAGTTTGTATTTTCAGACTGCATCTGCTATCAGCCATAGAAAAATGACAGACCTCAAACCTCAAATGATATCCGGACCAGCTATTATATCTAATGAACATATTTTTATAAGCTGACCTTTTTATATTTATAGTTGAATAAAATTGTTTTATGAACAAAGGCATCATTTATTGAAATATATATCTACATAAAGACTTTCATAATAAGCCTTTAAGGTGATTACCAAATGCCTTTAACATTAATAAAACAGAAAACTTTTTCCTGAAATAAAAGAAAATGGCAGTGTTTGGGATCAAGTAATGAAGCTCTTTTACTCAGGAGATCACTAACTGGCTTAACTAGGTATGTGTTAAAGTTATAATGACCAGTTTCTTTTCATAATACTTTCTTGATAGGGGCACCTGGGTGCTTCAGTTGGTTAAGCATCCGCCTTCAGCCCAGGTCATGATCTCAAGTCCAGGTCCATGAATTCAAGCCCTTCATCAGACTCTGTGCTGACAGCTCGGAGCCTGGAACCTGCTTTGGATTCTGTGTCTCCCTTGCCTTCTGCCCCTACCTAGCTCATGCTCTGTCTCTCTCTCTCTCAAAAATAAAATAAACATTAAAAAATTTATAATACTTTCTTAACATGCAGACATATTTTTAAAAAGTTGCCAATGTAACAATTGGTGGAGTTTATTAAAAGAAATCTGCAGAGTACAATAGTAAGTATTTCCTTTAGAATTTGATTTAGAAATCATGTGTGGGCTTAAAATATGGCTTTTCTAAAAGTATCTCTTATTTTGTGCATTTTGTCAGAAAAATATTATAAACAGTTTGACAACTGACAAATTCCAGTTCCTAAAAATAATATCTTCCAGGAATATTTTAGTTCTTTCAAAGACAATGGTCATTGAAAGATTTCTGTCTTTGCTTATAGCATTACCAGTGCATGCAAAATTTCACTGCCTTCCATTTAGGAACAGTACTTTCTGAAGATGATATATAATTGCTTATAAAACATTTCTGAAAAAAAATAACATTACAATGAAAAGCAATATCCAATTTACCATAGAATAAACAATGAAGTTAAAGATTAGTACAATTAAATTTAATCTAGGAGGATCTTAAATCAAGACACAGCAGTTCAGCAATGTGCCTTACAAAACAGAATCAAGAAACCAGGCATAAACTGGCGATAACAAGATTCAGTGTATTTGGTACTCTCACTTCTGTCATGGATATGAACTTTAAGCATATTGGTTTAAGGTTGACTCTAACATTATTAATGCTAAGGATTTTTATGTCCCAATGTATTTTTGTGTAGTTTTAAAATAATGGCCCAATCAGGGCATCTGGGTGGTTCAGTCGGTTTAGCATTAGCCTCTTGATTTCGGCTTGGGTCATGATCACAGGGTTGTGGGATTGAGCCCCACATTGGGTTCCACACTGAGCTTAAGATTCTTGCTCCCTCTTCCTCTGCCCTTTTGCTGCTCATGGGCATGCGCTCGCTCTCTCTCTCTCTCTCTCTCTCTCTCTCTCAAAAGAAAGGCCCAATCAGAAATTCTAAACAAGCTAAAAACTCAACAGAGTTGTGATTGCAATTTTAAGATTTGATAATATTTTGAAAGCATTAACGTTATAACGATATATTCATTTTTCAAGACCATTTAAAAGGAATATTTAAATCAATAAATATTAGTGCTTATGTTTTATTGTATCTATATGTTAAAAGTATATAATTATTTTTAAATAATTTACTTTCACCAGAGGACTAGACAGAATATTTTGGTCAAATGAATTATGTTCTCTAGGATAATACAAATCCACTAAAGGAAAAAAAAAATATTTAGCATTTTTAGGAAATGCATGTTGAGCTTTTCTAATTGAAAAATATAGTTTATATTTATAGTTAAACAGAGATTCTAGGGAAATTAAATATTAGGTAACCTTATATTAATATTGCAATAGTTTATTGGTCTGTTTCTCATATGCTTGACATCTTTATTTCTAATTAACATCTTTCCAAAACATAATGATCTTTTAATGTCTTTGATATAAAAAATGCTGGTCAGACTTATTTTCTTAATAAAATTTGCTCAAAGACCCATAAGGAATAAAATCTATTACTAAATGTAATAATTCAGACTTTTACAAAATAACTTGTAGAGTCCTTCATTTTTTTCTACTTAACAATTGATCCTTGATTTTCACAAAGACCATTTGCTTGTAAGTAATTTCATAGTGATATGTCTTGCTCTACTGCTAAAATGTAAAAGCGGGAACTATTCATAGTGAATAGGAACATAGCTTTTGGGTCCAGATTCAGACTCCTGGGCTTCAAATACCAGTTTTGCCACTTAATATTACTTGTGAGGCTTTGATCAAATGACTTCATCTCTTTGAGTCTCAGATTCCGCACCTATGAGATGGGAATGATAATAATTATTTTTTATAATTTTTTATGTTTTACTTATTTTTGAGAGACAGAGATAGAGTTTAAGTGGGGAAGGGGCAAAGAGAGAGAGGGAGGCACAGAATCTGAAGCAGGCTCCAGACTTTGAGCTGTCAGCATAGAGCCCAACGCAGGGCTTGAACTCCCAATCTGCGAGATCATGACCTGAGCCAAAGTCAGACAGTTAACCAACTGAGCCACCTAGGTGCCCAAGAATAATAATAATTCTAATCTTGAAGGGTTATTGAAGGTATGAAATGTACTAATACGGATCTAACATTTAAAAAGTATCTGGAAACTAGTGAGGTTGAAAAAACTCTGAGCCATTATGAATATGAATATTTCTTTCCAGAATATTTTATTTCCCAAGATACTGACTCAGCCAGCTAAGCAAAAATGAATCTTAATCAGTATCTCTAAATTTACTGGCTCCAGTAAGCTGTATCTTTTTCATAGGAGTGATGAGATCCCTGAGTACCCTTTCTTTCCATTCCTGGTTCTTGAAAAAGCTCTGCATCTGTGTATTCACTGATTATTTACTTATTTATTTATTTATTTGCAAGGGGAGAGATACTGTAATTACTTAAATTCTGTCTCCCTAACCCTAGTACCTCAGAACGCTATCTTATTTGGAAATAGGGTCTTTGCAGATTTAACTGGGTTAAGATGAGGTCATTAGGGAGGCCCCCACTTCAGTCCTTAAAAAAAGGGGAAATATGGGCACAGAAGGACAAAGTGTGAAGATGGTCATGTGACTGGAGTCATGCATCTAGAAGCCAAGGAATGACAATGGCAAAGACTAGAAGCTAGGAAGAGGTGAGGAAGGTTTCTCTTGTGGAACTATCAGAGAACATGGCCTGAGGTTAGCTTGATTTTGGACTTGTGGTCTCCAGAACTGTGAGACAATCAACTGTTGTTTTAAGCCACCCAGCTTTTGGTACTTTCTTATAGCATCCCAAGGAACCAAACACAGGTGACAGAGATTTATCTACTTTCTGATGACTTTTTCTCACATCTAACGAAAAACTGAGGTGGCTACAATTGATCATTGCCCCCATCTTTTTTTTTCTTGAGGATCATACACTCTGGATATAAAGAAATGAATACTTAATTTCTAGATGCAAATGAATTAATCAAATTATTTTTTTTATTTTTTTAATGTTTATTTATTTTTGAGAGTGAGAAAGAGACAGAACATGAGCAGGGGAGGGGCAGAGAGAAAGGGAGACAGAGAGTCTGAAGCAGGCTCCAGGCTCTGAGCTGTAAGCACAGAGCTCGACGTAGTGCTTGAACTCACAAACTATGAGATCATGACCTGAGCTGAAGTCAGATGCTAACCCGACTGAGACACCCAGCTGCCCCTTAATAAAATTATTTGTGATCAGTGAATTAAAAACATTCATTTCATTCCTTTCATTAAATCACTGTATTATCCTAGAGAACATAATTCATTTGACCAAAAATTGTCTAGTCCTCTTGGTGAAAGTAAATTTTTTAAAAATAAAACATTCTGTGATGAGTCATGAGCACTGTCGCAGGGTGCTGGGGCATTTTGTATCTTCTTATTGATAAACTTTCCAAGGACTATCTTTGTTAATGTCTTTTTTTTTTTAACTCACATTGCTATCTCACATTGCTATTTTTAAAAAATGATCTGCTTTTATATTCCGAGAGACAGATGAACCTGTAAATTAAGTTGTCCTTAGCTTCTTCAGTGCCCACCGCAGTCGTAGACCCACACAGTTGAATTAGCAAGAAATTAACAGATCAGGCAGTTCAACTAATTTATTCCTCAGAGGAAGAAACTGAGGTTAAGGGAGGTTAAGTAATTTAGACTTCTAGCTTTCTTTTCTGTATCATATCACTAAGGATTCAAATATAATTTAAATCACATTTAAAAGGTCAGATTTTCTGGAACTTTTTGTATTCTCTACATGGCTTGAAGCATAATGGGCTACTAAAGAGATAACTGTTTAGTGGGGACAATGTTTATTTGTCACTTATCTTGAAGCTGTCAAAAACTTGCTACTAATGGTTATATAGAATGTGATTGTACATGGCTGACCTGTCCTTGTTATAGACATAATGTCTTGCAGCCAGTGCTTGTGAACTCTATATTGTTTTCTAAAGGCAGAAGCCTTCCTTAGGGTGGATAAGGGAGAAGAGATATTTCTAAATGAGGCACCAAGTAGAAACTAGTCCTGAGATTCAGAAGCACATGGACATTTTTTGTTGTCTTCAGATCCCTCCGTAGCTAACTTTGGAAATACAGAGTGAGGGGGTAATGAGAAAGATCAACAAACCAAAATAAAAAAGAATCTAAGATAAACTGTCAAGATTAAAAAAAAAAGAAAAGGTATAACATCTTTAATAAATGACTTTATCTAGAGTTATCAGTCAGTTAATAGTTTACAGATTCTCCCTATAGTTAATAGTTTCATTAATATTGATTTATCTACAGTTATTTAGGGATCTATCTTCATCTTCAAATAGTATTCGCATCAAATAATATTAAATTAACTTTCTGCAAGAACTCATGTTAATCACTTTACAGATGTTGCGTTTTTTGATGTAACAAGACTACATGAAACTACCATTATTATGCTCATTGTACAGTAATGAAAATGAAGTTCAGAGAGTTTAAACAACTTTCCTAACATTGCATTGCTAGCAAACCGTGGCCAAGATTTAGACTTAGCTATAACACCAATGGGCATTTCCATTCATTATCTAATCACAGGGTTGATAGAATCCCTGACGGGCGTATTTCCCATCTCCCTTCTGTTAGGTGACATATGGGCCCTCCTGCTGGTTAAGCACTTGGGTCATTCTCTTCATCTGGGGTCAGCTTTCAGTATAATCCTTTCTTCCTGCAGGCCCCAGAGATTTGGTTTGCTTACTTTTCTTTTTTCCAGCTGTCACTACTGATTCTCCTTCCTGTGATTCATCTTCTACTAGAATTCTGGAGTAGAATACAGATCCCCTCTTTTCATCTTCCTGTTATTCCTGAGTTAAAAAAACAACCCTCCTAGTTTTCAATGGCAATCTCACTGGCAACTTCAAGTTGTAATGTACTAATATTAGCAATTGCCACTGTGTTTCACTAGTAAAAGCTTATTTTTGCTATTGCTATCAAATTTACTGTTTGTAATTATGTTTGTATATGTTTTTAGACACTTGTATGGCAATGAGTAGAGTTTCAATTTGACTCATATTTATAATTTCTAACCCTTGCCCTTTCTGCAGGCTTGCAACTGCCCTGAATTATCTTGCTAGAGCTTATCCTTGAAAGATAATAAAAGATATTGAAGGTTACTTGCATCAAGATTTGCATTTTAAGAAAGAAGCTGAGAGGAGAGACCTGAGTATTAGGCATTTCAGAAAAAGCCCTCAGATTAGCCAATCTAGCCTTTATTGAAACTGATATTTATTATTTAATGTTCTAAATGCTTTCTATACACAATTTCTATGATGATGATTACCCACATTTTATGATGAAAAAATTAGAGAGAGAATCTAGCTGAATACTAATAAGTGATGAACCTAAGCTTGAAACCCAGGTCTGGATAAAGAGATACATTAAGTGGCTTCTCACAAGTGTTTTGTAGAAACACAAATCATGAGTGTTCTGTAAAGAACACATATATTTTTTAATCCTATAATTCCCTTGACTCTTAATTTGTTTTCATATTTATGGTATTGCTTGATGCTTTTGAAAAATGGATCTCATTTTGTTCTGAAAAGTTTAAGTAATAGATGAAATGTTTTGCTAAGTGTGAATTTTATAATTTAGTCATTGTGAGGCTAGTTGGTTAGGTAATTCTTTTGAGGTCCTTGGTTTAAATTAGTATCTCTAAATTTAAACTCTTAAAAACTTACAGTTGCCACTTGTCCTCGGAATTCCTTGATAAATACAAGTATGCAATTCATATATAATAAAGCTTAGACCATCAATTTCACAGTCCTGTTCTTATAAGCTTTACCGGGTGAAATCTTCTTTCTCCAGGTAAGTGTTTTTGTGTTTGTTTTTTATGTATTAAACCCTTAAAAGACATCAAGCGTTCTGAGTGGATTAATAATTTCTATGGGATTCAATTTTTTCTGTTGTCTCTTTCTGAGGGAAAAAGCAAAAATAAAAGTCTCCCCTGAGTAAATGCCCCCCCAAAAGCTGGCATTGACTTCAAAACCCATTATTTGTATTTTATAGACAGTTTAGTATAAATGTGTTTAGTAAATCATGCATAATTATTTTAACAGAATCGTTCTGTAATCTCAGAAAAAAGTTTTTTTTTAAAGGAAAGATTAAAACAAAGATTATTTATCTAACAATAGTATGTTCACTTTATAGTAAAAGCACATTATACTCTTAAAATCTCTCCCCATTTATAGTTATAAACTTTTCTGAAAGAACTCCTATGAGCCTATGATACAGGTGACATTGGCCTAATAGGCTTATCTTTTGTCTCGTTTTATTAATTTTTTAAAGAATTTCTTTTTATTAATTTTTTAAATGTTTATCTATTTTTGAGAGACAGAACATGAGCAGGGGAGGGGCAGAGAAAGGGAGACACAGAATCTGAAGCAGGATCCAGGCTCTGAGCCATCAGCACAGAGACTGACACATGAACCATGCATCTCATGAACTGTGAGATCATGACCTGAGTCAAAGTCAGACACTTAACTGACTAAACCACCCAGGTACCCCACGAATTTCTTAAGATACCTTAAAAATGGAACAGACCATACAATAAGGGAATGGGAAACATTTTAAAGGTTATTAGTAACAACCAAGAATCAGTGATACTACTGAATTCTGAGGACATTTTTTGGGGGGGAAAGATTGTTGTATCAATATCTTTTCTTGGTGAAATTATTTTTTCTCTATTTCTATAGTCAGTTCAGATTCAAAAATATGACTTTCAGAAGGAAGAAGCTGATTGAGCTTTATCCATGGCATTTTTAAAAGACCCAAAGTCATAGTATAGATTAACCTTGTAGAAGTGGCTGCATATTGGCAAACATTCAGAGCTGTGCTGACCACATTTCAAGTTCATAATAGCCACCACTGCAGAAAGTTCTACTGGACAGCACTGACCCAGAGAGTCAGAAATGGTAGTGAATAAACACTTCAACGGTCAGATAGATTCTCAATATTCATCCAGATAGTTAGTAACAAACAAAAGTAATGGAGACTTATCTTTTCCAAGCATGGCACATTTAGAAAAGATAAAAACAAATTAAAAAAATTAATCAACAAAAAATTAATAAAACTCACCTATATGTGAGGTAGTAGCCAGGCAAAGCTGAATAAAGAATGATTTCTGACCTTGAGACAATTATAGTCTGTGAATGTGCTGGATGAACATACAATCACTAGAAACTTTGAAAATGCAGGTTTTGTTATAGTAAGTGCGAAACAAAGAAAACATTAGCTCTGTCTAGAGGAATCGATCACCTCCTATTTATCGATCTTAAATAGGAGGTGATAGTTGAATTATTACATTAGTGAATTTGTTTGGTAAGGGTGTACAGTAGGAATATGAAATAAGAAACTCAGTCTTTCTTGTCTGTATACGTAAGTTTGGGCATGGCCCTAACTCTGAGGCAGTATATCTCATCAACATTCTGTACATGTCCTTGGGAATATCTGTCCACTGCATACTATTCTAAAGGCATATACTGTATTTTATGTCTGTAACTTGGCCTACTCTGTATATATTTTGGAAATGATAGACTAACAGCAAGAGCTGCTATAACCAACAGGATGATAGACATGAAGGGATTAAACAGTGAAGAGCCCAAGCATGGCTCTTCTGCCACCAGGCCATGATTAATGGAGTAACACGTAACATGAGAATGTCATGAAGGCTGCAGAGTGAGTGGCTCCACCCTCAGGGACTCTTTCAGGTTTTTAGTTTTTTCAAAGATTTTTAAATTTTTATTTATTTTGGGGAGAGAGAGAGAGAGACTGCAAGTGCAATAGGGGCAGAGAGAGAAGGAGACACAGAATCTGAAGCAGACTCCAGGCTCTGAGCTGTCAGCACAGAGCTGATGCGGGGCTCGAACTCATGAACCATGAGCTGAAGTCAGATGCTTAACTGACTGAGTCATCCAGTCGTCTCTCTTTTGGGTTTTTAAATGCCTCTCCGAACACCACAGCTGGAGAGAAAGCACATAATGCCCCAGAAAATGCCGGACTAGGAGAATAAAAGAATGGAGGGCTCAGGTTGAGAACACTGAGAATTACTGTCTCTGAAGACTTTCTGGTGTGGACATGGTAGGACAGAAGCAATAGGTGCCGTGGGGAACCCTGGAGTCGGGTAGAGGGGTCCAGACAGGGTCAGAGCAGAGACTAGCCTGTAACTATGCTGTGTAAGCACAATCATGACTCCCTGAAGTGAAAAAGATAGGAAGTCACCTATAGAGAGATACTTATTATTGTAAACCTGTACAAGTCTTTCTATCAGTCAGGATTCAATCAGAAAACCCTTAGGATACATCTATAATAGTCAGATATTTGTTACTGGAATTTGAGTCTATGCAATTCTGGGAACTGGTAAAACAGTCTCTCTAAAGATGTCTCGGCATCTGATGCTGGAATTAAATGCTTTTTTTCTTTTTTAATGTTTATTTATTTTTGAGACAAAGAGGGACAGAGCATGAGCAAGGGAGGGCCAGAGAGAGAGAAAGGACACAGAATCTGAAGCAGGCTCCCAATTCCCAGCTGTCATCACAGAACCTGACGTGGAGCTCAACCCATGAACTGTGAGATCACTACCCGAGGCCAAAGTCACTCAACCAACGGAGACACCCAGGTGTTAAGTACTGGAATTTAAAGTCCACAAGGGCAAGCAGTTGGGGAGAGAAGATGGACGGCAAGTGGGGTACCCAAAAAACAAGCTCGGCCCACAAGCCTGAGCTGGATCCCACAAGGAGAGTCAAACCTCTGCCAGTTCTGTCTGTGACCTTGAGGATATGGATGTCCTACAGAAGTTGGGACCCTTTGTCATGTGGCTAAACACACACCAGGGTCAGGAGCTTGAGGAGCTGAAGAAGGGTCAAGAGGAGGGTTGGCAGGCCTGGCTGCTGCTTCACACCAGTGGGATGAGGATAAATGACAATGTACATGAGCTACAAAAATGACTGCTACTTCACTTTCACCATCCAAATCTCAACACGAGTCTCTTTTGGGGCTCATCCTAACCAGAAACATAGAGGAGAGTTCTGGGAAATGTAGTTCAGTCTGGCCAAGCCTCCACATTGCCAAGCTACCACAGCTTCACTACAAAATACAGGTTCAGTCATACACAATAATCTTTTGTTAGCTTCCTAGAACCATGTGTTAAAACAATGATTGCTTTAGGTATTTATGTAGAGAGATACTTAAATGGAATGGATTCTGGCTCTTCCACTTAAGAGTTTTAACCAAGTGGGGAAAAGCAAACAAGCATTGCTTCTTAAAGAATTTTTATCTTGGTGAAGAAATGGCTATGTAATGTCAACTTTCACAGCCACATAACTTGATTACTACCTTCCTGGGAGTTAAAACCACGAATTAAATGTAGATTTTATCATAAGTGTGCAGAAATTAACTAGGGAGGTAAAAATGATTAGATACAATTCTTAAGGTTTTGGGTCATGTAACTATAATGCTGAGAAACTCCTTTACGTGTGCAAATGAGTCAGAAGCACATAAATATATCTCACTAAACCCAAAGTAAACATATCCTCTACTCAACTTCTGCTTAGCAGGATTTGGAAATGCCTGGGTACCTTAAAAGCAATACATGACAGGAAGTAGGAATTGAAGGAGACAATGGTCTGAATCAATAAATTTCTCATTTTGCAAATTCTGTAGAATCATATAAATGTATGAAACCATTGCCAAGTCTTTTTGGAATCACAAAAGTGAAGTGTACAGTAACTCAAGCTTCTTTAGGTATATGGTAAATCTGCATATGGGCCATGCTTAATTGATTGACTTTAAGGTCCCTGAGATCACTGCCCACACTGCTTAGCTCAGTTATGAGCACATATTCAAGTCTTATTAAATGTATGCTGAAGGGAGAATAAAATGAAGGAGAGAGAGGGGAAGAGGGAGGGAGGGAGAAAAGAGAGAGAAAGAAAGAGAGACAAGGGAAATGGCAGGGAAGAAGGAAGGAAGAGACCAAAGAAAAGAAAGGAAGGGAGGAAAGTAGGAGGAGAAAGAGTGAAGAAAGTGAAAGAGAGAAATGTATAAGGCAACTAAATTAATCAAAGACAAAAACTTAGGGGCACCTGGGTGGTTCAGTCAGTTAACCATCCAACTACTGATTTCAGCTCAGGTCATGATCTCACGGTTTGGTGGGTTCAAGCCCCGCATCCTGCTTGGAATTCTCTGTCTCCCTCTCTCTGTCTTTCCCTCGCTTGCTTTCCATTTCTCACTTTCAAAAATAAAGTAATAAACATCAAAAAAGGGACAAAATCTTAGACTAGAATCTAGGTAAATAAATAAATAAAACTATACTTGTCTTTTGTAGATTTAGACTTGGAAATTTATGATTATAAAATTAGCAATATCCTTTATCACATAAATGTTCATTACAACATGGTGTAGAAAAGTAGTGTTTGTGCTATTAAAATTAGTGTTTTGTTCTTAAAAAATACCTTATTCAAAGACCATTTCCATGGATCTGTAGGGTCTTAATGAAGATTTATTTTTAAAAATTCTGATTTCTACTATTTCCTTGTTTAGTGCTCAAATATAAACTACATTAGGGATCAGGAGTGATCGGTGTGGAGTCTCTGGATCCCAAAGAGCCCATGATTAAAACTCAGGTGGTACATGGACTTAGAGATTTAAAAAAAAATTAACAATTTTCCACTAACTTCTAGCTGTAATTTACCATTTCTTTCACTTTAAAATACTATATGAAAATATGTCCATAGGTTTCCAGAGCCTCATGGATACAAAAAGTATTAAGAAACCTGCATTTTGCAAAGACAAAATGTGTCCCTTCATTGCAGTATTTTGTTGTTAGTATTCTAGAGAAGCTAATGGAAACTAATGGTGCTTACAGGGATAGCACACAAGGTGGCAGCACATCATAGCTTATTTTTCCCAAAGCAACTGGTCTCATACTTGGCTGTCTCTGAGTGTTAAGTGGCAACTATAAGATAATTAGAATGTAATACGTTTTGTTTTTTTTTTTTAAATAGCTTTTGAGGGGCGCCTGGGTGGTTCAGTCAGTTGAGCATCCGACTTCAACTCAGGTCATGATCTCTCAGTTTGTGGGTGTGAGCCCCACATCGGGCTCAGTGCTGACAACTCAGAGCCTGGAGCCTGCTTCAGATTCTGTGTCTCCCTTTCTCTCTGCCCCTCCTCTGTTCGCACTCTGTCTGTCTCTCTCTCAAAAAAATAATAAACATTAAAAATTTTTAAAAATAGGGGCGCCTGGGTGGCTTAGTCTGTTGGGCATCCGACTTTCGCTTAGGTCATGATCTCGCGGTTCGTGGGTTCGAGCCCCACGTCGGGCTCTGTGCTGACTGCCAGCTCAGAGCCTGGAGCCTGCTTCAGTCTGTGACTCCCTCTCTCTCTGACCCTCCCCTGCTCACGCTCGCTCTCTCTCTCTCTCTCTCTCCTAGAAATAAAAAAAAATTAAACATTTTTAAAAATAGTTTTTAATACTTTGCAGCCTACCTTTCTAGTTTATATTAGTATGCTGTTTTTATGTATGATATACAGCACACATAAAAAAAAAAGTCTCTCAGTTTGAGAAGTACAATAAGAAATTAAGCTATTTTCAGAGCTTTCTCTAAATACATTTCCTAAAAAGACAACAAGAACAACAACAACAAAAAACAAACAGACTTAAGAGGAAAGACTTTTATTATAGGTACTGTGGTCTCTTTACACAAATATGGTCTGTGTGCCAAAAGGGTAATTGATAAATTACATAAAACCTTTTCCACCAACACACCCCATGTATTAATCACATACTGTCTCTAATTTAAATTTGTGATTTTTTAAGTAAAAAAGTAGAAGAAGGGAGGTGATGGTGGCAAGATGATCTTTGGTGGAGTAGATCGCAAAATGGCTATAATTCCTCATTCCTCCATAATGGGGCAGGTTTCTTTCTCTCTTGAATCTGAATTGTGCTTGTGGCTTGATTTGGCCAGTAGAATGTGGCAGAAGTGACAGTGTTCTACATCTGAGCCTACACTCTTCAAGACACCTTGATATTTTGCCATCTGCTTCCAGTACTGAGGACTGGGCTTGCTTGTATCTTACAAGATAACATGCCTAGAAGAATCTGTTCAAAGAATGTGGGAAGCAAGCAGGAAAAGACCTGGGGAGCAGAGAGGAGTTGCCCCAGCCAGATAAAATCTCAGGAAAATGAGACCCCAACCAAAAGCCAGTCTACTTCCAGACAAACAAGAGAGTCTAGGTGAGGCTGGGAGACTCACACAACCTGGCTCTGATTTACGCCTGACTTTAAGTTGTAGGAGCAATAAACCCTTATCGTTCTTAGCCACTGGGTTTTGGGGTGGGGTTTTATGCAGCATTATGTGTAAAATAGGAACTGTTACAAACTATCATTTATTACTAACTGGACACAAGCTGATGACCAATTCAGATGATATCTTTTACCAAATGGTGACATGGGGAAGTAGCTGTGGCCTAGCATTCCATCGCATTAGATACTTTGGCCTGTGTGATATTTACTGAGAGTGTCTGGCCATTTAGTACATCTAGCCTTGACTTTAGATATAGCAAGTGAGGGTAAAAGAAGAAATTTGAGCATTCTATGGGGAAGAATGTGTTATGGATGAATGTTTGTGTGCCCACCACAACTCCCCCACCACCATATGCTGAAGTCTTAACTCCCAGTGGAGCTGTATTTGGAGATGAGACCTCTAAGAAAGCAATTAAGGTTACATAAGGTCATAAGGGTGGTGCCCCGGTTGGATTGATGTCTTCATAAGAAGAAACCTCAGAAATCGATTTCTGTGTTTGTCTCTCTCTCTCAACCCCTGTGCTCACACAAAGAAGAGGTCATATGAGCACACAGCAAGATGGCAGCTGCCTACAAGCCAGGAGAAGACACCTCATCTCAGAATGAAATCTAGCTTGCTGGTTTCATTCTAAGAAAATCTTAGACTTTCCACCCTCCAGAACCATGAGAAATAAATTTCAAGTGTTTAAGCCACACAATCAATGCTATTTTGTTATGGCAGTCTGAGTTGACTATTACAGAATGAAGAGGCAACATAGAGGGGAAATAATGATAAAACAATAATTCTTGTTTTCCAGTGGTCTAAGGACTCAACAAGTCTAATTTTACGTAGTTCCCCATGACAACCCAGTGAGGCAGATACCATCCTTTCATTTACAGATGAGAAAACTAAGACAAAGAAAGTCTAAGTAACATGATCAGGATCTCAGTGGCAGAGCTGGAATTTGAATCAATGATGTCTGTCTCTAGAAGCTGTGCTCTAAATGGCTACTTTATACCTCTAGGAAGAAATGAGCTGTGGCAAATGAAGGCAGGAAGAGACAGAGGGGGAGAAAATGATGTACAGGGTGAGCTCAAGGCTGGTAATCAGAACCTGTTGTTTTCTCTCAGGGCAGCTTTTCCTGACTCCAAGGGTTTACTCTTGAGAGATACATCTCAAAGCAGGAGGGTCTCTGGAGCCCCAACTCAGTTAGAAAACTTGGCTATGAAAATCTGCACAGAACTTTTAAACATGTTCTCCATTTTTTCTTCCATTGCTCTCATAGACTGAATTGCAAAAGCTTTTCAGGACCCCATAAGCCCCAACCCTGAAGCTGGCTTTGGGGAGAAAGACAATCATGTCAGCATCACCAGACTTGATGATAAATTCTGTGTGGTGTGGCACATGACATATTGCCACATATGGCATTCTATGTATTGAAAATATGAATAGGCATGCTTAATGTAACAAACCAAAACTCTATGGGCACTTATAAGCATGAATAAAATGGTATTTAAAAATATTTATCTAGCATTGCTCCATATTGAATACATAGGGGATGAATTTGCAAATTGCTCATGTTATTAGTTCTACCTATAAGGTGGAAGGTTAACTTGATGATGATTAGGTTTCCAATACTTAATTTGACAAGGAAAACATCTGAAATATGGCTAGGACTCCTGGCCATAGCAGTTGCTGCTGTCTTCATATAAGCAAGGAGGTATTAAAAATTCTTTAGCATTCTGTCAGGCTGGCTGGAGAAGAGAGGACTCACTGAGCAAATTAGCCTCCACCTCCCCAAGGGGCCCCCAGCCCCAGAACATGTAGAAGAGAAACAAGATAATTTCCATACTCATTGAGATGTGTGAGGAAGGTCTGAGAATTGAGAGCCACTTCTTACAGAATGGAAAGGCAACATAGAGGGAAAATAATGACAACTAATAATTGTCCAGAAGCTCCCTATTTTTAGGAAGAGAAGGGATGCTGTTGTGAGGCTGCAGGGTCACTTGACAGTATGGCAGGGTTTCAGTGGATCACCAGCCTGAGTCAAAAGGAAGAGAAAATTGGGGACCGTGTGGAAAGTGAGGAGGCCACAAATTGACTTAAAAGAGAATGGTTTCCTTGGATCATGCCAACATCAGAGGCCTCAGCAGCTAATGTAGTACAGACAGTATCCCAAGATGAGGTCAGACAAGTGTAGCCCAAAGGAAGTCAATAAGATGAGAGGTCAATGCACAGATCAGATGAGTGCCCTACCACCGTTTGAAGTCATCATGTAAACTTCTTTCTGGATCTAGACCCCATTCTGGGGAAAATGAGGGTGGGGAGGACATGTAGAGGGGCTGCTGTCCAGAAATGACATCTGGAGCTTGAATGGATGGACTGCATTCCCAAGAACTAGTAGGTAGGCAGGAGGCGATTACATTGCTTTTAATTGGTTAAGTGTGGATGTTTTAATTTCCTGCATCCCCTCTTCATGCCCAATCAAGTGAAATAAGGAATGCATGAGCAAACTGAGCTTCATTAGGGATCAAAGAAATTTCTTCCCTAGCTAATTGTAACTATAAACAATAAAGCTGCTTTGTGTCCAAAACACAAGTTACTTGCCTACAAAGAATGTGGTATGCTCCACATTAGGATTATGTGTAAAAGCTGCGGCATTTCTCCGTTGCTATAAATTCTCTCTGCTCTTCAAATTACACAGTACTAACAGAGACTCTGGTAAGAGAAAAAGGAGTATGAAAATAGTCATGTCAAAGTCAACATTTGAAAACATATGAATACACTTATATTATATTTAATCTATTCGTACAGTCATCTATTGCTATGTAACAAATCACTCAGAACTAAGTGGGTTTGAATCTAGTTTGGTCAAATATTAGGATATTGGGTGCTAGTCCCTCTTTGCTCCTAACTACCTATAATCCTATATAAGTGACTTTGATGCTCATGACCAAGCTTCTCTTATTATCATTACTTGGACTACAGATTCCTTAACTGTATAGTTCTGAAAGAGTCAAGAATCGTAACTATTCATGCAATTTATTATCAACCTATAGATGGCACTTTTGTATAACCAGAAGTTCAACATGAATATAGAAGCTCAATTTCCAAACTTATGCCAGAGACAATTATATCAGAAAATTAAGTCCTCACACATTTAAATAGCACACCATTGTCCTGACTATACCAAATCAAAAGAAAGGAAGTAGCCTCATGTGAAGATTTTCTAAGTGAAATCTTATCTAGGCAGGACAACATTGAGACAACAAAACAAAGATCCTTTACACTTAAGCATATTCTCAATATACCAAATATTTACAAAAGTCCATTTTGTGAAACAACAAAGTTCTATCCAAGGGCAAGAGATAGAATCATTCTACTATCCTTTCCCCCTCCCCTTTCCTTTCTTCCTATTTATGCTTAGAGTCTTTTCCATAACAAATACTCATATCTTTCCCTTAATTGACTGTCTTCAATAGTTCATTATTAAACCATGTCTGGAGAGTTAATTTTCAGTGACCCTATTATATCCTCACACATTATCCCATCTTTAAAGTAGTGGGGTGCCTGGGTTGCTCAGTTGGTTGAGTGTCCGACTTCAGCTCAGGTCTTGATCTCATGGTTTGTGGGTTTGAGCCCCACATCGGGCTCTGTGCTGACAGCTAGCTCAGAGCCTGGAGCCTGCTTCAGATTCTGTATCTCCCTCTCTCTCTGACCCTCCCATGCTCACGCTGTCTCTCTCTTTCTCTCTCTCTCTCTCTCAGAAATAAATAAAAAACATTTAAAGTAGTACCATATGGCTCAGGGTATGTTGTTGGAGATATCCTGGAAGGCTTGTTATTAAGGAAAGTGTGTCCAGGGTTAACTCTTTCAACTTGGACACAACAAATTAAAGTAGTCTGCATCATGATGGGAGGAATTAATGCTGCATATAAATGGCATTATTAAATAATGTATCATTTAACCCTGGGCTTCTGTGTTACTAGGAGGGGTGGGTACCTTATCTGATGTATTTTAGAGTTCCAGGTGTTAAGCCCAATTGATTGTAAGAACTCCGAAGTTAGGCTGAATGTTTTCAAAGCCGAATGTTTTGTGGATCTGTCTTCCCAGTGTGGACCCCCCATGCCTTGGGTGCCTGGTGTGGGGTCTGCTCCTGTCCCTTCTCTGCATTCATGGTATCCCACAGACAGTCTCTTGGCTCAGTTTGGCTCAACTATGTCTCTGCCCTTGCTATCCCCTTCAAAGTGGACTCTTCTCTGAATTTAGCTGTGGAGAGTCTGTTCTTCCTGTCTTTGGGTCATTTTCTGGTTTATTTACACAAATGTGGGTGTTTTCTAGTTGTATCACAACTAGAATCTTCCTACCCAACCATCTTCTGAAAGCTCTTCATGTTTCTGGCACATTTAAAAAATTTTTTTTAATTATTTCTAATCTTTATTTATTTTTTAGAGAGAAAGACTGAGTATGAGCGGAAGAGGGGCAGAGAGAGAGGGAGACACAGAATTTGAAGCAGGCTCCAGGCTCTGAGCTGTCAGCACAGAGTACGATGAAGGGCTTGAACTCATGGACTAAGAGATCATGACCTGAGCTGAAGTCAGATGCCTAACTGAGGCGTACAGGCACCCCGAAAATTTTTTGAATGTTAGTTTTTATTTTTGAAAGAGAGAGACACACACACACTCATACACACAGAGTGGGCTGTTAGCACAGAACCTGATGCAGGCTCAAACTCACAAACCACGAGATCATGACCTGAGCCAAAGTCAGATGATTAACAGACTGAGTTACCCAGGTGCCCCATGTTTCTGGCACATTTTAAAGAAAACTTCATAGGCAGCCCCTCCTCTTTACTGCCTTGAATTTTGCTGATCCACTTAACAGTTTATAGCTTTATAAAGTCTGTATTTTACTTTGTACAGTTCTTTTCTTGTTGTTTCATCATTTTCAGGCACAGATTGATTATTCCCTTTGTAAATTATTTATTCATCCACTCGAGACACTCAAAATGAAGACTTACTACATATGCAGAATGACATTAGCTACTGGTGAAGGGTCAGCACTTCAAAGGTTAATTTAGCATAATTCTCTTCCCTCAGAGGTTCATAACAAGGAGAGCTAATTTGTGGCAAGAGTGCCACCTTTGCCTTAACCCTCCACGCTCGTGGCAACACTGGGCCTTCGAATTCCTTTCAATGACTTCAGAGTCCTTTTAACGTAGCACTCACAGCAACTACTACCAAAAGAGAGTTTTGCCAGGGATAAGATGGAAACATTAAGATATTTACCATCTGATAATGCTACAAGTCCCACCCTGTCTTTGATACAGCCCTCATCTTCCAAGACCTTGTGGCTCAATGGGAGAGTAATGGTTCCTACCCTTGAAGAGTGGGGGTTCTCAGTAAGATGAGATATTGGATGCTCACATGTAAAGGAAGGCTTAAGAGCACTGAGAAACGGGCAAACAAATGTAAATGGGTTAAATTCTATATTCATTACATACTTAACAGGAGAGATAAGAAACTGATAGTTGCCTAGAATGTCCCAGCACTATACTAGATGATTTACTTATACTATGTCACTTCATTCTCTCAATGACTGTGTGAGGTAGGTGTTAATATCCCTCAACAGTTTAGATAGCTTATTGATGCTGTACATTGGACAAGAGATGGGGGTCAGATTTCAGACCCAGGCTTGTGTAACTCGCAAAGCCTCTCCTCATTGCATTGCATTGAGTCGTCACATCAATCAGGTAAACTTTTTGGTTATAAAATGGGAGAAACCCAAATTAGATTGGAAAAACAAAGTGTGGCTAAACCACAACTACATTTGCTTAAGTATTGGAGAAAGAAAGTTCCTCAAGGTCAATGCTTTTTTAGCTATGTCTTTGACAAAGAAATGGGTATCCAAGATCTATCCCAGATTCTGGGGGCTTATTTCCAGTTCAGATTTACAATATGAATTATTGCAGCTCTAAAATTTTTGATTTACAATAAATCAAGTCTTTGACTAAAAACTGGCACAATTTATACTTCCCATATGCTAAAATCTTAACAGTCAGGGTAGTTTAATTGGTGGGAGGGAGAAATCTAATGATCATGAAATCAGGTAAAATCTTCCTTAACCACTTGACAATTAAGAGACTTTAAGTAGGCAGGAGAGGGCAAGATGGCGGAGAAGTAAGGAGCTCTGTACTTGCACTTGCGCCCATACATCACACAGAAAAGATCTGAAGCCATTGGAAACCTTACAAAACCTGAGAGATTGGGAGAAAAAGGACACAGAATCCACTGAGAGAGGCTTCTAACGTGAGTGCAAACCGGAGAAGATAAAATCGGGCCGGGATCGGAGACTCCAGGGTGGGAGGCGATCCCCCTCTACCCTCTACGGGGAGTGAGAGGGGAAAAGGAGAGAGTCCAAAACAGAAGAACCTCCGCTCGGGGGAGAAAAACCTCCGCTCGGTGCATAGAAAGACCGTACTTGCCAAATACCTGCAAACCAGGTCTCCTCGCACCAACTGGTCCCGGGGGACTGAGACACAAACTGCTTCTTTGTGCTGCTCTTGGAGGCTGGACTTCAGAGCGGTGGCGTGACTGCCGCCATTGTAGCTCCTGGGCAGCTGGAGCCCCTGAAAGAGCCGCGCAGACAACGGGCGTCCGCACTCCTGGCTGGCTGGGACCCGAGAGGGAAGGCAAGGAACTAAAAACTGGGAAATTAGCCTGTGAGTTCGTGTTTCGGGTGACGAGCCATAGAAGGACCCGGTTTTCCTCACTCCAGCGGGCTCAGGCTACGCGGACCCGGCAGGCAAGCCCCCGCGCATGCGCGCCAGCCCGACCCAGAGAAGGAAGCAGCGATTCTGACTCCGCCCCCAGAGCTCAGCAGGGAGCCTGGAATAGCCCGAGGGGGTTGTCTGGGAGCTGTGTCTAAGGCAACTTCAGCGGGGCGCGCGGACTGGGATTTGGAGATTGGAACTGGCCTGGGTTGAAGAGTGCAACCAACTTCGGCTGCGCCCCCGGTACGGGGAGTTTACACGCCTAAAAAGCGAGGTGCAGCGCTTGGTTCAAGAAGGGACTGGAGCACCATCACTCCCCTCCCCACAATCGCCAAGGCAGAGCTCCCGCCTGAGGCACTGGATCACGCCACGCCCATCCCTGCCTGAGAGCTGCCCTCCTCCCTTTTTTTTCCCTCTTTTTTTTCCTTTTCTTTTTTCTTTTTCTTTTTTATTCCCCTTTTTTCTCTTTCTTTTTTTCTTCTTCTTTCTCTTTTCTCTCTTTTTTCCCCAGAACACTGACCTGATTAACTCTGGTCGCCAGCTTGCTTAAACAATCACAACAAGTCCATTCTGTAAATGTAAATTCTACACCTACCGACATTTTCAGCTCTTTCTCTCAGGAGTAATTAGACTATATAGTTTCTCTGGATAATTCCAGCATCCTTTCTCACCTATCCAACCATATTCTACCATTTTACCTCTTTGAAAAAAGCTTCTTATCCCTTCTGCCTGTTCATTCTATTTCCAATTGTGCCTCATCCCGCCCTGCCTTCTCTCTCTTTCTCTCTGCTCTTCAACCAGCACTGCATACACACGGCTATTTAACTGTAGCTGGGAAATCCAGGTATATGCTTTAAACCGTTCTTTGTCCATTGGTTTTCTTCTTTTTTCCTTTTCTTTTCCCCTTTTTGACGCTTTTAAGTATTTTATACTCCCTATTATTCGCCCTCCCACCTCCGTCTTTTCTCTTAACTTTTTCGTTTTCCCTCTCACTTTGCATGTTAGTTGAATTAGCCTGTGCGTTTGTGTACTCCTGCTCCCTGTGTGTTTGTCTGTCTGTTTTCTTTTCCAGGGCTACCTCAAGAAACAAGCTAGAGTACACAAGGTGGAGAGTCCCAAATATCACTACGAATAGGAAAATAAAATAACCAAGGTCCCAACAAGACAGATCAAGGGATACCATTCAAAAAACACTCTCTGAAAGGATAGGCCCTGGAAAGTCAAATAGTCTTCTTGGATATAGCAGCGCTCATAGAAACAGAGAGCATAATGAGTCTTTAAAACCGACAAGAGCCGGAAAGCTAACTAAAATGACGAAACGAAAGAGCTCTCCTCCAAAGAAACTCCAAGAAGAAATGACAGCTAATGAACTGCTCAAAACAGATAGCAGCAGCATAAGTGAACAAGATTTTAGAATAATAATGGTAAAATTAATAGCAGGGCTTGAAAAAAACATAGGGGACATCAAAGAAACTATGGCTACAGACAGAATGGAAAATAAAAATAGGCATGAAGAATTAAAAAATGCGATAAATGAGATACATAATAAACTAGAGGCCTCCAATGCACGGCTTGAAGAGGCAGAAAGGAGAATAAGTGATTTAGAAGACACCATTATAGAAAAACAAGAAGCTGACAAAAAAAGAGACAAACTGATCCAGGAACAGGAAAGAAGAATTCGAGAGCTCAGCGATACGGTCAAACGCAACAATATCCATATCATAGGAATCCCAGAAGATGAAGAGAGAGGGAAAGGTGCTGAAGGAGTCCTGGAACAAATTATAGCAGAGAACTTCCCCGACCTGGGGAAGGAAGTAAATGTGGAAATACAAGAGGCTCAGAGGACTCCCCTCAGATGTAACTTGAATCGATCTTCTGCACGACATATCATAGTAAAAATGGCAAAATACAAGGACAAAGAGAGAATTTTGAAAGCAGCTAGGGAGAAAAGGGCCCTCACATACAAAGGGAAACCTATCAGAGTGGTGACAGACCTATCTACTGAAACGTGGCAGGCCAGAAAGGAATGGCAGGAGATCTTCAATGTGATGAACAGTAAAAATATGCAGCCAAGAATCCTCTATCCAGCAAGCCTGTCATTCAAAATAGAAGAGAGATAAAAACCTTTCCAAATAAACAGAAATTGAAAGAATTTGTCACCACGAAGCCAGCCCTACAAGAAATCCTGAGGGGGATGCTCTGAAGGAAAGGTTGCAAGGAACAAAGATACCAGAGACACCACCACAAACATGAACCCTACAAAAGATACAAAGACTCTAAGCCCACATATTTCAATAATAACACTGAATGTAAATGGGCTGAATGCTCCAATCAAAAGACATAGGGTAGCAGAATGGATTAAAAAACAAAATCCATCTATATGCTGTCTACAAGAAACTCATTTTAGACAGGAAGATACCTTCAGATTAAAAGTAAGGGGATGGAGAAATACATATCATGCTACAGGAAATCAAAAGAAAGCCAGAGTAGCAATACTTATATCAGACAAACTGGACTTTAAATTAAAGATAATAACAAGAGATGAAGAAGGGCACTACATAAGAATTACAGGGTCCATCCATCAGGAAGAACTAACAATCATAAATGTCTACGCACCGAATATGGGAGCACCTAAATATCTAAAACAATTAATCACAAACAGAAACAAGCTTATAGATAAGAATGTGCTAATAGCAGGGGACTTTAATACTCCTGCTTACAGCAATGGATAGGTCAACCAGACAGAAAATCACTAAAGAAATAATGGACTTGAAAGACACATTGGACCAGATGGATCTGACGGATATATTTAGAACTTTACATCCTGAGGCCAGGGAATTTACTTTCTTCTCAAGTGTGCATGGCACATTCTCCAAGATAGATCACATACTGGGACATAAAGCAGCCCTCAGTAAATATAAAAGAATAGAGATCATACCATGCACACTGTCCGATCACAATGCTTTGAAACTTGAAATCAATTACAGGAAGAAGTCTGGAAAACCTCCAAAAACATGGAGGTTAAAGAACACCCTTCTAAAGAATGAATGGGCCAATCAGGCAATCAGAGATGAAATTAAAAAATGTATGGAAACAAATGAAAATGAAAATACAACAATTCAAAATCTATGGGATGCGGCAAAGGCAGTCCTAAGAGGAAAGTACATTGCTCTCCAGGACTATTTCAAGAGATTAGAAAAAGCACAAGTCCAAAATCTAACAGCTCACCTAAAGGAACTAGAGGCAGAGCAACAAGAATGCCCTAAACCCAGTAGAAGAAGAGAAATAGTAAAAATAAGAGCAGATATAAACAACATAGAGACCAAAGAAACAATTGAACAGATCAATGAAACCAAGAGTTGGTTTTTTGAAAAAGTAAAGAAAATTGACAAACCTCTAGCCAGACTTCTCAAAAAGAAAAGAGAGAGCACTCAAATAGACAAAATTATGAATGAAAATGGACCTATTACAACCAACCCCTCAGAAATACAAGCAATTATCAGAGAATACTATGAAAAATTATATGCCAACAAATTGGATAACTTAGAAGAAATGGACAAATTCCTAAACACACACTCACCATCAAAATTCACACGGGAAGAAATAGAAAACCTGAATAGACCCATAACAAGTGAAGAAATTAAATCAGTGATCAAAAATCTCCCAACAAATAAGAGCCCTGGACCTGATGGCTTCCCTGGGGAATTCTACCAGACATTTAAAACAGAATTAATCCCAATTCTTCTCAAGCTATTCCAAAAAATAGAAAGCGAAGGAAAACTCCCGGACTCATTTTATGAAGCCAGCATCACACTGATTCCCAAGCCAGACAGAGATCCAGCAAAAAAAGAGAACTACAGGCCAATATCCTTGATGAATACGGATGCAAAAGTTCTCAACAAGATCCTTGAAAATCGAATCCAGCAGCATATAAAAAGAATCATCCACCAAGATCAAGTGGGATTCATTCCTGGGTTACAGGGCTGGTTCAACATTCACAAATCAATCAATGTGATACATCATATCAATAAAAGAAAAGATAAAAACCATATGATCCTGTCAATAGATGCAGAAAAAGCATTTGACAAAATACAGCATCCCTTCTTAATAAAGACTCTAGAGAAAGTTGGGATAGAAGGAACCTACTTAAACATCATCAAAGCCATCTATGAGAAGCCTTCAGCTAACATCATCCTCAACGGGGAAAAACTGAGAGCTTTCCCCCTGAGGGAACACGACAGGGAAAACCAGAGCTTTCCCCCTGAGATCACACACAGGGATGTTGTTTAACATAGTGCTGGAAGTCCTAGCATCAGCCATCAGACACCAAAAGGAAATCAAAGGCATCAGAATTGGCAAAGAGGAAGTCAAACTTTCCCTCTTCGCAGATGACATGATACTCTACATTGAAAACCCGACACACTCCACCAGAAGCCTACTAGAACCGATCCAAGAATTCAGCCAAGTTGCAGAGTACAAAATCAACGTACAGAAATCGGTTGCATTTTTATACACCAACAATGAAGCAACAGAAAGAGAAATCAAGAAACTGATCCCATTCACAATTGCACAAAAAACCATAAAATACCTCGGAATAAACCTAACCAAGGATACAAGAGATCTGTATGATGAAAACTATAGAAAACTTATGAAGGAAATTGAAGAAGACACAAAGAAATGGAAAAACATTCCATGCTCATGGATAGGAAGAATAAATATAGTTAAGATGTCATTACTACCTAAGGCACTCTACACATTCAATGCAATTCCAATCAAAATTGCACCAGCATACTTCTCAAAACTAGAACAAACTATCCAAAAATTTGTATGGAACCACAAAAGACCCCGAATAGCCAAAGTAATCCTGAAAAATAAAACCAAAACGGGAGGGATCACCATCCCAGACTTTAGCCTCTACTACAAAGCTGTCATCATCAAGACAGTATGGTATTGGCACAAAAACAGACACATAGACCAATGGAACAGAATTGAGAACTCAGAAGTGGACCCAAAAGTATACAGCCAATTGATCTTTGACAAAGCAGGAAAGAATATCCAATGGAAAAAAGACAGCCTTTTTAACAGATGGTGTTGGGAGAACTGGACAGCAACATGCAGAAGAATGAAACTAGATCATTTTCTCACACCATGCACAAAAATAAACTCAAAATGGATAAAGGACCTGAACGTGAGACAGGAAACTATCAACACCCTAGAGGAGAAAGCAGGAAACAGCCTCCTTGACCTCCACCGCAGCAACTTCTTACTTGACACATCCCCGAAAGCAAGGGAATCAAGAGCCAAAATAAATGATTGGGACCTCATCAAGATTGAAAGCTTCTGCACAGCCAAGGAAACAACCCAGAAAGTTAATAGGCAACCAACGGAATGGGAAAAGATAGTTGCAAATGACATATCAGATAAAGGGTTAATATCCAGAATCTATAAGGAACTCACCAAACTACACGCCCGAAAAACAAACAACCCAGTGAAGAAATGGGCAGAAGATATGAACAGACACTTCTCCAGAGAGGACATCCAGATGGCCAACAGACACATGAAACGATGCTCAGCATCCTCCTCATCAGGGAAATACAAATCAAAACCACACTGAGATACCACCTCACGCCAGTCAGAGTGGCTAAAATGAGCCAATCAGAGAACTCTAGATGCTGGCGAGGATGTGGAGAAACGGGCACCCTCCTACACTGTTGGTGGGAATGTAAACTGGTACAGCCCCTCTGGAAAACAGTGTGGAGGTTCCTCAGGAAACTAACAATAGAACTCCCCTATGACCCAGCAATAGCACTGCTAGGAATTTACCCAAGGGATACAGAAATGCTGATGCATAGGAGCACATGTACCCCAATGTTCATAGCAGCACTCTCCACAATAGCTAAAACATGGAAAGAGCCTAAGTGTCCATCAACAGATGAATGGATCAAGAAGATGTGGTTTATCTATACCATGGAATACTACATGGCAATGAGAAACAATGAAATCTGGCCATGTGTAGCAACATGGATGGACCTTGAGGGTGTTATGCTGAGCGAAATAAGTCAGGCAGAGAAGGACAAATATCATATGTTTGCACGTATAGGAGGATTAGGAGGAACTTGACAGAGGAACAAGGGGGAGAAGAAGGGCGGAAATGGTGGGGGAAAGGGAGAGAGGCAAACCATGAGAGACTCTTGAATGCTGACAAAAACTGAGGACTAATGGATGCCGGGGGGAGGGGAGATGGGCATGGAGGAGGACACTTGTGGGGATGAGCACTGAGTGTTATGTGGAAACTAATTTGACAGTAAACTATTTGTAAAAAAAAAAAGAGAGAGAGAGAAACTTTAAGTAAATCACTTAATATGTTTGGAAAAGAAGAATATATAGTACCTCGCTTTTCTTTCCACCAATAAAGATATTTTCTTATTTCTTCTTTATTTGAAACTGGGGAAGAAGGAAGTTGACATCTAAAGGGAAGGAAAGAAAATCCAAACATTGATTAATTTACTAATTCAACAGACATTTATAGAGCTCTCATAATGTGCCAGTCACTGTGTTATCTGCTTTCACATGTTATTTCATTTGATTCTTTTAGGAAGGTCATAGGAAATTATTTTCTCCCACATGTTATATGAAAAAGCAGAAGATATAAAATGATGATGGAACAGGAGAAGTATTGGACTAGGGATCAGAAAACCTGGATCCTAGATTCCTTTGTTACTAATTTACTGTGGAAGTGGGAAGAACTTTACATTATCTGTGACTAGTTTTCTCTTTTAGTGAACAAGAGACCAAACACAACCTAAAGGCAACATACGTCTCTGTCTACTCTTGAATTATGAGTTCAACAACTGTATTTGCCACTTGCCTTGGCATTTCCCCTTTACATTTAATTAATATTTTTCCTATTTTATTTTACTATTATCACTGCTACTAAATTTATCTAAGCCAAGTTTTTAACTAGAAGTAAGAAATATAGGGTAATAGAGCCAGAAAGAGTTTCATTAGCTTTGGACCAGAGTGGAAACATTTATAGGCAGGTATGTGCCTCATGTTTAGCATTAGATATTTCTGTAACATGATGTTCTTGTTGTTGATGCTAAACTTAGGAGAAACTATGCCTCATGGAAAATTCCAAATTAGTGTTAGGTTAGAGAACTTTTTTTATTAGATACATTATTGGATTGACAATAGGAAACACATGGAGAACCATTAATAGTATTTCAGAAACTGGTACTGAGAATAGCTTTAGTGTGTGTGTATGTGTGTGTGTGTGTGTGTACATGTGTGTATGTGTGTGTATATATATAACATATGTGTATATATGATGTATATATATTTAACAATATATATACTTTATTTAATATATAATACATAAAAATTTTATTGAGATATGATTCACATACCATAAAATAACACTTTAAAAATGCTCCACTTGGTGTTTTTAGTATATTCATAGAGTTGTGCAACCATCACCACTACTTAATTTTAGAACATTTACATTATGACCCCTAAAACCACATACTCTTTGGAAATCACTCATTCCTCTATCCTGCTAGACGATGGAAAGCACTAATTCTGTCCCTATGAATTTGCCTATTATAGGTCTTTCCTGTAAGTGAAATCATACATTATGTTGTTTTAAATTGGCATGATGTTCGCTTAACATGTTTCCAAGGTTCATGCATATTTCAGATCATGAACTGCAATCTTTCTTCCTTTCTCTCTCTCTTTCTCTCTCTCTTTCTTTCTATATTTATTTAACTACATTGCTTTTTATGGATGAATGATATTCCATTGTATGGAAATACCATATTTAATTTATCCATTCATCTCTTGATGGACATTTGGGTAGCTTTTATTTTCTGGATATCATAAAAATGCTCTTCTGAATACTGTGTACAGATTTTGTGTTTTGTATGCATATACATTTAAATTATCTTGCATATATACCTAACAGTGGAATTGCTGGGCCATACAGTAATCCTATGTTTAACACTGTTAAATCTTTCCAAAGAGGCTGTGCCATTTTACAATCTCACCAAGTGTGAGTTCCAATTTCTTTTTATCCTTAGTAAGACTCATTATTATCTGTCTTTAGCCAACCTAGTGCTTGTGAAACGGTATCTCACTGTGGTTTTGCTTTGTATTTTCCCAATGGCTAATGCTGTTGAGCCTCTTTTGATGTGCTCATTAGCCATTTTATATCTTCTTTGGAGAGATGTCTATTCTAAATTTTTTTTTTTTGGCACATTTTCAAATTTGATTGTCTTTTCTTTTTTTAATTTTCTTTAATGTTTTTTACTTATTTCTGAGAGAGAGAGAGAGCATGAGCAGAGGAAGGTCAGAGGCAGAGGAAGACACAGAATTAGAAGCAGGCTCCAGGCTCTGAGCTAGCTGTCAGCACCTAGCCTGACATGGCGCTCAAACCCACGAACCATGAGATCATGACCTGAGCTGAAGTCAGATGCTTAACAGACTGAGCCACCCAAGCACCCCAATTGTTTGTATTTTCAATATTGAGTTGTAAGTGTTCTTTATGTATTCTAGATTCAAGTACCTTATTAGACATATGATTTAGAAATATTTTCTCCCATTCTTTGGATTATCTTTTCACTTTCTCAATTATGTACTTTTTATTAATAGGTAAACAAATACTTTAGGATAAAGAATAAAGGAAAATTGACAAAAAAGGAAAATTCCAGATGATATTAAAATTTATAAGCAGTGAAACATAAAGGAATGGAAGATGTATAAGTAGGTAGCAAATCACCACACCAAAGTACTTGTAAAATATATCTGGGGAAAGAAGCTCAAATAGAAAGTTGAAATAATAGTTATTATTTTTAGAAGAATCAGGACTATATCCCACTAAGTTTTTATATTCAGGGATGATTGCTGCTGGTGTCCACTTCATGGTCCAAATTAATATTTTTGCTCCTTAAAAGACCAGTATATTTCAGTAAGGAAAGACAGAGGCAAAGGAAAATATGATCACACATATAAAACCATGAAATAGGAGATAGTGATTATTTTTTTATTTTTATTTTTTGAAAAATTCTAGAATATAGAAATTTGGAGTTCCTTAATGGTGAAGAAGATAGCTTAAATATAGATAAAAAAGAACACACATATATATAAGATTTTTGGAAATATATAGATTCATGGATGATAAGAATTTTAATATGTTGTAAAGCCTCCAGTCTCTGAGGACAGTGTCATGAAACAGAGGCATTGTAGTTTATCATAAATATCTTTTGGAACTACTGTCATAGGCAAAATTAAAGGCCAGATGGATTACTGATGATCCAATTCAACTAGGTACTTCTTATGTTCTAATAAATAGGTAAAGTATGTACATAATTCATTTCAGGTCAGAGGTTCTTCCCTATTTTTCTTTAAATAGCTATTGACCTTTATTCTAGCTAACTTTTCTGGTTCCTTGTGAGGAAGAAAGCTAAGGAAAAAGAGTAGTAAGTTTGGTTGATGCAGCCAAAAATTTTAAAACCTCATCTTAGTCTAATGAAAGATGGTATTTATGAATTGTTTAACTGAATTTCTGGGTTTTAAGACAATATTGTAAACCATATTTTCTTTTGTATTTTTATTTTGACACTCTATCTGCCGCTACCTCAGAAGGTCAACTAATTATTAGAAAATGAATTTGTAAAATGACCTTGATAAGGCTACTGAGTTTGGAACCTGAAGATTTGTGTTTGACATTTTTTTTTTAGTATTTTCTTTAAATTTTTAAAAAACATTTACTTATTATTGAGAAACAGAGAGAGACAGAACATGAGCATGGAAGGGGCAGAGAGAGGGGGAGACACAGAATCCAAAGCAGGCTCCAGGCTGTCAGCACAGAGTCTGAAACAGGTTTGAACCCACAAGCAGTGAGATCATGACCTGCGCCAAAGTTGGATGCTCAACCGATTGAGCCACCCAGGCTCCACGTGTTTGATATTCTTTAACATCACTAAGTACTGTGTAATATGACTTTGGCCCAGTGATTTCGTTTCTACATTGTTTCAACTGGGGATGAAAAAAGTTACCTCAAAGGGAGAATGTTTTGAGAATAGAATGGGCTAATCTATATAATAGTGAATTGTGACCTGTAAAGTTACTCACATGTTAATTGCACATATTTATAATCAATAACGTTATGGAAGAATTCCTATCCCCTTCTTCCTCTATATCCTAGACTTTGAGGGGGCAATAAACTCCTAAAAGCTTCTTCAGAATGCTGAAACTTTTTCCTTAGGGGATCTGTACTGAGATCTAAACAAGGGTAAATCCGGGCAGAGAGTGTTAGTCAAGCCATTTAAATTGCATGTCAGAGCAGATTATTCATCTCTATTTTCATGATTTCCTGTCTCTCCACTGGTTACAATACCCCAATAACAACATTAATTCACACTAATTTTTAAAATAATTAAATGTTTATTTAAAAATTTATTAACATTTATTGATTTCTTAGAAAGAGAGGGAGACAGAACACGAGCAGGGCAGGAGCAGAGGCAGAGAGAGAGAGGAAACACAGAATCTGAAGCAGGCTCCGAGCCTGACATGGGGGATCAAACCCACAAACTGCGAGATCATGACCTGAGCTGAAGGCGGACACTTAACTGACTGAGCCACCCAGGTGTCCCAATATTTTATTTATTTTTGAGAGAGGAAGAGAGACAGAGCACAAGTAGGGAAGGGGCAGAGAGAGAGGAAGACACAAAATCTGAAGCAGGCTCCAGGCTCTAAGCTGTCAGCACAGAGCCAGAGGGGCAAGGCTGGGGTGGGGTGGGGGGTGGGGAAGGGTGTGTTCCAACTCAACGGCAGTGAGATCAGGTCCTGAGTGGAAGTCATAGGCTTAATCAACTGAGCCATCCCTAATTAACACTAAATTAATCACAAATTTAAGATGCATTTAATTTAACTTACTAAATATCTATTATTAAGTATGTATTATAATGAGTTCTGGAATGATTATGACATCTATCTATCTATCTATCTATCTATCTATCTATCTCCATGCCCAGCACGGAGCCCAGTGCAGGCCTTGCTTGAACTCATGATCCTGAATCAAGACCTGAGCTGAGATCAAGAGTCGGTAGCTTAACCAACTGAACCACACAGGAGCCCCTATACTATATTAAAAGATTTATAATTACATACGATTATTATAGACTATGTTATGATACAAAAAATTTATATTGGTAAAACAGACTTGAGAATGAGTCCTTATATATTCTCTGTGGGACTACCAAAAGTCATTCTGTGGGGCTCAAAATTAAGATTGAAATTGGCTTTTAAAAATTAATTTTTGGGGCGCCTGGGTGGCTCAGTTGGTTAAGTGGCCGACTTCGGCTCATGATCTCATGCTTTGTGGGTTCGAGCGCTGCATCAGACTCTGTGCTGATGGCTAGCTTAGAGCCCGGAGCCTGTTTCAGATTCTGTGTCTCCCTCTCTTTCTGACCCTCCCCTGCTCATGCTGTCTCTCTCTCTCAGATATAAATAAAAAACATTAAAAAAAATTTTTTTAATTATTTTTTTTCATTTAGCTATCTGCAGACAGGCTGTTTCCTAAAAGATGATCTCTACGTTATTGAAACATTTGAGGATAAATAGTCCCATTTGAGGAAACCTTAAGACTACACTAGGACACACGCATATATATGTAAAAACAAACAAAATAAAAAGAAACAAATCAAACCTTAAACCTAATAGAGCAGTTTATAACTAGGCTATCCACAGGATTATGTTAACATTTTGCTAATGTCCAGGAAGAAATGAGTTACAGTTTAAAAATATGCTAGTATTTCACCAGTGTTATTCAAGAGACAGTATTCTTGACCAGTGAACTTATGCTTCAGAGTCCTTGACAAGAATGATTCTTGTAGTAAATATCAATATCTCAGATTTCTAGATTAACAATAAGTACTCAGCAAGTGTATATAGCATAGAATAAATCTACTATCCATTCTCAGTGAAATGGAAAAATTGAATTCTTGGTCCTATAAAGCCAAAGACCACATCTAGACCCATGGTTATTAAAGTACTTTTTTTCCCCTGTAAGCAGAAGTGATATTCAAATTATCCAGCATGGGATGACTGACCACTGGGAATGAAATAAAAATTTTATTCACTGATTCAGAGTCCCTGGCAGCGAATGATGAAGATGTCTGGCTTGTGAAGATCTCAATGGTTCATGAGCATTGACATCAAGTAGTCAACTGGTTTCTCTTTACATCTGATCTTTTTCAACCACATGATTTTTTTTCAGAGAATGTAAGACTAACAAAGAAAACCAACATTAGCAAGTTCTGACTGCAGTATGTAACTGCTAGAGAGGTATGCACCCTATTGTTATGAATATTTCTAACTCATGCCAAATAAAGCAAAAGTTTAAGAAATAATAATCTGTGAAAACTGATAATGAATGGAAACTATAAAATTTAAAGAAGCTAATAAATTCCAATCCATATGAAAAAGACAATATGCCAATAATTTCATTTTTTGTTTCTCTTTTAAATAATATTATGAAATTTGATAATTGAACTTTAAGACATTTATCTTGGAGACATCATTTTTATTCAGTAAATTATTAAACTACCAAATCTCTACTGAATGTTTTTATGTGTAAGGTTTTCTCTTTTTCTCTTTTGTGCTTATATATGCCCTATCACTCACACAGCACTCAATTATGAATAAAACTCAATTATGAAAACAAGAGAAATAGCGGACAGTACTTTACATGGTATATATTATTTACTACACTACTGCTTTTATTGTGAAAACTCTAGTTCATATTGCTATACTTCCAAATTGGTCTATTATGCTATCTGGTATGTAATTTCACTAAAAATCTATAACTAAATATGTCTGATCATGGAAGAGTTATATTGTTGCCTTGCAGGAAGGAAGATCCTTCTAACTATGATTTATAATTTAGGCCCATAAAAGATTCAAAAAATTAACAGCATAAAAATAAATATGTACAACAAAACATCGCTGGCAAAAACAAAAGCTAAATGTTGGAATAAGAGAAATAAAATCATTTGTAATTCATATTACAGAGTATTAATTTCCTTAATATATACAGAATAGATAAGACAAAAACAGTCCAGTAAAAAAATGGACAAAAGATTTCAAGATAATGTTTACAGGAAAATAAATGTAAGCAGCTTTTAAGCATTTGAAAATATGCTCAGCTTTGTTCATTCATAAGAGAAATATAAATTAGGCAGATGATACCATTTCTCATTTATTGGATTGTTACAAAGCTGAAAGTTTCATAACACAGTGCATTGATGGAGGGCAACTTGGAGATTGTATCTAAATTGGAAATGTAATCCTTTGACCCATGGATTCTATATGTAGCACTCTAAATTTCGCATTAAAAAAGACGTACAAGATTATTTATCGCAGAATGTTTGTCAAAGCAAAAGTTTGGAAATAACTTAAATGTCCATCACTAAAACATTGGTTAAATAAATTATGGTAACTCATATAATACAATGCTATGAAGCTTTAAAAACAAATGCCCAAGCCTCTTGAATGTTGAAAGGACAGGTTCTCTAAGATAGGGTCCAGAGCACCATGTGTTATATGTTGTCTTTTTATAAAAAGATAGACATATGAATATATGTTTGTATTTTCTTACTTATGAATAAAGAAGTTCTGAAAACATAAATTATTTACACAGGTAGTTAATTGGGTGCCTGGGGACAAAGAAGAGAGGAAGATTTTTCACTCTTTATTATTTATAATTTATTTTTTAAAAAATTTTAAAAAAATGTTTTTTTTATTTCTGAGAGAGAGAGAGAGAGAGAGAGAGAGCATGAGCAGGGGAGGGTCAGAGAGAGAGGGAGATACAGAATCTGAACAGGCTCCAGGCTCTGAGCTGGCTGTCAGCACAGAGCCTAACATGGGGCTTGAACTCACACATGCGAGATCATGACCTGAGCCAAAGTCGGATGCTTAACCGACTGAGCCACCCAGGTGCCCCTATTATTTATAATTTAAACAATATATGTGTATATAATTTAGTGTTAATCCAAGGTTTTCTTGTTTTCGAAATTAATTTTACTGCATGATGTAATCTACTTGAATCTCCTAGAATCTGTGGAATTAAAAATGAGATGGGACTTGTAGTGTACATATCCAATGAGCTCCAAGAGAACAATAGAAATGCCTGTGGAAAATATCACTATTTATCAGTTCTACTTCTCAGACTTATTTCCTGAGTTTATCAGGCAGAACCTATGATTTAAAAATGTATAGGCTTAAAAACTTGAACTGAATCCATAGGGACTCACTCACATTAAGAGAGAAAGAAGCTAGAAGCTGCCAAGGGACTGTATATTACCATCATGTTCATGACATCTGAGAGTCACAGCTCTATCTGACTTTGATATTTCACAGGAAATTAGGATTAGAATTCTGTCCTCAAGTCTTAAGGCCTGAGCTTTTTTCTTGCCACATTTACTATTAAATTCAGGTACAATACAGCTGAAAGGAATTCAAAAGAAATAACCTTAGAAACAGCAAAATTGCTTCCTTTTTATAAGAGAACATATATAACCAGAAATAGGGCAGAAAAAAATCACCTTTTGTTACCTTCAGAAGCCTAATAACACATTTTGGAATGATGTAGTGACACCAAATACATACTTTCTATGTCCTTTCAAGGCCTTTGTCTCATCTAGAAATTTGTCCAGTAAGAACTCTGGTATAACAAGTCCACTTTCAAACAAATGGCTTCGAACTGCTCTTTTGTTCTTGAAACTGGCAATTATTTTGTCCCTGTGTGCTTGAGTCTTGGATGGGAATGATTTTTTTTTCACAACTATCAAGCACAACATGAATGAACAGAGGGCTTCATTTACTGGAAATAGATAGCAGCAGTAGAAATTTCTATTGCACATATTTCAATGTTGCCATATAAAGCAGTGTTTCTTTTTATCAGCAAGTGGTTTATAAATGTCGACAGCACTCCCCTCCCCCTCAAACAAACAAGCAGGTTTCTAACAACATATTTGGTAGTGTATTCACTTTGTTATATTCAGCCTCAAGTATGATGCTCATGTTTTAAGCAAACTGCTTAATTAAAGCTTCAACAAGGGTCTCTAGAGCTTTAATAGCAAAGCATTACATTTGAGAACAAGGTAATGTGCTTTTGAAAAATTACTTCACTATGGCACCCTTATGCTAAATAAGTAAAAATATATAAAGTGTTGCCTGATATGATCAATCTTCCCTTCTGAAAATCTTGTGTAAATACTAACTTAAAATCATGTTTTATAAACCATATTGACTTACTTATGTGTTCAGTCAACAGTGGTTAACCCTTAGGGCCTGGTCCATGGTAGGAGCTGGTGAATCCTACTTGCCTTTTCTCTTCTCCTGGCAATGGTATACTCACCCTCGGCAGACACACTAACCCAGGTATTCTAAGGAACAACCTGAAGGTTGTGAGAGTGGGGGGCTGGGGGTTGGAGGTATGGGCTAAATGGGTGATGGGCATTAAGGAAGGCACTTGTTGGGATGAGTACTGGGTGTTATATGTAAGTGATGAGTCACTGGGTTCTACTCCTGAAGCCAAGACTACACTTATGTTAACTAAATTGAATATAAAAAAATAACAAAATACATTATAAAAGAAGAAGCCAAGAAACTTGCAAAGAAAGAGTGCTTAAATGGAGCAAGTGACTTTCCTTCAGCTTCTGCAATCTCTATGGCAAATGTGCTATTCTAGCTAAGTCTAAAAGTCTAGGAAGAGTAAGTATTTAATTCAATAGAAACCCTTTTAGTGCCTGTGGCTCTTGAAGCTACTTTGGGATATCTATATAATACCACAAAGAGAATGGGTATGTATTTTATGTAGTTCTTTAATTTAACATCTTATTCAGTAAATTGTAAAATTTCACCAATTCATATTTTAATTTCTCTCCTTTGAAAGAGGGCGTTGCTATGTGAGGAAAGGACTACAGTCAGCTTAAGGCCGACTCATGTGTTCTGCAGTGGAAAGCTTTGGAATCAAACAGTTTGATATTTGAATCTTATTCCCCCACATATTATCTATGTGACCCCTGTGAGCAATCATCAGTTTGTGAGCCTTAGATTTTCATCTAGAAAAAGGGCTGCCCACCTCACAATGTTGTGAGGATGAAATGAGATAATGTGTGTAAAATTGCCACCTCATCGACTTTGGCAGGTAAGTACTTAAGGAAGCAGGATGTTATGATTCTAAAGTATTCCAGACATTATTGTTAGTCAAAATTTCCAGTTGTTGGCTTTTCTTTGCCAGTTTTTCAGTCCATACTAGAACAAGAGGACCATTTGGTGAATATTCTGTGCCAAGTCTGAAAGGTGAAGGTGAGGTACTTTTAAAATAAAAGTTAGAGGTGCAGGAGAAGTGATCCAGCTTGCATATGATTTCTCTTGACAGGACTGAAACAACAAAAAGGCACTCATCCCTTGCTTATCTAAATAGACAAATTCAATTTCCAGACCATCCCAAGGTCAAGTTCAGAAAGTCAGCAGTGGGAGGTTGAGGTTGGAAGCTACATGTGAGCATCAAGAATAAATCAAGTGCACTCACCTCTCTGAAAACAGAGAAAGTACAAGAGGCCTTTGTTAATCAGACAGGAAAATCATAGCCTGAAAATGCTGACAGTGACATTTCAAAAGTCTCGATTCCTTAGTAATAGGCAAGAACATGTGAAGAAGGAGAAAAAAAAAATCCCTGAAGTTATAAAAAGAAAACAGAAGGATCAAATATCTATTAGATGCGAGAACTTTATCTTGCAAGGTTACTTCAGTTCACATTTTCTAAATGGGAACACCTCTGCAAAGGGAACACGAGGCCCTGCTTGTGAGGCACTGTGCTGGTAATTTGTGCCTCTGACAAATGCCATCTGATTGATGGCTCCGCCCATCCCACTTAAGGCAGTCAGACACATCCTGAAGACAGAGAGTCATCTAAATCCAAGTTCATTTATAAAATACCAAAGGGAACAGAACCTCTCATGCCCTCCAGATCCCCTCCCACCCTGGGGCTCTATGAGGATGGAGACTCATGGAGACTCGCCCCGTGATGAGAGACTGAGAGGACCAGCAAGCATCCCAGGTGCATCCAGGACACAGAAGCATATAGGATCTTCATCAGCCTCAAGTAGAGACAGGATGTCCTCTGTCCCCACACCATCTCCTTCTTGATCAACCACTCCTTCATTTTTCTCTCTTTTCCAACTCTCACCATCTACCCACAAAACTTCTGGACGCCTTGATAACTGAGTCCCTTGCCTAAGAAATTCCTCCTGGTTATTCACCCACCCTTTCTCCCAACCTCCCTCCTTCCATCTAGAACCTAAACCATAAATAATCTGTTTCTCTGTCAGTCTAAAATCTGGGGATTCACATAGTGAAATGCCACCTAAATTCAAATGATGATTCTTCCAAGCTATAAGCGCCATTGTTCCCATTATAATAAACCAAACTGCCACAAAAGAAGCACCAATCTATATTCTTGAATCTTCAGAAAGAAAGTCAGGTTAAGTCATCAATCAGGCAGTTGCCCTGGAAAAAATCAGTCTCTCCTTGTTATAGCCTCCATATATTTGCCATTGTTGTTTCCCGTCTTTGTTTACTGCCAAAGGATTAGAGAAATCTCCTGGCTGAGCAAAGGAACAGGCTGCTTCCCACATCCAGTCTCTCCACCCAGGCAATAACACTGGATCAAGGTACAGAAGAACATGGCAGTTGGCCCAGAAATGATTGGGAACAGGGAAGCAACAACCTCAGAATCACAAAGGCTAAAGGGAGGAAGTGGAGTTGTGAGGTATGTCGAGAACTGGCATAGAAATGAACTTGGGTCACACAAAGAATAGAAGAAAAGGGTGATTGTTTCAAGATAAATCTCTTTTCTTCCTTTCGTTGAATTAAAAATCACAGCTAAAAGCTTGGAGGATTTATAGGCTTTGTTTAAGGAGCATATCTTTTTTTTTCTTCAATAAAACAATATCTTGAGAGATGAATAGGACTGCAAATGAATTTTTTTTAATCCAGGAGGAGACATTAAAAAGCAGGAAACAGTGTAAACATAAGTATTTTTATCTAGTCATTGAAAATGTTTCAGCAAGCATGAATAAAGTGACCTTTCAGCTTCCATAATACAGCCAAAATAGAGCTTTCAGCAAAGGAGGGAGACTGAGTTCCACACAGAAAACAAAAGTATCTTAGAAATAAATACAATTGTATCCACTTAAAATACAAATTGCTGTATGAATGGAGATGCACCATGCCCCAAAAGTGCCATAGGATTCTGGAACAAAGCTTGAGACTGGATGGTTCTGACTTTGTATTTCCATGACTTTGAGACAGTTCCGGAGCTTCTCCGGTCCTCAGATCCTCATCGATAAAAAGAGGGGGCTGAGACTTTGTGTCAATGTCCTTCTGCTTTAGAATTACTTCACTGTCAATATTT
Source organism: Proteles cristata cristata (assembly GCA_017311185.1). Taxonomy (NCBI): domain Eukaryota; kingdom Metazoa; phylum Chordata; class Mammalia; order Carnivora; family Hyaenidae; genus Proteles; species Proteles cristata. Next base: position 105,480 of record JAESUZ010000683.1, on the reverse strand, counting down.
ACGAAGAGAATGTCATAAAAAAACATCATTAGCCTATAGTCTGGGCATTTTTTCCTGTCCCTTCATACTTCAATAAGGGATTCGTTGTCCCCTTTCTTAATGAATAGTTGCAAAACTCTTTAGTGAAGCTGTTACACTGTAGGCTCTGGCCACAGCCAGACCTGGGATAGGTCTCATTTCTGTCACTCTTTGGCAATGTGACAATGAACAAAGGACTGTGCCTCTCTGGACTTGTTTCCTCCTCAGTTAAATGTAGTACTTATAAGTTTGTTAGAAATAAAGCAATGTAAGTCACATAAGAAGCTCAGCACAGCACCTGATACCCAGTGAGCACACAACAAGTGATGTATTATAAACTGTATGGTGCATCTATAATATGCAAAGTGTATGATAGAGTCAGCATAACATAGCTGGTAAGTACATGGGCTCTGGAGCCAGACTTCTTAGGTTTGAATTCTCCTCTGTCATTTCTTAGCCACATGGGCTTGGCTGGATTACTTACATTCTCCATTTCCTCATCTGTACATTGGGAATTGTGATAGTAGTATTTACCAAGTTGGGTTGTTGTGAGGTGTAAATGAATCAATATGAAAACTCTTAGAACAGTGTCTAGCTCAGGGGAGATGCTATTAATGAAAATACTCAGATCACCTTTCAATGAAAGGCTGATGCTCAGAACATATTTAAGCAAACAATTTTTTTAAATTAGCAGCTTAAAGTGTAATTATGTATATTTACATTGGCCACCTCCTGCTTAAAACTTTTCAAACAAGTATTTGTCTTTTAGAGCCCAATTGAATATGATCAGGATTGTAGGTGGGAGCAATGATGTGTCCATAGAAAGTTCTTCCTCTAATTGAGTCTGAGGTAACTGGCTCTAAACTCCTGGCTGGCAAATTTTATCTCCTAAGTATGCATTTTTCTAGCATGACAGTAGAAACTATGAGATGAAATTAGTTGCCTTTGTGTTACTAAAATACTGAGCTAAACAAACCAAATAAATTTTGTGACATTTCACATATAGTCTTTGGGTCAAGGCTTTTTCCAATGAAACTCTGACTTTTCCCTCTAGCATCTCTTCAGAGAAGCTCTTGATTTTCCATTTACCTGAAAACACACATGACTCACCGCAAGCCAGCAGAGCTCTAAATCTCATTATCTGATCCTGTTTTATGGTTGAGATAGAACAGTAGGCCAGCTCTATTTGGTATACAGTAAGACTTTGGGAGAAGAACATTAAATTCAAATATCACTGATTAGTGAAATAATTTTAATAGCTGTGATTTCAGGAGATGGAGATTCATAATATGGATTAAAAAGTCAAAAGTCTTTTGTGATAAACTTATTGAATACTCTCATCTAAAGCTATAGAGGTAATGTCAGACTTGTGCAAAATAGTTTCCAGTTAATGGAAAGTGAAATGATGTGGCATTAGTTCTCAAATTATAGGAATATCCTAAAGACTCTTGCTTTGTGCCCCAGAAGGTAGATTTTACTCTATGGTAATAAATGTATGAAAATTCTCTTGGCTAATGTATGCTTTCCATGTGTTTTCAGAAGGGAATAATGTCAATCATAGTCAGTTACTTTGATCTCAAAGGTCCCTTTCATCTGTAAGATTCTGACTCTGACTTATTGAACACCCACATTGTGTAAGCATTTTATCCAATGTTGGCTTTTATTCCAAATGTTTAAACAGGTTCCAGAATCTCCCCAGAGGTATTCCTCCACACAAGAATGCATATTCTCTCCAATCACTGCAGTTTCTCCAAGTAACGCTGTATCTTCAAAGACAAATGAAGTTGTTACTGAAATAAAAATTTATTGAAACACTCACTGCCAATCCTTTTAATGTTAACTAATCTTGAGAAAGTCTTTTGCTGTATCTTGTATCCACTTTATTACCAACCATCTGAAATTTAAGAGGGTCTTGACATCATGCAAACTACCATATACAGGAAGTAGCTTGATGGTTATTTTCAGAAATATGAAAAGCATCGTGCTTGGTACTCAGTAAATACTCAATAGTAGTTGAATAATTAATGGGTAAATTAATGTTTTGTAGGTCTAGAGGCTATATTAGATGTAATAAAAGAAGAAATTACTGGAAGAGGTCAAAAGTACCATTTGAGATACTAGAGGAGGAACTTTCCTAGTTAATAGTTGCCAGGAAAGAAACTCTCCAAACTGAGCTCATTTTAATGAAAAGGCTATAATTAATGTACAACTTAATTTGGCATAAGTAGATAGAGAGTGTCAAAAGTGAAAGTGGCTGCTTTTGCTCTACAGATAAAATAAATGGGAGATTTTTATATTAACTTTCTATCTTTCACATATAAATTTTGGATTCAATTTTTTAAAGTTTATCCATTTATTTTGAGAGGGAGGGAGGGGGAGGAGAGAAAGAGAAAATCCCAAGCAGGCTCTACACTATCAATGCAGAGCCCAATGTGGGGGTTCATGACTTTGAGATCATGACCTGGGCCAAAATCAACAGTCAGTCATTCAACCGACTGAGATGCTCAGGTGCCCTAGATTCAATGTTTTTGGAAAGAAACATAAATCTGACTTATTTTTTGAGAACATCTTAATTTTTTACTCATTTGTCCATGATACTGTACTTTCTGGGATTCAAGGTGTATTGGCTATATTTGAATGGTATCTGTTCAATGGAGAATAAAATTCTAGGAACAGTTCAAGCACCTTTTCATTTCTATTGATTAGCTATCTGAATGAAAAAGGTAAACATGAAAATAGAAATCCCAGTGTTGCTTTCCTAGGGTCCCACACCAGGACTGTGTCAATAATGCCGCTAGGAGGACACAGTGTGGCCGAGGGGAAGAATAGGAGCTTTGGCAGCAGACAAAACACCTGGAATTCTGGCCAAGCCATTTTCTAGCAAGCCTCACACGTGTGACTTAATAATCCTGGACCTGAATTTCTGTATTTATGAAATGGATTTATATAAATTTATATACATATAAATATATATAAATACATATATATTATATATTGAAGTATTTTTTACACACAATGTTACATTAGGCCCAAGTGTACAACACAGAGATTTGAAGTCTATACATTATGCTATGCTCATTACAAGTGTGTCTACCATCTATCATCATACAATATTATTGTAATACCATTGACTATGTTTCCTAAGATATATAGACTTTTAAAACTTTTTATTTTGAAATAATTTATACTTTTATGTACATGTATATGTATGTACATATGTATGTATATGTATAATTATTATTATATATGTTATATATACATTATTATTATTACATAAGTAGGTTTTTAATGAGTGTTATTATATCCTTCTCTTCTTGTGCATTGTAAATTTGGTCTACATGTTTCTATTTCAAAAACAAAGTAAGAGCTTCAAACTTTTCCTTCCCTTTGATTTGACCTCCCTGGTAATCAAATATTTACATTTTTTTTCAGTAGAATTTATTTTTTAGAGCAGTTTTAGGTTGACAGAAAAATAGAGTAGAAAGTATAGGGAATTGAGTAGAATTCCCATTATACTCCCTATACCCACACATGCACAGCCTCCTCAACTATTAAAATCCCTCACTAGAGTGGTACATTTGTTACAATTGATCAATCTATATTGACACATCATTACGACCCAAAGTCCACAGTTTATATCAGGGTTAATTCTTGGTGTTGTACATTCTGTGGGTTCTCATATGTATCCACCACTATAGTGTCATACCGTATCATACAGTTTCACTGCCTTAAAAATCCTCTGTGCTCTGCCTATTTATCCTGTCTCTTCCTTACTCCCTGGAAATCATTGATCTTTTTCCTGTCTCCATTGTTTTGCCTCTTCAGAGTGCCGTACAGCTACGATTACACAGTATGTAGTCTTTTCAGATGTACTCTTTTCACTTATTAAGATGCATTTAGGTTTCCCCCATTTATTTTTATGGGTTTTCATTTACTTTTAGTCCTGAAAAATATCCATTGTATGAATATACAATAGTTTATTTATCCATTCACCTACCAAAGGACATCTTGGTTGCTTCCAATTTGTGGCAAATACTGATAAAGTTGCTATAAACATCCAAGTGAAGCTTTTCAGAGTTAAGCACTTTCAACTCATTTAAGTAAATACCAGGGAGAGGGATTGCTGGATCATATGGTAAGAGAATGCTTAGTTTTGTAAGAATCTGCCAAAATGTCTTCCAAAATGTCTGTACCATTTTGTATTTCCACTCGATGGATGAGAATTCCTGTTGCTCCACATCCTTACCAGCATTTGATGCTGTCAGTGTTTTGGGTTGTCAACACTCTCATGGGTATATGGTGGTGTCTCACTATTGTTCTAAACATATATTGTTTAAGTGCTTGAACTCTTCAGGAGATTAAAGTTTTTTTCTGTAGGAGACACTTACATAAGTCTATGTATCAAGTTGATAAATTAAGAGGAGATTGAAGTTTCAATTTATGTTACTCAATGGGGCACCTGGATGGCTTATATAGACTTGTCAGTTAAGTGGCTAGTTTCAGCACAGGTCACGAACTTGGGGTTTCAAGTTCCAGTCCTGTATCGATATCTGTGCTGACAGCTCAGAGCCCAGAGCCTGCTTCAGATTTGGTGCTTCCTCCTTTCTCTGCCCCTCCCCTGCTTGTGCTCTATCTGTCTGTCTCTTTCTCAAAAAAAAAAAAATTATGTTTCTCAGCAGAGTCGTTTGAATACCAGCTTCTGTTGGCTAAGAAAACTAGGTCCATAGAGAACATCAACAACTGTCTCTTTTCACCAAAATTTCAGCCTAGTGTTGGTATATAAGAAAGGCATACTTTCAGATTCTAATATGATTCAAGAAGAAGTGAAGTTATTATATGACAATGTAAAGCAAAAGGAAGGTGAAGGATCTAGAGCTGGAGAATTTAATGCCAGCAAGAATGGTTTGATAATTGTACAAAGGAGTCTGGCTTACAAATGATAACAAGAGAAGGAGCTTCTGACCACCAAGCAGCAGCAGATGAGTTCCCCACCGATTTAGAAAATCACTGAGGAGAAAGAACAGCTTTTACTGCAACCCAAAGATCTTGGAGCATTGTGTTTTCATTTGTCTCTATTCTTTTAAATTTCCTCTTTGATTTTTTGGTTGACCCATTCGTTGTTTAGGAGCAGGTTATTTAACCGTAATGTGTTTGTGCTCTTTCCAGATTTATTATGGCTGATTTCTAGTTTTGTAGCATGTAGTTAGGAAGAGGCATGGATCAGCACAAACCTTGCTAACACTGAGGTCCTGTTCCCAAGTGCTTCTGCCAATTCACCCTCATCAATACACTCTTGGATGGAGCCCATGAAAGAAGTGCCACAAGCCTGGCAGTGTGTAAGTAGCCACCATTGGAGCCAGGAACACTCCAAAGTGATGTCTGCCCCAAGGAGAGGGATAGACAACCACACACCAGTTAGACTGCACCCCAGCAGTGGGCTGGGGGCAAACAGCTGGTCTGACTTCAGGCTCCACCCACCAGTTACAGCTCAGGTTACAAAACAGGGGAAGGTACCAGCAGTTCAGTGCTACTGTATCTCTGGCAAATGCCTGGTCTAACTTGACTCAAGTGCAAGATGGTCCCAGACTGGCCCACAAACAGCACAGGGGACCAAAACCTGCCCACATAAGGCAAAGAGAGCCATTACAGATGACTGAACTGAAGGCAAAAGTGGCTCAGCCACAACAGCAGGGTGCACACAACACACATAGGAGACATCCCTGAATTGCCAGGTTCTGGTGAGCAGGGAACAATTCACCACAAAGCACTACAGGACTTCTTCTTCATAAGGACACTACTTTCAAGAGCAGAAGACATAGCTGCCTTTCTTAAGACACAGAAACAGATACAGAGAGTTGGACAAAATGAGGAGACAGAAGAATATGTCCTAAATGAAAGAAAAGGACAAAATCATAAGAGACCTAAGCAAAATGGAGATAAGTAGTACAGCTGATAGAGAATTTAAAGTCATAAAGATACTCACTGGACTTGAGAAAAGAGTGGAGGACATAAGTGAGATTCTCAACAAAGAAATTTAAAAAAATTAAAAAAAGGACAAATCAGAGATGAAGAGCTTAATAATGAAATTAAAAAAACATTAGGTGGGGTTCCCTGGGTGGCTCAGTCAGCTAAGTATCTGACTCTTGATTTCAGCTCAGGTCATGATCTGACAATTTGTGAGATCAAGCCCTGTGTTGGGGTTTAAACTGACAGTTGGGGGCCTGCTTGGGATTTTCTCTTTCCCTGTCTCTCTGTCCCTTCCCCACATACTCTCTCTGTCTCTCTCTCAAAATGAATAAAACATTTTAAAAAGCACACTGGATGAAATAGTCAACTAGAAGAAGCAGAGAAACAAACCAGTGACCTTGAGGACAGAGTAATGAAAAGCAATCATGCTGAACAAGTGAGAGAAAAAAGTAATACAAAATGAAAATAGACTTAGGAAACTCAGTGACACAATCAAACAGAATAACATCCACATTTTACAGATTCCAGAAGAAGAGGGAGAAAATGGACAGAAAATTTATCTGAGGAAACAATAGCTGAAAACCTCCTGAATCTGGGTAAGGAAACAGAATCCAGATCCTGGAAGCACAGTGTTCCCAGAGAATCAACCCAAGGAGGTCCACACCAAGACAAATAATAATTAAAATGGCAAAAAAAAAAAAATAGTCATAAAGAGAGAATTTTAAAAGCAGCAAGAGAAAAGAAAACAGTTACATACAAGAAAAATCCCATATTGCTATCAGCCAATTTATCAGCAGAAACGTTGCAGGCTAGACGGAAGTGGCATGATATAGTCAAAGAAAAAATGTTGAGAAAAAAAATGTGCAACCAAGAATACTCTAACTAGCAAGGCTATCTTTCAGAGCAGGAGAGATAAAGAGTTTCCTAGACACAGATTAACGAAGTTCATCACTACTAAGCCAGCCCTATGAGAAATGTTAACGGAGACTGAGTGGAAAGGAGAACCGTAAGTAGGAGTAAGAAAAGTAGGAAGCACAAAAGTAGTAAAATTAGGTATGTGTATGTATGTATACATATTTAGGTATGTGTGTGTACATATATGTATGTATGTGTGTGTGTGTATATACATATATATGTACATAAATCAGCCAATTGACTCACAAAATAAAAGAATGTAAAGTTGACACCATATAGCTAAAACGAGGTGGGAAGAGAAGTGAAGAATGTGTTCAAACTTAAGTGGCCATCAGCTTTGATATTTTATTATTATTAGTTAAAAATTATAGAAAATTTATCAGAAATCTTGGTATGGAATCTATACTGCTTTTTTCAAGGGAAATTCTGTACTTCCTGAATGTGTTGGGTTACTTTTCAAAATGTTCTACCCTCAAACTTACATAGTAGCAATTTCAGTTAAGATTGGGCTACAGAGAGGATGAAATTGTGAATGGTTGGATGCCAAAATGTAACAGCCTTGGCTATGGTTTAAACACAGTTTATATGCTAAGTCCAGCAGCCAGCAGTAAATTTTCATAAGATTACACAGATAGTGAAGTTAAGAAAAATCCACATCATCTAATTAAGTTAATATTATGATAGTGTCTGCTCAACTTCATGTCTATTTTACATCCCATATATTCATGAAAGATTATACAATACAAAATTAGAAAATCTTTATCTAGTTTTCCATCTCCACATTAAAACAAAAAATAATAGTATATCACGTGATGGAAAAATAAAGTTTGATTTTAGGAGGTGATGTAATTTTATGCCATTGTTCTTTTCTTTTGTAAGAATGGAAGAAATTAATATTTCCTAAATTCTTACTTTACATGGACTGTCTCTGCCTTAAGAAAGTGATTTGGGTTTGAAAGCCCCTTCATAAGACAAATATTAGAAGATGAAACCTTTATTATTATTAAATATATACAATTTTTAAAAAGTACTTCTGAATCTTAAAACTAAAACTATTTGTATTAAAAACACTATATTCCATTAAAATGGAAAAAGCTCATGGGGGAAAGTGAGGCAGTCTTGAGAATCACAACCACAGGAGGGGTGGAGGACACTGGGAAAAGATATAATTTTTTTAATTTTTTAATTTTTTACTTTACCAGAGCCCAAAGTAGCAGTCTCAGCAGCTGGGACCCAGAGAAGATCTTACTGGAATGGTAACCTCCCTTTCTCTCATTCTGTCACCTTTCAATCTCTCAGTGCCTCTCAGAGTCTGAAAATAGCCAGAAGCCAGTTGGCAAGGGAGTCTGGGAAATAGTTTGTAGGGATTAGCTCCCTATGATATGAAGCAGAGCTAGGGGGAGAAAGTAATTTATCTGAGAACAAATAGGTGGATGACTGGCATGGTCATATAACAAAGCAGTTCCCCAGTTGAAACACATAAAGTACAAAATAGGCTGTTTCTATGAGTTTGATTTTTTTTTTTAAGCTTTCACATGTAACTGATGCCAGATAGTGTTGTTTTTGTTTTTCTGCCCTATTTTACTTACCAGCATGCCTTCAAGGTCCACCCATGTCACAAATCACAAATGGCAGGATTTTCTTCTTTTTTGCTGTTGAATAATATCCCATTCTCTCTCTTTGTGTGTATGTGTGTGTACTTTATTATCCACTGATGGACACTTAGGTTGTTATTATATCTTGGTTGTTGTGGATAATTCAGCAATGAACATGGAGGTGTAGATATCTCTTCAATATCTAGTTAGCATTTTCTTTGGATGTCTACAGAGAAGCGGAACTGTTGAGGTAACAGGGAGGAAATAGGAACAGGTTCATAAAAGAGTACCTATTTTCAGCTCTAAAATGAATAAGGTCTGAGGAGCTAATATAAAACATGATGACTATAGTTGATAATACTGTATTATATAATTGAAATTTGCTAAGAGAGTAGAACTTAAATGTTTTCAACCCTCCTGCCCTGCAAAAAAAAAAAAAGAAAAAAAGAGATAAATATGTGAAGTGATGGATGTGTTAATTAATTAACTAGCTGGAGGGGATCATTTTACAATATGTATGCATATCAAATTAACACCATGTACACTTTAAATATATTACAATTTTACTCATCAGTTATACCTCAATAAGGCTGAAAAAAACCCCAAATAGTTGTTATAAATGAAAACAAAAAATGCTTATCAAGCCAAAGCAGGAGTATCCAACACAATACTTGAAAAAATACAATTCTCATAGCCCAATTGAGTATATTTCAGGATTTTACTGTATTACATATTGAATTAATTACTTTACATCTGGTAAATCCTTTAATCTTCAGCAAGGATTTAGGCTCTATTATTCATATAAAACAGAAATTGTAAGAATCAGAGAGATTAAGTAATTTTCTCAAAATTGTTTAATTAAGCAAGAAAACTGAGGTTTGAATCAAGCTCTGCCAGACTCCCATACCATTTCCAATAGATCATGGTATAAACATAATTAAACAACCACTAAACAAATGAAATATGCCAATCAACTGGGAACATATATTGGGAATTTGGGGTTTGTCACCTAAAAAATTATAATTCACTTAATCTAAACTAGACAAAACCAATGTAAATTTAAGATGTTTGATCTCAGGCTCATGTTTTTTGCTAAACAGGTATTTCTCAATATGTTCTCTGAATCATCTGGAAAGCTTGTTATAAATTAAGATTTCAGGGGCTCACTGAGTAAGATTCTCTGGGAGTAGTGCCTAGGAATCTACGTTTGAAATAGTCTCCGTCATTGATTCTTTGGCACATGAAAGTTTAACAATCTCCATACTGACTTTATTTGTCCATACTAGCTCTTTTACCTACAGTTAGTTTTAAAATAATTTTCCTTACAAAAGGGGAGAAAATCAAAACAATCAAAAAAAGACTAGAAACAGCAAGTGTTGGCAAGGATGTGGAGAAAAGAGAACTCTCATGCACTGTTGGTGGGAATGTAAATTGGTGCAGCCACTAAGGAAAAGTGTGGAGGTCCCTCAAAAAAAAAAAAAATAGAACTACCATATGATATAACAGTTCCACTTCTGAGTATTTATACAAAGGAAATGAAATCATTAACTCAAAAAGATATCAGCACCCTGCCTCCACTTCAAAGCAGTGTTATTTACAATAGCCAGGATAGGGAAACAATCTAGTGTCTGTTGGTACATGAATGGATAATGAGCCAAGTCAATCTTGAAAAAGAATGAAATCTTATCATTTATAACAGCATGGATAGACCTTCAAGAGCTGGCTGATAAGTAAAAAAAAAAAAAAAAAAAATGAGACAGAGCAGGACAAATACCATGTGATCTCTTTTATGTGTGAAATTAAAAAACAAAACCCCCAAAAACCCAAACCATAAAGCCAGCTCATAGATAAAGAGAGGAAACTGATGGTCACAGAGGTGGGATGGGGGGTGTGGTGGGGGGTGGAAGAAAAGGATGAAGGGGGTCAAAATGATAGATAACTAGATAGATAGATAGATAGATAGATAGATGACCAAAGTGACCAAAAAGAACAACAAAACAAAAACCCCACAAAAGCAATCCACTACCTTTTATATAGAATATTAATTCAAAGATGATCAAACCTATTCTGGTTGGTAGTATCTTTAAAGAATAATATATGATGTACAATTTAGACATATGTCTTCTGAGAAATTTGGTCAAGTTACAAACATCCCAGGCTAAGTAGTAACTCTAAAATTTGATAATCCAAATACGTCATTAAAAAAGAAACTCCAAAGTACAATTTATTTATTTATTTATTTATCTATTTATTTATTTATTTAATGTTTATTTTTGAGAGAGAGAGAGAACACAAACAGGAGAGGAGAAGAGAGAGAGAGAGAGAGAGAGAGAGGAGAGGGACACACAGAATCTGAAGCAGACTTCAAGCTCTGAGCTATCATTGCAGAGCCTGATAGGGGGCTCAAACTCACAAACTATGAGATCATGATCTGAACTGAAGTCAGACACTCAACTGACTGAGACATCCAGGTGTCCCAGTGCAATATTTTAATGAACAACTTAAACTCTCCTTTAAAGATCCAATTGATAATTATTTCATAGGATGATTTTTACTATCAACAATGGATACCTAGTTCTATTCACATTAAAATTAATTTAGTTTTTTAAGTCAAATCTGCTGTTAAATTCAATATGATGATTCCATTTAATATGTGAACCATGGGGACTTTGTCTTCAAATATATAGATTTCATTTTTATCTTTCTGATACTGCTTTCCCCAGTCTTCTGAGAAAATCTCAACAGGTTATAAGCTAATTTCATAATATGGAATCGTGTAAGACTTATGATACATCTTGGGCAGTTAATATATCATACATATACATATCATCTAATTCAAATCAGAAAGTGTTCACTCTTCCAATCATTCAATGACTATTTATTGACCACCTACAATCTGCAAGGAGTCCCAGAGTCCTGTGATGCATTGGTGAAAGAAAAAAAATCACTGTCATATTGCAGCTTGCATTTTAGCAGATGGAGATAATAAACAATAAGTGTAATAAAGAACTAAATTATACAGTAAGTTAGAAGGTAACAAGTGCTGTTGGATAAAAGAAAAAGAAAGGCAGAATAAAAAAAGAAAAGATTTAGAGTGAATTCTCCTAATCTAGGTTTTCAATACAACAAACAGCAATAGCACAAAACTCTAAAAATTGTTTCTGAAAGGGTAGATTATTACTAATTCCCTTCTTAGCATACATTTAGATGTTAGCCCAAGAGAAGTCTTGAAAGCTAGTAAACTCTTACTTACATTTTGTACTTGTTCTCCATCTGCAAGAATGCTGAAAGCAAATTAAAAGTAAAAAAAGTGCTGCAGAAGTTGCTAGGCACTTGGTGTAAGTGCTGCATGGTATCGGCAGGAAGGTATGTGTTTGACGCATTTGATGTGTTTGACACAGCAACTCTTGAATATGTGCAGAGCATTTTTTTGAGAAATTTGTAGAAAATGCTTTGCAAATTATCTACCTTAACAATTTCCGTCTTTGTTGACCAATCAGATGCAGCCACTGAAATGGCGAACCTTTTCCAGTGCTTCCTGGAACTCTAGAGATCTCCATGGAGCCAAGGGAGAAGGATTTTCCTACCCAGACTGGAACTCAATTTATTAAAAGAAATAATAGACAATGAAACAGCAGTAACTTATATAATTTACAGGCCTTCTCCCAAGAGGGTGCAAATGAATAGAAAATTCAGAAAGCAAGTGTCTACTTTTCTCTTTAGTCTCTACCTTTAAAAAAATTATTTCTTTTTTTAAAGTGAGCTCCATCCCCAATGTGGGGCTTGAACTCACAGCTCCAAGATCAAGAGTCACATGCTCTACTGACTGATCCAGCCAGATGCCCCTTTACCTTTTCTTAATATATAAAATAATCAATTTCTTTTAGTCTTTTCAAAAGACAACTACTTAAAAATCAAAAAAGAAAGAGCTACCACTAGCAGGGAGTCACTTCATGTCTTTTTCTCTTTCTGTGAATAAACAAAATCCTCACTGTATTGTATAGTGCACAGATAAATATAGCTTTGAACTCAGTTCTGCTTCCACTCTGACCAGTATTTGCAGTGACCTTTGGAAACTGATTCCTTTTTGTACTCCTTTTAGCAGCTAAAATGAATTTACAGACAACCTTTTCACGCTTGGTTGATGATTACAAAAGTGCTCAAATTCCACGAAATGTTGTGTTATATAAATTTTGTATTTAAAATTGGCTGCTCTCTGACAAAATACTTTTTGGGTACACTTTTTTTGGGAATAATTGAGGACATTTTAGGAAAAATAAAATGGTATTAAGAAGGCATTGTTTACTTATTACTGAATTGGTAATTTTGAGCATCTTTTATGAGCCAAGCATGTTTTTAGGATCAAAGTTTTATTCCAAGAATTATATAATATTTCTACTAAAGAGGCTGTGTTTGAGGTAGTTAATTATAGGGCGTCTAGAATTGAGAGGATCTGTTTTAACTTTGGCTTCATCAGTTACTAAGTATCTGTCCTTGAGCAGAACACTTAAATTGTTTCAACCTCAGTTTTCTCATTTGTAAAGTGAAAATAAAAATTGTATCACCTCATAGGGTTATTGTGGAGTTTAAATGAGGTAATATATGTGACACTAATTTATATTTCATTTTCCTTATTGTATAGAAATCAGCAGGAATAGGACTGTTACAGTTTTATTTACTTCCTTTCCTCCTCCTCTGCCCTCCATCCTTCTTCCCCTCCTGGGTGGCTTCAATCAAATTCCTTTATTTCTGTGGAGAGGATGGGATAGGTATGAAGACAGTTTCCTTTTATTGTGATGGGGATCAGGACATGCCACTCCCAAATATGGCACCTTGACATACTGAATATCTTAGGCTGAAGGAGTTGGGGATAATGGCAGAAGGTCACTCTGTTCTCCCTCATCCATTCCCCCCTGAAACAGGTCATAAAACCCTCTTGCGGGAAGTACCCTCCCTATCCCCAGAGGAACGGAGATCCTTATCTCCAAGGACAAAGGGATGCCATGAAAAATCTGAACAAACAGGCCTTGCTAAGTTTCCCCCAGTTACTACACTTAACCTCTCATATTCCTCCAGAACCATGCACTCTTCATCAAACCTAGCATAAAACAATCTGGTCTTTTTCTTTGGGACTTCACTTCCCCACAAAAGTTCCCTGTCAGGTAAAACTTAGTGTATGTGTACAGTTTTCTCTGATGAATCTGTCTTTGGCAGTTTTATTTTTAGACCCAGGCAGGGAACCTAACAGATTTGAGGGAAACTTTGTTGGCTTTTTTATGTGTGTGTAAACTTGAGCTCATTGTGGGGAATATATTAGGAAGGGAAAGCAGAAATATCAAGGAGAGAGATTTTTTTTTCCAGGGTGGGAAGGACCTCTAGATCTTTGGGACCCAAGAGAAGCAGGAAACTGAGCCCCGGTCCAGGGTGCTCCTCATAGACTGGACCCACACACCCAGACTCCTGGCTGTGAAACGTTCCCACAAACAGGCTTGGCACAGAGATGCAAGGGCTGTCTGTTTACAAAAGACCAAAGGATTTGAGCTATTTTATTAGAATTTATACCAGTAGCAATAAAAATGGACCGAAGAACAGAGAAGCTGTTCCCCATTTCCTGGAAGTCACATAAACTGCTCATTGTTGGGTGAACCCCCCACAGGGAAGAAGTGTACCTCAATAAAGACTGAGATTGAATATCCAAATCAGTTTGGCAGGATTGGGTTTGGCATTTGATTTGATATGAAGACTATAGATATATAATTTTTTTAAAGGTTCATGCATATAGAACATTCAACACAGTGCCTGGCAAATAGTAAAGCACTTAATCAATGACATCTACTAACTATTATGGCATCTTTAATTTGTGTAGAAAAACATTTTTATTACTTTAATCTTTGTAAATATTGGCTGTTTGGAAAGCTCATGAATTTTCTGTGCAGCATTAGCCACCAATAATCTGAGCAGTTCCCGTGCTTCAACATATTGTGGAATGGACATAATATCTGGGCTGAAGCATAGCAAGAATGCAAAAATATCATGTTCAGTTTAAATAGGATATTTTACATGCATCAAGATACAGAATGGGAATTGTCAAATATCAGAAGTTATCACTCACTTCACTGTGAGCTCAGAGTCCAATTCATGTGTTGCTGTTAATGAGTCAGAGCTCTTCTGAAGGCCCCACGGAAGGAAATGAAGAGGTCTTTTCTGGTCTTCCTGGCCATCTACTTGAACTTTGAAGCCCATGCTGGGACAGATGCTATTATCTGGAGAGAATGGAATAAATCCCCAAGGGTTCTTACCAAGTCCAAGTCTAAGCCAGTGGCAGGAAAGCTTACTTAACTTGTAGATCTTCACGTTGGCTTCTGACAAGCTACTTCCTTCCTTCCCTCACCCTCACCCAAGGAATGACACTCTCAACAGGTACACAAGGAATAGAGAAACACAGAAGTGAAATCAAATGGCTCTGGCACTGCTGACATAGAATCACCAACAGTTCAAATGTCAAAATTCTCAAAAAAGAGAAATTTAAGAACTCTATTTCTATTTCTGCTCAAATGATTATCTTTGAATACTTTTGTCTCTATTGGACCTGATTAAAGTAAGAAATGTGATTGTGCCAAGTGTTTCAAAGTTAGTAAGTGCTCTGATATGAACATTTGAAAAGCTTTATGTTAACCAAAAATCTTTTATTTCTTCTGTAGAACTGAACCTTAATTTAAGGAAGTCTAGCATGGGCAAATCTGACCTGAACAAAGACATGAGAAAATGGAGGCACAAAGATGCAAGTAACTTGTCCAAGGTCATATGGTTAACCACTGGCAAAGGACGTTTGGATGAGACAGTATGTCTCCAGAGCTCTGCACACAATCTCTGTGCTATACATCTGTTTGTGATTCATATTTCACTTTCCTGAGTTGCTTGTTTATGTCCTATGCACATGGTTCTCACATCCTCATATTCCCAGATATACGTAAAGTTCTTGCTATGTTAAACTTTTGCCAAATACTGGTTGCCAACATTTTCTCCAGTTTGTTCCTTATCTTTTATAGTGTTTGTGTTTTGAGAGTCTTAAAAATGTTCTGCAATTAAAAAAATGTTTTAAGTCAACATCAGCCTTTTGACTATTTAAAAAGCATTTAAATTATCCTTAGGTTTTAAAGCCTATTATTTGCTTTTGTACACTCCTTTCGTTCTTTCTACTTTAATCCTCTAATCTCTCTGGCATTCATTTTGGTAAAAGACAAAACTCCAACTGAATTTTTTCCCCCAAATGGCTATGCAGTTATCCAAAAATAAGTATTGATTAATAAATCTTTTAACACTGATTTAAGCTACAACTTGTATTATATATTTAATCCTCGTATACAGTTGGGTCTGTTGCAGTACTGTCTCTCCATCTAAACCTGTATGAATACTGTGCTATTTTATGGCTTATTTTTATACACTGTAATATCCAGTATGAAAAGTCCTGGCTTCATTATTCTTTTCCAGTCTGAAACCCCTTAGCAGACTGGGATGGAGGCTGTGGTTAAGAATCAATGTTCAGCTTTTCACCATATAGTATGATTCCAGTGTTGTTTGCTGAATCTGTAGGTATTTTTAATGGTTTAGTAAGTAGTAATAATGTATCTTACAATCTTGACCTATAATCATATTACTGGAACAAGCTCTTTATGACATGATATATCATTCTTTCAGTATAGTGCGACACTTAATGGTTTTACTTTAAGAAATTTCCTGTAGCCCCTTATAGCATGTAACAAATCCTAAACCTCTTAACAATATGATTAGAGGCAAAGTGATTCAAACAATTAATTAGATACCTAGAGTCAATTTTTGATCAGTTAGAACTAAAAGTGGGAATTCTGAACATATAAAAAAAGAAACCTGATTTACAAAAATTTGAGCTACTTACATCTTCTATGCATGAAATAGCTTTCGATATAACTATTTGGGGGATAATTCCCAAAGGGAAGCACTTTGATGAGTTTCTAAGACCTAGCACCCAGAAGCTGGAAATGGTTGACCTTACTAAGTCTTCCTCCTACAGAACAAGAAACACGGTGGAAACTGCAAGAATTGTGTTTTATAAAGAAAAATAAAACACACTGTAGTATTGACATGGAGATATGAATATTTAATGGGCATTTTCCAAACCTTTTAACTGTTATGTTAAATTTAAATCAGAGTCATTCTATCAGGTAGACCGTTGGTTACCTTGGCATAACAAAGGCTGAGTTAACCAGCACCTTTCAAGATCTTCCTGTGGCTGTCCTTTTTTGATGGCCCATTTACATTCTAAGTCCAGTTTAGTTCTCTCAGTTAGACTAGTTCCGATACAGTTATAAGATTACTTGATGTGTTAGTTCAGTTAGGCTGCTATTACAAAATACCATAGACTGTGTAGCTTACAGACAATGGAAATTTTTTCTCACAGATTTAGAGGCTGGAGGTCTGCTATCAGGGTGCCCACACAGTCAGGTTCTGTGTCTGGTGAGAGCCTTCTTCCTGGCTCATAAATGGCCTTCTTTTCCCTGGAACCTCACATGGTGGGAGATGGGGCTAAGGAGCTTTGTGGGACCACCCCTTTAAGGGCACTAATCCCAATCACCTGGTCACCTCCCAAAGACTCCACCTTTGGGAGGTAATACCATTACCATGAGGATTAGAATTTCAATATTTGAATTTTGGGAGATAAACATTCGGACCATTGCATTCAGTTACAGTAGATGGCCAGATGACTGTTGTTCATTCTTGTAGGGAGAAGGTGAGAGGGTGAAGAAGTGAAGTATGCTGAGGAATACTACTTAATGCTCTGCTTCTCAGGGAAATTGATAATTTCAAGATAAATGGGTGTGTTTCTGGATTTTTTTTATTAATAGCCATCTTTTCACCTACTTATAGGCCCTGAAGGAAACACAAACAAAAAAAAAAATAAAAATAATTAGGAAGAGTTAACTTCATTTAACTTCGTTCACTAAAACTTTTGATAAACCAGTGTTTTTTTATGCCAAAGAAGAGAGCTTTATGGCATTTCGAAACATGTACATGCATTTAAAAAATTGGCAGTAAGGAACTCATCGTCAGCATTTAAAGCGATTTTATTTCAGTTAGAAAAATAAGGAGAGAAGTGCATTGGAAGTGACTTTATTTCAGTTAGACAAATAAGGTGGCTGAGTGGCTCAGTTGGTTAAGTGTCCGACATCAGCTCAGGTCATGATCTTGTGGTTTGTGGGTTCGAGCCCAGCATCAGCCTCTGTGCTGACAGCTCGGAGCCTGAGGCTGCTTCAGATTCTGTGTCTCTCCCTCTCTCTCTGCCCCCTCCCACTTGTACTCTGTCTCTCTCTCTTTCAAAAATAAATAAACATTTAAAAAGTTTAAAAAAGAAAAAGATGTGGATTACTCTTAGCACGATGGGAGTGTGGTATCATAATCCCCTGGTGTGACAGTACCAATACAACTTTAGCTGATGGAATGAAAAAAGAATTTGAAGAAGAAGGCAAAAAGTCAGAAGAGAGAGGGAAGGACTAGAATTGTGTAGAACATCTTTCATAAATGCTATCATAATAAAGAAAACTTCTAAACTCATAAAATATATGAGAATATTTTAGAAATCACTTGGAAATTGTTATGGGCTGAATTGTGTCCACCATCCCCATTCACACGTTGAAGTCTTGTCTTAATCCTCAGTACCTTAGAATGTGAGTGTAGTTGGAGATTAGGTGTTTAAAGAGGAATTTAAGTTACAATGAGGTCATTCAGATAGGGTCAAATCCAAAATAGCTGGTGTCCATATAATGTGGGGACTGAGACATAGACATGCACGGAGAGACCATGTGAAGATAGAGATAAAAGTTGGTCCTCTACAAGCCAAGGAGAGAGGCCTCAGAAGAAACCAACGTGGCCAACACACTGCCCTCAAACTTTCAAACATCAGGACTGTGAGAAATACATTTCTGTTTTTGAAGCCACTAAGTGTGTGGTATGGCAGCCTCAGCAAATAAAGAATCAAAGCACATACCATCTGTGACAAAAATGATAAAACCTAACACTCTGAAAAAGAAGTGGTATGAAACTACACTTGATTCCACATTCTTTTTTCTTCCAATGAAAGTTCATTTTTGGTTGATTGTTGTTGACAAGTCTGAGTTGGTCAAGCACCGAATGTCATAGGCAGGGGACAATTACACTGTTATGATAGACTCCTCACAAGCTCAGAACGATTGTGGCCCTAGGCCAGAATTTCCAGGGCTTCACCAGGTTGAGTCCAAGTAGTCATCGCTCAGTGGACAGAGGACCATGCTGAGGATGTGGTACTTTGAAGAAAGAAACCCAAACTTTGGAAGATCTATAGGAGACTCAGAGGTGTATCAGGAGCTTGGTGGCTTGCATGTTAGTTCAAATTATACAGTCCTATTCAATGGAGCCTAGGACACACACTACCTCAAAACTTAGCACCTTGGCTTATGAGACATTTTAAGCTGAAGGAATTTGAGAAAATGGCAGAAACGGGAAGGTCACTCAGACCTGAATCAGATCATCAACCCTCATGCAAGAGGTGCCCTCCCTAAAACCAGAGGAAAGGAGCTTTTTCATCTCTGAAGCTAAAAGAATGCCAAGAAGAATCTGAACAAACAGGCACTGCTAAGTTTCCCCCACTTACTACATTTACCTCATACTCTTTAACCTATCATAGTCCTCCTGACTATTCAGTTTTCATCAAATCTAGCATAAGACAGGTCTGTTTCTTTGTGTCTTCATTTCCTTATGAAGCCTCCTGCATCATGCAAAAGTTATATTAAATAAATGTGTATGCTTTTGTCCTGTTAATCTGTCTTTGACAGTTTACGTTTCAGACCCAGCTCAAGATCCTAAGAAGGCTGAGAGAAGCTTTTTACTCCTCTACACCTTAATATCCTTCACATCTAAGTAGAATTTTTTGATCTTAAAACTCCTCTAAGAGAAACTGCTTTCTCATCTCTCCTTATCAAGAAACAGTGCTGCACACAAATGAGCAGTAAAAGCACCGGCTTCATCTGTGTTCCTCTGCTTTTTCCAAAGACATCATCAAGGGTAAATGAGTTGGGGTAAGAGGGTGTGTTTTGTTGTGTTGACTTAAGGAACAAAATTGGAGTGGTGTCTGTAGAAAAAAGTTCTTCTGAATCTGCTATGCATCTTCTTAAATCCTTTCCTGTCAAGAGTGAAGCTTGTCTTTGTAAAACAGGATTCTTGCAAAATGGCTAAGCTGGTGTGACCTTCAATGATCTGCCAAGTAGACATCTGTCTCATTAGGTAAGTTAGTTGGCCTGAAGGCAAATATGTTACAGTATTATCTGCTCATGTTGAAAAGCAAATATAAAATGAGTGTCTGTGCATAGGAAGAAAGAATAAAAGGAGGCTTTGACAAGGCAACTACTTTATCAAGCATTCTGTGCTACCTGCTTTTTCTGCATTTTTAGGTGCAGAAATCTGGATTACCAGGGCTTCTGAGCATTAATAAAATATAAGTTGTCGATGCATGTTTGCTTATAATAAAATGTAAGTACTTATGCATATTTGCTTAAAGCACATTTTAGAAATGGATCCTTCTATTTAGGTTTTACTAACACTTTCACAAAACAGTAGTCCTCCTTTAATTTTTTACTTTTATTTTTTAAAGTTTATTTACTTATTTTGAGAGAAAGACAGAGAGAGCAAGCAGGGGAGAGGCAGAGAGAGAGACAGGGAAAGAGAGAATCCCAACCCATGCTGTTAGCATGGAGCTCCATGTGGGTCTTGAACCCACAAACAGTGAGATCATGACCTGAGCTGAAACCAAGAGTGATGCTCAACCTACTGAGCCACCAGGTGCCCCAACAATAGCCCCCTTTTAAACAAACTTACCAAGCAGCACAACAAGATCACCAGTAACTGACACCCCTTCTTTGTTCACATTTTGTCTGGTTTCTTGCACTATTTTTTGTGCTTCCTAACACAAATTTGGATTACAGTAACTAACCCAAATTGGGATTAAGATTCTGAGTAAAGGCCAGGTTATAATAAATACACAAACACTACTGGTGCATTAAAATTTCCTGGGAAATACAATGAAGTGGAGAAAATGATATCATCAGAATTCTTCCTAGGGAGGGTTCTGTGTGCAATTTGATAAAATATGTTGATGCTGCATTCCCCAATAGAAAGGGACACTTGCGATTGCCAGGCTGCCTTTTTGAAGTATGGCCCTGGTTGGATGCAAGATTTTATTTTCCTGAGTGAGGTATCTAATTTGGGACCAGGGAGAAATTGCTAGAGATAATAAGAGAAAGGCTGCTTGCTCTCCACGAAGCTTTTTGCATTACTTCAGTATGACTATCAATGAATATGAAAAAATATATAGGCCCGATAGAAGTATGGAGAAAGGATATAGAATTGTTAGATCAAAGCACAGGGAACACAAACAGCAAATAAACACATGAAAAGATGCTCAACTTCACTGGTCATTAAGTAAATGTTAACTAAAACCACAGAGATATTGTTTTGTATTCATTACATGATCAAAGTTAAAGCTGACAATATTAGGATATACAGAAACTTATTATGTTATTCTCTATAATTTGAGGGTTGTGAAACATTTCAGTGTAAATGGCTTTGAAAAAAAAATGACTTGAAGGTGTTCCCACAATGCCCAGGTGTCTCTGTATTAGCCACTTGTTTCTTTTGGCCTTGTGTCAGGTCATATGAGAAACCTGATATTCTAATCTTGGACAGGATATACTCTCACAAAATCCTCTCATTGCAATTCCTTTAAGGCACTAGCATTTTGGGTTCCAGGCATTTTGTAAGGAGCTGGGTTCTAAGGCTTAAGGTCCAGGAGCTAGAAATGGAAGGGAGTTCCCAATAGGAGACAAAATGTTTTCTTGTTTTCTGTGAAATTTCAAAAGGAGAAAGTTAGACATTTTATGATGGGTTGCATATTTTCACGATTCTTAAAAATTAGGGCAAACTTACCAAGTATGTGTTTTGGGCTTAAGTGAGATGTTAAATGAAAATATATTTAAGACCTCATAGGAGTTTATTGCATAGTGAACACTATTTGTTAACCAAATACTTTTCTTTTCCTTTTGTGTACACAGGAGTCTATATTTATGCCATTCTTGCTAATTACTTGTGGGCATGTGTCTCAGATCTTGTTAAAACAAAGTAGGTGGAGGTGATTTCTGCTACTTCTAGACCTGCCCATGGAACATCTTAGCCCATCTTCTAACCTATTTCTCTCCGTCTGTATGACTGCAAATTAATGACTGTGAGATGGTAGAACAAAGACATGAAAGAAATCTGGGTCACTCAGTCACCCTGTGGAGTAGAGGCAACCAGGAAAGCAAGATACCTGGGGATACCTGCATTGGTACTGGGTGTGTATGAAGAAGTGTATCTTTATTGGGCTAACCTGCTGAGATTTGGGGAGCTGTCACAGAAATTAGCCTATTTTGACTTACCCAATCAATTTCTTACAGTAAGATATTGTTTCTGAAATGTCTCAGGAAGCACTTAAAATGTGCCAGAACATGGGGTGCCTGGGTGGCTCAGTCGGTTAAGCATCTCATCTGGATTTTGGCTCAGGTCATGATCTCATGGTTTGTGAGATGGAGCCACACACCTAGCTCTGTGCTGACAGTACAGAGCCTTCCTAGGATTCTCTCTTTCTCTCTGCCTTTCCCCTGCTTGTTCTTGCTCTCTGGCTGTCTCAAAATAAATAAATAAACTTAAAAACAAAACAAAACCACAAATGTTCCAGGATAGCTATCAGCTAACTTAGAATTATTTTACTATTAGCTAGACATTGAAATAAAGGATTTTGAAATGACTCAATCTGTTTTCCTCTTGCCTCGGTCACTCTAGAGAAGAGACAATGTGGGAATTGGACATGCTTTATGAAGAAATGATATAAAAGCTGGGGAGGAAGCTAGAGTTTTTCCAAATACATATTTCATATTTATACAGAAGCAGCAAAAACAACCAAGAGTTGGGGCGCCTGGGTGGCTTAGTCGGTTAAGCGTCCGACTTTCGCTTAGGTCATGATCTCGCGGTTCGTGGGTTCGAGCCCAGCGTCGGGCTCTGTGCTGACTGCCAGCTCAGAGCCTGGAGCCTGTTTCAGTCTGTGACTCCCTCTCTCTCTGACCCTCCCCTGCTCACGCTGTCTCTCTCTCTCTCTCTCTCCTAGAAAAAAAAAAAAAACAACCAAGAGTATAACATGTTGCATGTAAATGTTAGTATACATTCTTTAGAATACACAGGAAATTTTATTTATAAGGAAAGAGAACATGTATGAAGCTGTTGCATTTCTTCTGGCTAAATTTTCTGGCACGAGAGGGGATTCAATTTTTCACTTGGGACCTCTCCTTCTTCATTCCGTTTCTAGAGAGAACCTCTGGAAGAGGATTGGACAGAGAGGCCGATCTGAACTATTTTTGAGGAAACTTGACTTTTGAACTCCACTATACACATGTCAAGGTTCATTATTAGTATAAACTTCCAGTTTCCTTTGATATGTTCTGTGCAAATGATTTCCTGGAACATTCCAGGGTCTGAGTCTGCCCCTACTAGCCCTGGTAGCTCACCCAAATAGTTTTCTAACTGATCTGACTTCTTAGATTTTACCAGCTTAGATTATAGTTGTGACTAGAGTTGGGATTTAAGTTGTGTTTTGTATGGGTGGGTTTTTACTTTTCAAGTGGGGTGACAAGATTTGAGATGTAGTGAATTTTTAAGGACAGATCTAAGCAAATCACACTGAAGTTTGATATTGATTGGAGAGTAGGTCGCCTGAGACCAGAAAAGACTGTGTGAGGGTAGATAATAGTATCCTCTACACGATAAAGCATGACTTACATATCCACCTGCCTCCTCAACACATACCCATGGATGCCTAAAAATCATCTCAAAATTGACGTGTTCAAACATGAAAATTGGTTCTCCCTCCCACATACTGATAAAGGCCACTCCATCCAAGTCAGCATCACTCTTGACTCTTTCTTTGTCCCTTTTCATCCAGTTTGTCAGGATATTCTGTGGTAACTTCTTTTAAAATATATCTTAAATCCAACCCTTCTTGACTCTCCCTACCACTTTCTTTCCTGGATTATTTCAATAGCTTCCAGACTGTTCTGCCCGTTTCTGCCTTGTTCATGTTTTTTTCCATGTCACTTGGATGAAGTCAATGCATTAACATGGCTTCCAGGCTTTCCCTCGTCTGTGCCCTCCTTTCTCCCTAAGCCTTTTCTACCCCATCACTGATCCCTTGCCCCAGCACTCACTTTGTTCCAGCCTCACTGACTTCCTTGCTTTTTCCAGAATATACCAGACATGAGCTATATACCTCAGGGCCTTGTATTTGTTGTCCTCTCTATTTGAAACACTATTCACTCATTTCTCCATGTGGATTAAACGTCATTCAAAAGTCACTTCATTGGTGAGGCTTCTCTGACCACCCTAAATCTAGCAAATCCATTCCTCATCACTCCATCCTCTAGAGCCCATACTTCCATCCACCCTGCCAGTGGATGCTTCCTAGCTCTTCCTACTTGTTTTATTTCCCATTTGATAGTATTATGTGTTTTTTTTTTACCATCTTAACCATTTTCAAGTGTACAGTTTAGTAGTGCTAATATATATTCACATTGTTGTACAACAGACACAGAAAAACAGAAGTTTCTTTAGAATTCTTTCATCTTGCAAAACTGAAGATATCCTCATTAAACATTTATGTCCCCACTCCCACAGTCCTTGACAACTGCCTTTCTACTTGCCATTTTTAAATAATTTTGACTACTTTTAGATACTTTGTATGAGTGAAATTATACTGTGTTGTCCTTTGTTATTGTACTTTATGCTTAGCATAATATCTTTGAGGTGCATGTGTATTATTACATGTGATAGGTAGGGCTTACTTCTTTTTTTAAGACTACATAATCTCCTGTTGTATGTACACACACACACACACATTTACTTTATTCATTCATCTGTCAATTATCATTTGGATTCTTTCCACTTCTTGTCTGATGTGAATAATGCCCCAATGTAGATGGATATGTAAATATCTCTTTAGGATCTGGCTTTGAATTCTTTTAGATATGTACTCAGACCTGGGATTGGACTTTTAAAAAATCTATTATGTTCCTCCTAATAGAGTGTGAGCCCCACCAGGGTAGGAATACTCTTTTATTTACCACTATATTTCTAGTGCCTGGCACAGATAGGCACCGAAAACATACCTGTTGAAAATCAACTGAATATTATTTTTAAATTTTTTTTGCTGTCTGTCTCTACTGGAATATAAGCTCTCTGAGGACAGAATCACTGTTTGTTTTTCTCACCGCAGCAACCCCAATGCTTAGAACAGTCCTTGGCTTGTGGTAGGTTTTCAACAAATATTTTTTCAATGAACTAATTAAGGTCTTGACATGGGCAGCTGGTTGAGGGATAAATATCAATTGCTAAGAAAAATATCAAAAAAAATAATCATCCTTACTAGTAATCAAAATACAGATTTCAACAGCATCATGTTGACCTATGAAATTAGCACTTTTTCAAGTATGTATTTTAAACTTCAAACTAAAAATTTCGAGAACAGTACAGTGAGCATTCCTATACCCTTGAGCTGGATTTGCCCATGTTAGAGGTATGCCAAATTTTTCCTCTTTTATTTTCTGTTTGTCTTGTAAATAAGCACACAAACAAATTTTACCATACCATTTGAGTTTGTTGCAGACATCACAATACTTTACCCTTAAACACTTTGGTTTGTATCTTATAAGAAAAAGGACATTCTATATAATCATTATATTTTAAATTTTTTTTAATGTTTTATTTATTTCTGAGAGAGAGAGAGACAGCATGAACAGGAGAGGGTCAGAGAGAGTGGGAGACACAGAATCTGAAACAGGCTCCAGGTTCTGGGCTAGCTGTCAGCACAGAGCCTGATGTGGGGCTTGAACCCACAAACCATGAGATCATAACCTGAGCCGAAGCCGGGCACTTAGCTGACTGAGCCACCCAGGCGCCCCTATATAATCATTATTTAAATCCACACTCAGATAATTTATCACTGATATAACGCGGCTATGTAACATATGGCCGATGTTTAAACTTCAATAGTTGTACTAACCATGTTTTTTTCAAGTTTATTTATTTCTTTTGAGAGAGAGAGAGAGAGAGAGCCAGCAAGGGAGGGGCAGAGAGAGAGAATCCCAAGCAGGCTCCACACTCTAAATGCAGAACTCAACATCAGGCTCAAACCCACGAACCATGAAATCATGACCTGAGACAGTTAAGAGTTGGATGCTTAACTGACTGAACCACCCAGGTGCCCCTCAACCATGTTCTTGATCAGTATCTCTCTCAAACTGAAGATCCAATGAAGGATTATGGATTGCATTTACTTATCATGCCTCTCCAGTCTCCTTTCATCTAAAGAAGTCTCTCACCTTCTTTTTTCCTTTCATGACACTCACATTTTTGAAAGTCCAGGTGAGTTGCTTTGCATGATGTCTCTCAATTAGGATTTGTCTGAATGCTTCTTTATCATTATATTCCAGTTGATCAATGTCTTAGTCTGTTTAGGCCACTATAACAAAAATGCCATAGACTGGGTAGCTTATGAATGGCAAAATTTTTCTTATAGTTTCTCATAGATCTGGAGGCTCTAAGTACAAGATTAAGGTGCTGGTGAATTCAAATCTAGCAAGGACCTGCTTCCTGGTTCATATACAGCTGCCTTCTCATTGTGTCCTCACATGGCAGAAGGGACAAAGTAGCTCTCTGAGGCCTCTTTTAGAAGGGTCCTAATCTTATTTATCAGAGTCCTGTCCTCATGACCTACTCATGTCCCCAAAACCCCACCCCGAAGGATTGTCGCCTTGTGGCTAGAATTTCAACATATGAATTCTGAGGGTCACGTTTCATCAACAGTAGTACTTTTTGCATAAATATTATCTAATTGATATTGCATCCTGAGTGCATTCTATGAGGGACACATAATATCAGTTTGTCCCAAACTAAATGACAATTAATCCAGGCTTAGCAAGACAACAGTTTAAAGGGACTCATATACTGCTATACATAAAGCTCACTGATTATGTCAGTTCTTTAAAAAAAATTGCATGAATTTCAGGTAGCATATTTACAAGTAGATCTTTCTTTTCTGAAGAAGTAAGGTCAATTGTTTCCTCTCTCCTCTGGTGGCAGAAAATGGAAAAATTTGCCAAGGAGACACTGCAAATGTTAGCTACGAGAATTATAAATCTGAGATTCTGAGCACTGCGACAGTTCCTGTCGTTATTGTCCTTGGACACGTTATTGGTCACCTTTCTCATTTGCAAAAGGAGGGAAAATCATGCTTGCTGCTTACCTAATCTCTCTCACAAAGGTTCTCGTGGTCTCGGCCAAGCAAAGGCATTAGAGGGGCACCAATTTTGTAATTTAAATGAAAGACTCACAGAGAAGCAACACTCCAGTATTATACAGACTGTTTTCATAATTAGCTTAACAGCATTCCTTGGAAACTACAATTTCAATATATTGTACATTTACTAAAAATGTAAGCAACAGATGAAACTGGAATAAGCATATCCTTAAGACAAAATAAAACACTTATCTCCAAAATCTCTCCTACAATTAAACATTTACCATCTTAAATATAACCCTGTAATTAAAATGAAGTCCCTTTTTATTAAGAAAAATTAATGGGTCTTACAAGAGTAGTTTATAAGATGAATGGATCAAGGTCTAGCAGAGGAGATAGTCTCATAGTCCCAAGTGCCAAGGTTTTGTTGGGGGTTGGGAAGGGGGTGGCATTGTAATTATCACAGTGGAATCTGTAGAAAGCAGACACTGTGTAGTTGAACATTAACCATGTTTTAGCGAGTTATCTAGTGATTTAAGGTCTTTACATTTTTTAAAAAGGCACCTAACTCGCCTAACTATTCATTGCCTTGACTAGAATTTGATTCTTGAAAGAGGATACTGCTTTCTGTGCAGCAATTTATTTTTCCAGATCTCATGTTCCAAAGGGTTGTTAGTGGGGCTGATACTTTTCTGGCTGTCCATTACTTCCAGACTTTGGCATTCTACTTTTATGAAGCTAGGCATCTAACTAAAACCTTCCAAGTCCCTTTTCTGTCAATGATCTTCCTTCCTGATCTATTTCCCCTTGTTTATTCAACATCTTGGGCCCTACCTACCTGCACTATTGACTCTTACTCTTGCAACTAGAACTTTCAAAGAGTATTTAGACTGTTGTATGACCAGCTTCATGGATGCTCAGCCTGTGTTGTTACACAGAGGTCCACACTTAAATGGGCCCAGCATTTGGTTACATATTCTGCTATTGCTACCGTAAAGCTCCCAAGTTTTGAACAAGTTGCATTTTGCCCTAGACCTTGCAAATTTTGTAGGCAGACCTGACTTCTGTCACAACCTAGGTTTCCCATGAAGAAGATTTGGAGATGCAGATTACCATAGAGGTTTATGGGGATTGTTGTTGGTGTCACAACTCAGTAGGGGGAGAAGCTGGGTTCTGATGTAGTCTCAGTGAAGACCTCCCCAATCCCACTGGCAACTCCAATACTAGAATGGCTTTTAGGGTTGTTCTAACTTGAGGCAAGGGGGCCAGGCTTCTATTTAACTGTTAACTGTCGTCAGATGTGATATTCCCCAAGAGAGCAACACAGCCTTGGGAGGGCCAACTTTCTCCAGCCAAGGAAATTCCAAAAACAGCCTATATCTGAGAGCTATCTATCAGCAGCTGGAGAGGAATCTAGGTGACACACTACATCATATCTTACAACTATCCATCCAATCATTTAGCCTTTAGTTCTTCAAACATTATTCTTTTAATAGCCTCAAAACATTCTTGGGTACTTTTTTATTGTGTAGACTTGCTTCACCTTAGAAATCTTTATGTCCTTAATCACACTGCTGTAGCTGAGTTAATATGTTTGTTACACAATTTTCTCTCTTGGGACAAAGTTGCCTTTCCCTTGTACTTAGGTTGAAATTGAGTCCTTATCAATGGAAATATGAATGGACATAATGTGCAACCTCCATCTGTTAAAGGTCGGTGTAGGTTCTGTACACACTCTCTTTTTTCTATTGGTTGGATGTTCAGGTCCGTAGGTCACTTTTGGAAGAGGCTCTTAAGGGACCTTTGCTTCTACTTTATGGGACTGTGATGACAGTGACTGAAACACTGCTCTTTCACTTTAACAAAACAAAGCAAAAGCATCAACCAAAGTCCAGGCTTTTGATTTCTGCTTTTATCCACCCCCTTGCCCAGGCTATCAGCCCCTCTTAGCCATTTGCCTTCCCAAGCCAGTTTACAACTTACAGCTGATTATTAGAAACAAGCTCTTTTCTACACCTTTATTTTCTTTCTGTACTCTTTTGCTGTGCCTTCTCAGCAAAACCCCAACTTTGGAGAAATTCAGCAATCCATTTTTTCTACTCTTATAGCAGAGTGGCTGAGCACTGCTAGACAATCACACCATTTGTCTGACTAATACCATCAAAGAGTCATAATTTCCATTCTCAGCTAGGCCTTTAGCATCTCCTAGAAGTCCTGGATCCAACTCTACTTGGCCACTTCAAAAACCTTTTCCAAATTCACCAGTTTCCATATACCCTCTACTCAGTACCTATGTCAAATAGCAGAAACCTTATTTCTTTAAATGAAAACAATCTCTAGACAGATCTTCCCTTAACTATAAAATGTTGGATAGCACTTAAGAAGGATATGAGGTAGGAGGGATGATTCCCTTCCCCCATATTTTCCTCTTTGTTTTTCTAAGCTAAATTACAAATTAAACCTGCCTTTGAGTCTCCACTTAGCAGGGTTATGAGACGTTCAATTTCCAGCTTATCCTGAAGTCTACAAGGATCCTGGGGGCTTATGTGGGGTCTGGTACATGGGGAAAAGGCCTTTGGGACATATCTCTTAAGGAAATGATAGTGATACTTAGAGTCCAAACTTGTGGGCCCACCTAAAGAATGGGTGCCTATTTTCTACTTGTTGTCTTAGAGGTGAGGTACTTCTGTGCCTAATGCCCAGCATTTCTATATGACCCACATCTAATTTCCCTCTGAGTTTTGACCGCCTCCTGAGATGCTTTCAGAGACCGGGGATCTTTGTTGCAGTGTCTCTCAAAACATATCAAGACCGTCATTCATTCTTAATTTAAGAAAACTCTACGTCTTTGATTTTCTGAACTCTTCAGTGTCTCTTCTTAAAGCTACTCAGTTCTCACCCCATTTCCCAAAAGGATGATCTAGCATAATCACCCCAGTTCCTTTCAGTTTTCAAACACAAAAACCTGGGGACATTCTGTCTTTAAGAGATTTGTGATTGACAATCTAGAAGAAATGGATAAACTCTTAGAAACATACATCCTGCCAAGACTGAATGATGAAGAAATAGAAAATGTGAACAGATGAATTACTAGTGAGAAGATTCCATCAGTTATCAAATATCTCTTAACAAACAAAAGTTTAGACCAGATACCTTCACTGGTATCTTTAAATGTTATCACACATTTAAAGAAGAAATAATACAAATCTTTCTCAAACTCTTCTAAAAAATGGAGGAGGAACAATTTCAAATTCATCTTATGAATCCAGCATTATTATCCTGATACCAAAACCAAACATGGACACCACAAGAAAAAAATTACAGACCAATATCCTTGATGAACATAGATGTAAGACTCTCCACAATTTTAGCAAAGCCAATTCAACAATAAAGTAAAAGGATCATACACCATGATCAAGTGGGATTTA
This sequence comes from Proteles cristata cristata, assembly GCA_017311185.1. Taxonomy (NCBI): domain Eukaryota; kingdom Metazoa; phylum Chordata; class Mammalia; order Carnivora; family Hyaenidae; genus Proteles; species Proteles cristata. The sequence goes on along the minus strand of JAESUZ010000683.1, from coordinate 75,175 downwards.
TTCTAGGGATGCAAGGATTGTTCAACATCCACAAATTAAAAACTGTGATATACCACATTAACAAAATGAAGAATAAATATCACATGGTCATCTCAATAGATGCAGAAGAAGCATTTGACTAAATTCAGCATCCACTTGTAATAAAAATTCTCAACAAAGCAGGTATTAAGGGGAATGTACCTCAACATAATAAAGATTACATATGACAGACCCATAGCTAACTTTATACTGAATGATAAAGAGCTGAAAGCTTTTTCTTTAATATCAAGAACAAGACAAGGATGACAACTCTTGGCCCTTTCATTTAACAATGTATTGGAAGTCTTAGCCCGAATAATTAGGGAAAAAAAAAGAAATAAAAGGCATCTAAATCATAAAGGAAGAAATAAAACTGTCATTATTTGCAGATGATATGATATTATATATAGAAAATCCTAACAACTCCACCAAAAAATTATTAGAATAAATGGATTCAGTAAATATGCAAGATACAAAATCAGTATATAAAAATCTGTTGTATTTTTATACACTAACTATGAACTGTCAGAAAGAAAAAATAAGAAAACAATCTTGTTTAGGACTGCATCACAAAGAATAAAATACCTAGGAATAACTTAAATCAAGAAGTTGCAACATCTGTACTCTGCAAACTATGACATTGATGAAAAAAATGAGATGACACAGATAAAGGAAAAGGTATATCATACTCCTGGATTGGCATAATTAATATTGTTAAAATGTCCATACTGCCCCAAATAATCTACAGACTCAATGCAACTCCCACTAGACCGGTATTTTTCACAGAACAAGAGCAACAAGGCCTAAAATTTCTATGGAACCACAAAAAATCCCAAATAGCCAAAGCTATCTTGGGAAAGGACAAAGCTTTACTATCATGCTCCTTAATGTCAAACTATATTACAAAGCTATAGTAATCAAAACAGCATGGTATTGGCACAAATACAGACACATAGATAAACAGGATCGAAAACAGAAATAAATTCACATTTATATGGCCAATGAATCTATGATAGAAGAGACAAGAATATACACTGAGGAAAAGAGTCTCTTTAATATGGTGGTGGGAAAAATCAGACAGCTGCATGCAAAAGAATGAAACTGGGCTACTTTATTACACCACAGACAGGAATAAGCTCAAAATAGATTAAAAATTGGAATATAAGGCCTGACCATAAAACTTTCAGAAGAAAGCAGGTGGTAAGCTCCTTGATATTGGTATTGATGATGATATTTTGAACTTGACTCTGAAAGAAAGGCAACAGAAGCAACAATAAATAAGTGGGACTACATTAAACAAGAATCTTCTGCACAGCAAAGGGAACCATTAACAAAAAGGAAAAGCAATGGACATCCAGGGAAAATGGCAGAGCAGAAGCATCCTAAGCTCACCTTGTACCATGGATACAAATAAATAACACATACACTAGTGTAAATAACTGAGCAAATGGCCCAAAGATTAGCAGAAAAGATTATTCAAGCTAAATGTAGAGGAGAGACCACACCAAAGAAGTTTGGAAGGACAGAGACATGTTTAGGAGGTGAACACACCTGTTGAGACTGTCTGAAGGAAAAAGGGATGCTGTAAGCATAGAAAAAGGAGAGAAATAGAAACCCCAGGCAGGTGGACCCAGAACTGGGAAGACAAATCGTCATAACATTGTCTTTGAAAGCCAGAGGAGCTGAATTTCATGAGTTCTTACAATCATCCGGGCTTAACATCTGAAGCTTTAAAAATTAATGGGCTTGACTCTGGGATACACAGAGTGAGAGGAAACTGAGTCCCTACCCTTAAAAAGATAGCACAACAAACGATTCTACAGAGATACAGCATAAAAGCAGCAGTTTGAAAAATGCCTGGGATATATGAAGAAGGAGATTTATTTACTAATTCAGAGCATGTGCTTGATGGGCAGGAATGTGGAGGACATCAGTGAGACCCTCAACAAAGAGATAGAAAACATAAAAAAGATGTAATCAGAGTTGAATACAATAAGTGAAATTAAACATACATTATGTGGAATAGTAGACTAGAGGAAGCAGAAGAATGAATCAGTCATTGGGAAGATAGAGTAGTGGAAGGTAATCAAGTTGAATAGAGAGAAAGGAAAAAATAATACAGAATGAAAATAGGCTTAGGGAGCTTAGCAACACCATCAACCAATAACATTTATATTATAGAGACCAGAAGGAGAAGAGAGAAACACTGGAACAGAAAGTTTATTTGAAAAAATAATAGCTGAAAACTTCTTGAACCTTGGAAGGAAATAGAAATCCAGATCCAGGAAGCACAGTGTCCCCAACAGAATCAACTCAAGGAGGTCCACAATAAGACACATAGTAATTAAAATGACAAAGAGTAATCCTAAAGAAAGAATTTTAAAAGTAGCAAGAGAAAGAAAACAGTTACATACAAGGAAAACCCCAATTGGCTATCAACTGAAATTTCAGCAGACTTTGCAGGCCAGAGGGAATGACATGACAAAGTCAGCATGCTGAAAGAAAAAATTTGCAACCAAGACTATTCTATCCAGGAAGGCTATTATTCAGAGTGTAAGGAGAAATACAGTTTCTCAAAGAAACACAGATTAAAAGAATTCTTCACCACTAACCAGTCCTACAAGAAATTTTAACGGGGACTCTGAGTGGAAAAGAAAGACCATAAGTAGGAATAAGGAGAGTAGGAAGCACAAAAGCAGCAAAATTAAATGTATCTATAAAAATAAGTCAAGGAGAGGTGCCTGGGTGGCTCGGTAAGTTAAGAGTCCAACTCTTGATTTCAGATCAGATCATGATTTCATGATTTTGAGATCAAGTCCCGTTGCAGTCTGTGCTGACAGCATGGAGCCTGCTTGGCATTCTCTCTCCCTTTTTCTCTGCTCCCCTGCTCCACTTATTCCCCTCCTTTCTCTCTATCAAATACATAAACTTTTAAAAAAATCAGTCAAGACATTCACAAAACAAAAGAATATAAAGTATGACATCATATACCTAAAATATGGGGGAGAGAAAAGTAATGAAAAGATTAAAACTTAAGTGACCATCAACTTAATATAGACTGATGTATACATATTATATATAAACTGAATGGTAACCACAAATCAAACCAATAAGCACAATACCTATCAATAATTACTTTGAATGTAGTGGACTAAATGCCTCAACTAGAAGACCTAGGGTGACAGAATGGATAAAAAAGCAAGTCTCATCTATATGCTGCCTATAAGAGACAATATCAGATCTAAGACACATGTAGATTGAAAGTAAAGGGATAGAAAAGCATTTATCATGCAAACATAAGTGAAAAGAAAGCTGAAGTAGTAATACCTACATCTGACAAAATGGACATTAAAACAAAGACTGCCACAAGAGATAAGAACATCACATAATTGGAGGGGAACAATCCAGCAAGAAGATATAACAATTGTAAATATTTATGTACCCAAATACAAAAAGCAGCTATTTAACAAACATAAAGGAAATAATTGATAATAATATAATAATATTTGGGGACTTTAACACTCCACTTATGTCAATAGACAGATTGATTGCAACAATCAAATAGAAATACCAACAGCATTATATTATAGAACTAGAATAATACTAAAACTTGTATGGAATCATAAAAGACACTGAATAGCCAAAGCAATTTTGAAAAAGAAGAAAACAGGAGGTATCATAATTTCATATTTAAAGATATGCTATAAAGTAGTAATCAAAACACTATGGTACCGATAAAAAAACAGACACATAGATCAATTGAACAGAATAGAGAGCCCAGAAATAAACCCACATTTATATGGTTGATTAATTTTTGACTAAGGAGGCAAGAACATGCAATGGGAAAAAGACAGTCTCCTCAACAAACAGCATGGAGCCTGTTTCCCTGGTGTTGGGAAAACTGGACAGCAACATGCAAAATAGTGAAACTGAATCACTTTCTCACACCATACCCAAAGATAAACTCAAAATGGATTAAAGGCCTAAATGTGAGACCTGAAAACATATAAATCCTAGAAGAGAGTGCAGGCAGTAATTTCTCTGACATTGGCCATAGCAACATTTTTCTAGATATGTCTCCTAAGGCAAGGAAAACAAAAGCAAAAATAAACTATTGGGACTACATCAAAATACAAAGCTCTGTATAGCAAGGGAAATAACCAATAATTCTAATACCCATAATCTTTCTTTGACTCCTTTGCCACCTCATCTTGCTATGGGGACCCCTAAGATGTTGGTGAGTCCCAGGAATTGACCAAGAGGCACAGCTTTTCTCATTGTTCTCACTCTTCCTGGGTGATTTCATCCATCCTCATATACTTTTTTTGACATAGGTAAAATATGGTTTAAAATTTATATCTAATGTCTTTTAAATTAAAATATCCAAACCTGAGGTCTCATTTCCAGTCGTCTGTTGGTCATTTGTGCTAGGTGAGGAACAAACTTACTTTCAGAAACCCATTATGTAGACATATGTGGCAAATTCCTAGTGCCTTATGATAATATTTGCATATTACTTTAAAAATACTATGTCATAAATACTGTGAAAGCATAAACATGTTGAATATTTTGGAGATCATCGGACTTTTCATAAACAGAGCATATGAGTTTAATGAGCCTTGTAAACTGTTATCTTTGGGATGGTGTTCTAAGTGTAACCTCTAAAGTATCCCATTGACCTCAGGTAGTCTAGATTCTTTGACACCACATATTAAAAAACAATAATTAGCCAGACCCTATCTCTGGAGTGGTATTTCTTTTGCTTCAGTGAATCTTTCTATGAAAAGTATTTTTGGAACAACAAAATGGACATAAAGCTGAGATTTCATCATTCTTCAAGAACAGGTTGCATGACTGTATTGTGCTGGTTTGCTCCTTAGGGGTAGATTGTGTTTTCTATGGGAGACTAAATGATCTCTAATGTGACCTTTTCACTCTCCTATCTGGTTATAGGAGCTTGTTTCTTCACCCCCTTGAATATGGATAGGCCCAGTGGCAGTACTGGTGGTAGACTATGGCAGAAATGACTGTGTGCCAGTTATGAGTATAGCCCTTAGCTGCCCTTCTTTCAGACTCCGTGCTGTGGGAAGCCCACACAACATAAAGAGAACACAGGTGTTCTGGTCCTGGCTGAGCTCCCACCCAAAGCCAGCATCAAAGCCAGCCCTGTGAAGGGCTATCTTGGATGTTCGATCCATCTGTCTCCAGAAGCCCTTAAGACATGACTCCTGAGAGACTTAAAGAAAAAAACCACCCAACTGAGATAATTCATATCTCAGAGCAGTGACAGATAAATTGTTTTTCAGCCTACTAACTTTTAGAGCCATTCTGAGAATTGATAGCCTAACATTAATGCCTATGTTTACAGCAGAATTTGGCCTGAGACTTGTTTTCTTTATAACCTGGTGTTGAAGTAGTGGGGAGACTTAGCCCTTATCTACTTACCTCCAAATATTTTTGGCTATTGTGATATAACAAAAAGAACCTAAATGTTACATGTGACCAAATAGACATGGGGAGATAAGGCATTTTCACCAGTGCTAACAGAGCAAGGATTTTAAGGCTCAGAACCTAATTAGGCCTGGCAATGTGATTTGTGGAATAGCAGAATTATAGCTTCAAATGTTAGATTGAGTTATGGAGTGTGACATGACTAGGAGTAAAAATGTCAGTAAGCCCAAAGATATAGAATTCTTCTGTTTTTGTGCACAAAGTATCCATATAGACTGCTAAGACACTGCATTTACATTGCATCCCCTGGAGGTAAAAAAGAGACATTGAGGAACTGTATCAGCCATTTCCATCTTTATTTTTGCATTGCTTATTGGCTCCTTCAAGAGCAAGCCAAAGCAGAAGCAGTCTTGACTGTGTCCTAGTCTGTATTCTCATTCATCCTTAAACTTGGACCAGGTGGCCTAGTATAATGTCTCCACCTGAACACACCACAGGCATCTCGAACGCATTGTATTCCAAACTGAGCATATCCTATTTCCTCCTAAACCTACTGCCGTTACTGTCTTCTCTGTCTCAGTAGGTATTAATCTCCATCCACCTGTTCACCAGATTTCTCCTTCCACCACTCTTGCCACATCCAAACAGTATCTGAAGATCCCTCATACAAATTCCTTAACAGTTTTTAGGAATCTCTTCCTAATGCTTCAAGATTATGGCCTTAATCCTGTCTCATTTGGATCTCCTGATTCATCTTCTCCCTCCAGTCTTGTCTACTTAAAACTCTCCATCTACTCAGCTAGCAGAGAAAGTGATCCAAGATGTAAATTTGACAGTGTCATTTCTTTGTCGAATCTGTTATCCTGATATCAGCATACGGCCTCCTTGCTCTCGCCTATTGCTTCACTTCCCACTACAGCACTCAGGACACTGAAGGCATTCTTACAACACTGCCCTCTCACAAAATGGAAATGTGTGTCTTACTTTCACATCACATACCAAACTCTTTCTTGACTCAGTGCCTTTGCTCATTCTGTTCTCTGCTCAACATACCTTCTCTCCATAACTTTCTCTCACCTTTCCTGTTTTCAGCCTGGTTAACTTCTCCTTATTCTTTAGAACAGTACCACTTGAACAAGTCCTAATGCCTGGGCAATACCCCAGACCGATTACAATAGAATTAATGTGATGGCTCCCAGGACTGTGTATCTTTAAAAGTTCCCCAGGTAATTTCTGTGGCAGCTAAGGCTGAGAAAAGTGCTTGAGAGCAATGATGCTTCTGTTCTCCCCAGACTGAAATGCTCTTTTATGATCCCATAATATTCTGTAACGTCTCTATTATTGCACATTTCAGAATGCATTATAATGAGCTGTTTACAAGTTTGTCTCCCTGGAGGATATGAGCAGCTTTAGGGTAGGGATTGTATTTTTTTTTCAAATTTGTACTTTTAGTATTTAGCTTAATAGCTGGTAGGTACTAAAGAATCAATTACTCTTTATGAACGAATGAATTAGAAAACAACTAATGTTAACAAACATTTTCAGAATAATATTCACATTAAAGGGAAGTCTCATCCTATTTTATTCCAGCACTCTCCATTTTTTAAAATTAAGTTTCAAAGTAATAGGCATCAGTAGGTTTAGAATACATAAAATATGGTTTATAATTTGGAATGAAGGTATTCACAAACCAGTACAAACACAGCTGATTTTGAGTCCCCTCACAGAGGTACCGACAGGCCCAAGAATGTGACACAGGCTAGTGGGTGACAGTGAGGTAAAGCCTCTTCAAAGACAGAAATAGAAAAGGGAAACATTTAAGGTTTACTCAAGAACTGTAAGAAAAAAATCCCTTTTCTCCTACTTACTATAGTTTGATGAGAAACTTCAGTGAGTTGGGTTAGATATAATAGAACAAATGTGTACTTTCGAGAATTGAAAACAATGTAGACAATAACAATTTAGAAAAGAAAATTAATTAAAACCAGAATGACAAATATATCAATCTGAAAATATATCATTCTGAAGCCATTAGAATTCATTAACCCATATCTGAGCATCTGCATTTCAAGTTTTTGTGAACTTGAACAAGAAAGTCTCTGATACCAAGAAACTTGGTACAAGAAAAGTCTAGTAATAATGGTAATGGGCATAATACCATATATAGCTATTTTGAACACCTACTATATAATAGGTTTTGTCCAAAGATCTTTATACATTTAGGGCATCTCTCTAATCTATGGTTAACTAATTATTTTCACTCTTTTAGATGAAGAAACTAAGGCTCAGGGAGATTAAGTCATTTGCCTAAGTTTGGTAGAATTAGGAATTAAATTTCAATTTTTGCTGTTGTTCTAATGCATCTGTCTTCCTAATAGGAGATATTAAAATGCACATCAGTGATAAAAGTTAGAAAGCGTCATGTGCTGTAAGGAAACAAAAGGTTACAAGAGTATATAATGTCAAGTTTTTCCTCTCACTATGGGGCAGGAGTTGGGGCCAAGGAGGGATAAAACTAGTCACCAAGGGGAAGATATCTGCTTCAGCTCCCACATGAGGAGTAGAATTTTGTTGTTGTTTAGTAACCATACCTAAGGTTTTTTTTGTTTTGTTTTGTTTTTTTACTTTCGTGGTTTTATTATGAACTATATTTGAATTTACAGAAGAGTTACAAAGATAGTACAGAGAGTTCCCTGGTACATTTTACCCAATTTCCTGCAATGTTAACGTCTTACAAACTCTTGACACAATGATCAAAACTAGTAAGTTAATTGTCATAGACTCTGGGTCTGGAGTTCTCTCTTGTCCAGCAAGAGAGCGGGACATGGGGTTAAAATGCCAGAGAGGCTGATGTCTGGGAGGAGACAAGAGGTCCGAGTAAGTGTCCTTGCTCCATTTTCACTAAGATCAGAAGTCTTACAAGCATGATGGGCGTGCACAAAAAGACAATGAAACCATGAACATTGACCCCATCAAGGGTGTGGGGAAAAGGGGATTTTGAAGACATGTGGTGTTAGAGGTTTGGGTCAATACAAAACAAAATCCTGGCTGGGAGGAAGGTTGTTTACAGCAGGCATGAGCCCCCACCTCTGTTTACCTAAACTGGACTGGGGAACAAGAAAGACAGAGCATGCTACCTCAGGGTCAACAAGGCACCTTTCTTCTGCTCAGTTCTGGGCAACTTCACCCTGCTGCATCTACAGTCCTGTTTTCCTGTCTTTGTCCTTCCTTCCTGTGAAAACAGCTTTCTGCTATTGTACTAAGTTGGGGTGTGTTTCCATCCTGAATACCTAATCTTGTTTATCTCATTTTTGATGTTTTCATCCTGAAGCTTTTCTATTACTATACCTTTATCCTATACTGGGGGCCTTTGCCCTGTTTACCTAATCTTGTTTACCCAAACTTGGGTGTGTTCATCCTGTGGCTTTCTAATTTTTTATGCCTTGTTAACTCATAGGTGCAGGCTCAGGAAATTAGTAAGCTTATTCTCCACAGTTAATATTGATACAATACTATTTACTGAACTACATATTTTATTCAGATTTTCCCTACTAATGTCCCCTTTCTGTTCCAGACTCCAAAGAATAGAACTTTATTAGGAGAAGATGGAAGAGGAGAATATTCCAGGAAAAGAGAAGTCCCAGGAATAATGAAACCTAAGGGTATTTCTTCTAAGATGATCAACAACATTTATTTACATCTAAATTACTATACTAGGAAGTGGAGAATTCTCCATTGCTGTTTTTCTTCCTGTCCATCAGATCTGCCTGGGTGAACATAAAGTGATAAATAAAGAGGAAAATGATTCGTGTTATTCCCTTGCTGCTCTGTTGTATTTTCCTTTTGCATCACCAGTAATAGAAAATTAGTCTGTGCACATTTCTGTGCTAATGCACTCTCAATGGCTCTTCTGTCTCAGTCTGACAGTTCTGGCTTCATCGCAACATACCGCAGATCTGAGAAAAATATGCCGGTCTATGCTGTGTTTCCCCAAATAACTTTTTCGTTTTGCAGGGTAGAAAAAAACCTGCTCTACAAAAAAGGATAAACAAAACTATTAAGTTCATTGTAGGTCTTCTAAAAGGCTTTCAAAACAGCCATATTAAAAAAAAACTATAAGCTCCATAGAGCAGTAATACACTGGACATAAATTTAAAGAGTATGTCTCCATTGAAAACAACTATAACAGAAACAGTCACCTAAGTTTCTGGGAATATATGAATGATAGAATCTCTTAACTTTGCCAAGTTCTAGGTGAAGAACCAAAAGAGTACTTTCTCAGAGAAAGAGCAAATATGTCTTTAAGTTAACTTCCTTCTTAATGGATTTGATGTATTTGGGCCATGTTTATCTATTTTTCCCTCTTACCCTGTAGATGGATCATCGATTTATATAGCTGTAAAGGTAAATCAAGAAAAGTTTATTTTGTAAATAAAAGGGTACTGTCAACTTCCCTTCTTTGACTTTAAAATGTGTGACATATTCTGGTATGATCCAGTGCAGAGGCAGGGCTGTAGCTAGATGTGCCCACGTTATCATGGACAATGATTCAAGGTCACCAGACATCCCTACTTCCTGTTGTTGGTGAAATTGCAAACTGGGACATTTTTAGTGACATTACTCATAACCACACTATGGTTGGTTAAATTGGAAGGAATGATAATGAGAGCAATTTGTGGGTAATTAAGCCTCTCTTTTCCACCTGTCAGTTATGCAAACTACAAGGACATGAACAGCATAGTCATATATTGTTTCAATTAAGAAAAATTTCATGAAGACTGAATAACGTGGGTAGTCCATTAGAATGTTAAAGAGGAAAGAGTTGAAATCCTTTATGCTTTCAAAAAAAGTTTTATTGAGATATAATTTACATATCACAGAATTCACCCTTCTAAAGTATATAATCCAATGAATATTAGTAATTTTATGGTGTTATACAATCATATTCCAGAACCTAAATTTGGAACATTTCTATCATTCTAAAAAAACACTTTGTGCTCATTTAGTGACTCCATTTTGCCACCTTCAGCCCTTAGCAAACAACCAGTTTACTTTCTCTATGTATTTGTCTTTCTAGGATATTATATATGTATGTATATGTACATATATATATGTACATATATATATGTACATATATATATAATCATACATATTGATATTCTTGTGTGTCTGGCTTCTATTGCTGAGTGTTTTCTGATGTTGTAGCACACACCAAAACTTTGTTTCTTTTTATTTCTGAATAGTTTTCCATTCTATGGTTTACCACATTTTGTCTATTCACCAGCTTAATGGATATCTGAGCTATTTCCACTTTTTCACTATTGTGCATCATATTGTTATGAATATTTATGTACAGCTTTCTTTGTGTGGACATATGTTTTTATTCCTTTTGGGTAGGCACCTAAGAGTGGATTTGCTAGGCTAAATGGTAAGCCTAACTTTTTAAGGAACTTACCAAACTGTTTTCCAAAGTGGCTACCTCATTTTACATTCTTAATAGCAATATATGGGGACTTTAGTTTCTGCACATCTCTGGAAACACTTCTTATTGTTTGCTTTTTTTTTTTTTGTATACTCATCCTACTGGGTCAGAAATGGTACCTCATTATGGTTTTGATATTCACTTCCCTAATGAGCATCTTCTCATGTTCCTATTAGCTTATCAGGAGCTTATTGCTGTAGCTTTTTTGGTTCTGTGTCTATTCAAATCCTCTGTCCATTTTACAATCAGGTTATTTGTTTATTCCACCTCCCTATCTCCTTCTGGAGGAAAGCCCTATTTCAGATTTTAGGGCCATTATTTCTTTGCATCTAAAAAATTGTTTTCATAATGTATTGCATTTAAAAAATTGTTTTATCATGTAATCCTAAACAAAACATTGTTTCACTTCTTCTAAGTCTTAAAAAATGGATCTATATTGTATATAGTCTTCATGAATAGAATCTTGAATGTTCTCATAATTCGATTTTCATGCTGGGTAAAAACAATGGTTTTCCTAATGGTGGTACTAGAATATGAAACATAGAAAGTTATTCTTAAGTGAAAAAAAGAGTATGAATGAGAACATGCAGCAGCTGATTCTTGCTTTTAGAAGATTTAACAGAATTGTTATATGTGGGTATAAGAGTGACAAAAAGATGCCCCCAGAATTTGTGAACATCAACTATTACACTAGTTCTAATTGTTACTAGAATGTAGAGCTATTTGCCTCTAAATAGTCTTATCCTCCTGGGAACTTTTGAGTTTGTGAGACTAATTTTCCAGTTTTCTTGTCCCTTTTTTTTTCTCTGAATCTGATAATTGCATCTTTCATTTCTCTCAATGTTTTCAACATACTGTTTCCTATCTGACAGATTTAAAAAACAGATAATCTAGAATTAGGCTCTGATTAAAAGCCTGAGGGATTCCTTTGGAGATGAGTTAAAAAGCTTTGGTGTGTGGATTATGTGAAATATTTTCGTTGCTGAGGCCTCTTTTTGTTTCCTTCTTTGCTCTTAGTTTTTTTCTGAGAGATTTCAGAGGATAGGTTTGAAGTTGAATTTGGCTTTGAATTCTTGCTCCACCATTTTATTGGCTATGAACAAATAACTGTATTTTTTTATCCTCTAAATGGGGATAGAAATGTGTTTATCAAAGTATGACATAAAATAAGAGGGTTTCAGTGTATGACATAAAATAAAAGGATATTTCTCAGCACCTAGTATACACACTCAGTAAATTTGTGGATAGTATAATCATTTTATAATATTAAAGAAGCTTATCAACAATATCAAGCACTCAAAATGCTCTTCAGTGACATTGGAGAGGAGGAAAAATAAATACAGTGTAGACAAGAAAGACTATACTTCATATGTAAGATATATAATTTGTTAGGACAAGAGAGGGAAGAATGGAGAACAACTATTAAATGGTGGAAGGTAGTAGTGATAGGGATAGGGTGATAGGGAAGAAGTATTTCCTCACCAGGAAAAACACTCACTTCTTGGTGAGGACAAGTTGATGCCAGAAGGACTGTACCATCAAGAAGGTCCTGAAAGGGGGCTGAAGTATTATCTAGCTCAGAAATATCAAATTTTATCACCTTACCAAGATTATCTTTTATTACTTTTCCCCCCACAGACTTCATTGAGTAAATCTGTTCATGAACAGATCTGATGTGCTACTGAATTAGCTAATTTGTGTGGGTGAACAGAATCTAGAGAGAAGGACTTTTTTCCCTTTCTCCTATCCAGAGAATGAAGAAAGTTGGGATAGGGACTCAGACTACTCAGAGACTACCAAAAGCACGGGACCTCTTCTCTAACTCTCAGCTTGGCTAAAGCCAATGACACTACCTGAGCTTTATTCAGAGAAGCCATTCTTCCTCCTTTTGTGCTGAATCTGGCTCGGCCTAGGTACAATAAAATCTACAGGGTGTATGAGCTTGTCACGTATGAGCAATTCAAGGATCTGTGTGTAGCACTGGAATGTCAAGGAGATAACCTCATCAGCTTGGCAGGCATCCCTAGAAGGTGTCTGCAACCAGGGCAGTGGTATTTGCAATCTCACATGGATTTGCAGACCACAGACACCATATGGTTGACAGGAAGACAAACATTTTACTGGCTTGTGGATACATGTATTCTCAGAACTAACTATGGTACAGATTGTTAAGTTGATAGCTATACATGAGGGTGATGAATCAAATAATTTTTGGCTTAAATGATAATGCAAAGTCATTTAAATCCCCAGGGAGATGAAGTTCCAAGATTTTTGAATTTTAAATAATAATTCACAAATTAAAACAAAAATAACCAAATGTATTAATCTAGGACAAAATTATTTTAATTACTTTTTACTAAAAATTATACAATTATAATTTAAGCCTTTAGAATTACAATGTTTTAATTAGCATATGCATTGTCATTCATGCATAGGCCCCTGTAGTTCATAGATCTTTTTTTTTTAAATCACATTCTAGAATCTCTAGGGGTCTATGGACCTTATATTGGGAATAGTGTTATAGTTTAACTTTTTCTATTCAGATATGGATAAATGAGGAAATGATAAAGTTCATATTAGAGCTCAGCTTTCTTTTTCTAAGTCGGTGTTCTTTTTTTTTTAGTCTTATACGTTGTGTTTTCTAATTCTTTTTTAAAAAGTTTATTTATTTATTTTGGGAAAGAGAGAGAGCATACATGGGGAAGGGACAATGAGAGAGGGAGAGGAAAAGAGAAAGAGAGAGACTGAGAGAGAGACAAAGAGAGACAGAGAGAGAGAGACAGAGAGAGAGAGAATCCCAAGCAGGCTATCCACTGTCAGCACAGATCCTGACGTGAGCCTCCATCTCCTGAATCCTGGGACCATGACCTGAGCTGAAACCAAGAGTCTGATACTCAACTGACTGAGCCACTCAAGTGCTCCTCTTCTAATCCATTTTAATATCCATAGCCCATAGTCATTTGTTACAAGTAAGTAATTCAGCAAATGTATAGAGCAATTAGTGACTTGTACAACAGTCAGATATGAAGGTAGCCCATTTCAGTCACCTCAGATCTAAAGACGAAGTATTTTGTTGTTTTGTATGGATCTGGGGGAGGGAGAGATGTGTCAGCTTATGGTAGAATGTCACCAGGATTAGTAACTAGGTAAAGCAAAAATCCAAGGTTTATTTACTTAGCACTATTTAAGAAGCCGAGTACAGATCTTGGGAGAACAAAGAACCAGCATGGTGGCAAGTTGGAGCAGAGAGAGTAGAACCTATAGTAACTAGGCTAGAGAGAATATTTATGGGTTTAGTTGGTTGAGGGAGAGTGGAGGGGAACTGGCATCTGGGTCTACCAGTCTCAGAGAGGCTGGTCATCTAGGCTATTCCAGCAGAGGGCAGTCACGGCTTGGTTTTTCTCAGGCGGTTCCTGGTTTCATTCCTTGGCTTTTACTGCCAACTCTGAGCGATCTCTGGAGTCCCAGCACATGATGGAGGACAGCATCCCTAATCTATAGAGAGGGAAAAGGATTTTTATTGAGGACTCAAATTCTAGAAAGGGCCTGGGCAGAAATCTAGCTACATTTTCTTATGCAGGGCAAAGAACTGAGAGTCGATCCACATAGATTTTCTTTTTGCTTGTCAACTTCAAGTTTGATCAGGTCTTTATTTGGAATAGTTACATGATATTTGGAATATGTTCCTTCAGAATTCAATGTTTTAGACAAAGTCCTGACTAAAGGTATGATTGGTTAACTAAAAGTTTCTTGCAAAGGAGAAAAATATAGGGATGTTTGAAAGTCGAAATTTTAAAGTAATTAACAGATTTAAGAAAAGCATGCAGGGGGGAAAAACCTACCTATTTAAGAAAATATTCAGAAGGCATTTATTTAACTATTTTTGCTTATGATTCTTGATAATGAAGGGTAGTAGAATATGCTACCTAAAAATATGTCACTTTTGGTATATTGATTATTTCGAGCTGTAGACACTCAAAAAATGGCAAACGCAGGGAAAGGCTTTCTCTGTACTCCCCTTATCACACATCACCTCCCCAGGAATCTCATCACATGAGAAAGTCTAGAAGTCTATAGCATTCCCAAACCATCTTTCCCACAAACTATCAGATCTCCCATCTATTCTTCTAAGGGATCATTCATATTTCCTATAGGTTATTTATATTCTCCCCTAAAAAGTCTACTTCTCCCTTTTTCTTTCTTTATTAAGATGATATTTAAACCTGAATTTTAGATCACCTCAGAGAGTTACTCATTTTTCCCTGGGTTTCTCTCGTGAACACATGAGGAAGATGTGCTAATAATTTTGGGTTTTTTTCCTTGCTGATCGATTGCTAAAGTGGTCTCAGCTAAGAACTCAGAAAGATAGAAGGCATATTATGTTTCCTTCCCTACAATAATTTATTTAAGTCTACAGTCTACAACTCTATTAATTTGTATTTAAACATAAGAAAAATGAAATGCTGTACTATTCTTAGCACTAACTAGGTTTTATGTCATTATGAAGCATAAATGTTTCAATTACTTGCTGTTTCTTTCTTTTATTTGAATTTTGGATTCACTGTGTATTTTAGCAAAATTATTCAAACTCCTTTTTCTGATTCTAAAGGGAAATTAGTTCGAGACTCACTATCCAATACACTGCCAATCAGTTTATCATAAAGCCTCAACTATTGCATTCTTAATTGGGTACATTGAAGTGTTGTTCATTTCTTGCCATAGTTACATGATAGATATAAAGTTACTAGTTACTGGTGTTGCAACAGAGTAGAAAAACTCTTTGGTTCTAAGTTGTAATCTATCTCAAGGGTTCTACACCCAGTTACAATGTGTGTTCCCCAAACCACCAAGCAACAGGGATTCCAGCTGGGTGTTCTGTAATTCAACTCAATTCTGACACCATCCACCTGCAGATAGCATCAGGTCCCACAGGTATAGGGGCTCAGCCCTACAAGACTGCTTCCCCACCTTTCAGGCACCAATTGCAAGTCCAGTTTTCCACTCATGCTTCTGACCAAGTGACTATAGATCAGAGGTTCCAAATACCCTCTCCTTGGGTTTGATTAATTTGCTAGAGTGGCTCACAGATTGCAGAGAAACATTTTACTTACTATGCCAGTTTATTGTAAAAATTCAGGAACAACCAGATGTTAGAGATAAATGGGAAAAAAATGGGGACAGGGTGGAGAGATTTCATTCCTTTTCCAAGCATACAACTCTTCTTAGAACTTCATGTGTTCACCAGCCAGAAAGCTCTCTGAATGGTCCTTTTGGGTTTTTATGAAGGCTTCATTACTTAGGCATGGCTGATTAAATCACTGGCCATTGATTGACCCAAATTCTAGATCTCCTTCCTTCTTGAGAGATCAGGGGGTGCGGCTGAAAATTTCAACGCCCTAATAACATGATTGGTTTCTCTGGTAACCAGCCCCTGACCTAACCTGTTGAGTCCAAAAGTCCTTGTTAACATAATAAAAGACACCCTTACAGCTCTCAAAACTTAGGAAATACTTGAGTTGTTTTAGGAGTTCTGTATCAGAAATAGGATGAGGAAAAAATACAGTTGACCTTTGTGTAACACTGCAGGTTAGGAATACCGATGCCCTGCACAGTAAAAAATCTGCATATAACTTTTGACTCTCCGAACGTTAACTACCAATGGCCTACTGCTGATCAGAAGGTTTATTGATAAACATAAACAGTCAATTGACACATGTTGCATATTATATGTATCATACACTGTATTCTTACAATAAAGTAGGCTAGAGAAAAGAAAATACTATTAAAAATTCATAAGAGAAAATATATTTACAGTAATGTACTGTATTTATTGAAAAAAATCCATGTATAAGTGGATCCAGGGAGCTTAAACCCATGTTGCTCAAGGCTCTACTGTTTATATTTCTTCTTATAAATCACAATACCATGATAATCCAATTAGGAACTTGAGCACACAATCTATGTCCTAACTCTGGCAATTCCTAACATTAACTTTGGCTTAAAGATTCTCATTGATGGATTTATTTGGCAGAAACAAGCTTATGTACCTCCACCTGGTTATAAATATGTTTCCTTTTTTTTTTTTTGAGGGAACTTTTTGTTCATTCTTATAAGAGGATGAATATGATTACTTTTCCTACTCTTGAGCAGGAGAACAAAGCCATTATACTTCTAGGGACTGGGTCCTCCTTTCCTTGGAAGATCACATGACAGATTATAGATTATATTCAATATCATAGGGTATTCTTACAAGGTGAATGACACTCATCCCAATGGGGTTTATCCTCCCTCCCCTTGAATCCAGACAGGGCTATGATTGCCTCGATTAATGGAGTATCTCAGGAGGTAGGCTATGCGATTTCTAATGCTAAGTCATAAAAAGGATGCGGTTTCTTCCTCTCTCTCCTGGAGGTATATAGGAGTTGTATGCCCAGGTACAGGTGGTATTGAGAGAGGAGTGGTATTGATAGCTAAAAACTCCAACATTTTTGAGGTGCCAGTTTATACTGTAGGTATGATATGAGCTCAAGGAACTTTCATATTAGTTTTATTCATATTATGAGGGCAAAAATTCTCCGAAGTCTACAGATTAAATAGTTAACAGAGAAGATTTGCTTGAGAGAATTTTCATTTAGAAGATTTTCCAATATCCTAAGAGTGGAAGTGGAGACTGAGAAAGAAAACCCAGACCACAGTAACCTTATCTTTCTCAGGAACTAAAACATGTGATACACAGGAGATAAGCTTCATTAGAAAGAATTGCACAATTGACCATTTAGTTCAAGGGCAGAAAACAATTGTGATGTCTACTAAGAACTTGAAAGGACATGCTGGAGAGTTTCTGATTAATGACACATTGTTTTATTTATTCCTGCTGCTTCTTGGGAACTCATTTTGAGGGTTATTGACAGGTAACACATAGACAGTGAGGAGTCCTGTAATCTGAGCAAATTGCTAACATGCACTGGAGTACAGACATTAAGTTGCTTATGCCTTAAATCATCATGTACCAAATTCCTGATGGCTATATTGGGTAGGAAGTATACTGAGGAGGTCCACAGTATATTGTAATTCCTAGGGGGAATACTGAGCACCTTGGGGTTTGTTATATTAGAGAACCCCAAAGCTGAGCACATGAGAAGTAAACATTCCTGTTTCACACTAATTTTGTGCTGACCCACATGGCTTCTCTGCTCAAGAACATCATGTGATTCATTGTTTCTGTATTAACAAACACTGAACACTGGTAATTTGGTAATTTTGTAATCCTGCACTAACATCTGGTGTTCTTTGTTATGCTTATGTTCCACAGATTGCAAACATAATAGGTAAGAGTGAAAGAAAACAATAGGCCCACATATTTTACACAGTATATATACTATATTAGTTTTCTTTTCAGTGTTCACTGAATAATTTTTTATCACTTGAAACTCTTATGGTTCACCAATTAGCACACATTAAAATTTACCAATATGATGATATTGTATATCTAGTGACAAATAATTTGTGACATGTTAATGCAAGATACTCTAAGTACACAGAAGTGGAAATGGAACACTCTAATATTCTATACACTGTGTTTTCCTAATTCCATTTTTTATCTTCTTAACTGAACTCTGTATGCAGGGGTCAGCAGTTCATCTTCTGAGCTCCTATAGTAACTGATAATTGCTTGTGTGTGTGTGTGTGTGTGTGTGTGTGTGTTTGTGTGTATGTTTTGATCTGCTGTGTTTTATGGTTTACATATCTGGAAACCTCTAAAGGGTCAGATCTGTGGGTCATTCATGTTTCTAACACTTGCATGTCACATCTGTGCTTGGTGCAGAGGCTTAATTTATGTCTACCAAATAAAAGTATAGTTCTTTATATGTTATTTATATGTTAAATCTATTTTGGGCTCTTGGATTAAGATTCTGGTTGACATTTAAACTAGTGTAGAAAGCTTCTCCAAATTCTAGGCAGAGTTGGTAGGCCCTGTAAAATTCTCAGAAGTAGATATACTCTGTTTCTGCTTTTACAAAATTGAAAATTAATCTGCCAAATCATCTGTGTCTGTGCTTATTTATTTAGCATCTTATTTTTCTCAGAGAGGAATATTAATACATTGTCTGTAGCTTCCTTCCTTCTTTATCCATAAGCATGTTGACAGTTCCTGTTTTATTACCATATAACTTTAGATATATCTAAACCCTTCTCAAAATTAAATTATTATATCATGTGTAAATTCATAATTACTTGAAATATCTCAGTCCATGCATTTGAGCAATATTATGAGGATTAGTGTCTTTCGATGAGCATATCACCTTAAGGGGGAAAAATGTTATACCAAGCTTTGGTTCTTTCATAAAGGAAGCTATAATTTAAAATGTATACCTTTCAATAATTTTATTAATTATCTTAAAATATGTTCAAGGTTTATTCAAGTATTTTATGAATTATATTCAGAAAGTTCATAAAAATTTAATAATTATTAAATAATTATTAAAATACTTGTGAGGGTAGAAAACAATCTCATTTCTACAAATAACTTTTAGGAAGGTAGGTCCAAGACGGCGGTATCAAAAGACACTGAACTCACCCCCTCCCACAGACACACTGAATCTACACCTCCATAGAGAGCAATTTTTCCTAAAAAAGAACCGAAGTCTGATTCAACAGCTTCTGTACAGCAAACAACAGTGGGCCCACATAGAAAGGAGGAGAAATGAAGACACAGTAATGACTGGAACCTCAACCCTAATGCTATGACTTGTGGTAGGGAGGAATATCACTAGGGTCCTATACACGGACTTGCTTGCCCTGAGGAACACTGAAAAAACAGCAACATAAACAGTAACTAGATTACAAATGAAGGAAATCCATTTATTAACACTAGACTATCAGCCAAATGGATGGAAAACTGTTGAAATTCTCACTAGGCTTGAAATTCTCTCCTGGGCTACCCTGCCCGAGCCCCCTCCAGCTCTAGCCCTCCTGCCAGGAGTTGGCTTGGTACACTTCCAGTCCACACCTGCTCTGAACCCAGTTGTCTCACTAAGGCAGTGGTGGCAAGCTCTAGGACCCCTCCAGACCACATGTGATTTGGCTCCAGCCACTTTGCCAGGATAGCTCCAGTACGGCACACCTGGGGACCCCTCGACCTGTGCCCACTCCAGCTCCAGTTGGCTTGCCAAAGCTGCCAGGCACACACAGCTACACAGGGGAGGAAGCCACACAAGGCTGCTTCTTCAAGACTGGAAGAGGTAGCTGTTCTGCCTACCTTCAACAAAGAACTTCAACAAAGAGATAGAAAATATTAAAAGAACCATTCAGATCTTGAGAAACTTAACAGAAGACCACGGGGGAGGGGAGGACAAACAAAAAGTTACAGAGTGAGAGGGAGGCAAACCATAAGAGACTCTTAAATACAGAGAACAAACTGAGGTTTGAGGTTGGAGGTGGGGGAGAGGGGGAAATGGGTGATGGGCATGGAGGAGGGCACTTGTTGGGATGAGCACTGGGTGTTATATGGAAACCAACTTGACAATAAATTATATTAAAAAATAAATAAAAAGAACCACTCAGAGCTGAAGAATACAATAAATGAAAAGAAAAATACACTAGAGGGAATCAATAGCAGTTTAGAGGAACAAAAGAATAAATCCATGATCTGGAGACAGAACAGTAAAAATCACCAAGTCAGAACAATAATGAGAAAAATAGTTAATAAAGTGAAGATAGTTTAAAGGACCTCTAGAACAACATTAAGTGTACTAACATTCTCATTTAGAGGTCCCCAAAGGAGAACAGAGAGAGATAGAAGCAAAAAACTATTACTTTGAACAAGTAATAGGCTGGAAACTTCCCTAATTTGGAGAAGGAAAGAGGCATCCAGGTCCAGGAAGCATCGAGAGTCCCAAACAAGATGAATTTAAAAGAGATCCACACTAGACATATCACAATTAAAATGACAACATTAAAGAGAGAATCTTAAAGGCAGTAAGGGAAAAATAAATAGTCATATATAAGCGAAACCCTAGAAAACTATCAGCTGTTTTTTTTCAACAGAAACTTTATAGGCCAGAAGAGAGGGTCATGATATATTTAAAGTAATGAAAGGAAGAAAATTACAACAAAGAATACTGTACCTAACAAAATTATCACTCAGAATTGAAGGAGAGATAAAGGGTTTCCCAGACAAGCAAAAGCTAAAGGAGTTTATCACCACTAAATCAGCTCTACAGGAAATATTAAAGGGGCTTTTATAAGCAGAAAAGAAAAAGCCTTAACTAGAAATAAGAAAATATATGGAAGAAAAAAATCTCAATGGTAAAGGCAAATATATAGTAAAAGCAATGGGTCAGCCACTTAAGAAGCTAGTATGAAGGTTAAAAGGCAAACAATAATAAAATCAACTATAATTAAACTAAGTACTTAAGGGGTGTACAAAGTAAAAAGATGTAAAATATGATGTCAATAACAAAACTTTGGTGAGGGGAGTAAAAGGTAGTGCTTTTAGAATGCATTTGATCTTAAGTAACTATCACCTTAAAATATAGTGCTACATATATTATTGTAATATATAATACCTTATTACATATGATTATATTATTATATACTATTTTACTTCATTATATATTATATAATATATTATGTATATGTTCATATATATATGTTCATATATATTACATATTATATATGTTTAATTTTAATATATATGGATATATATGAACCTCCTGATAACCACAGCCCAAAACCTACAATAGACACACAAAAAATAAAGCAAAAGAAATCCAAACATAATACTAAAGACAGTCATCAAACCACAATGGAAGTGGCTGAGATAAGAAATGAACAGAGAAGAACTACAAAAGCAACCAGAAGCAATTAACAAAATAGCAATAAGTACATACCTATAAATAGCTACTTTAATTGTAAATGAACTAAATGCTCCAATCAAAAGACATAGGGTGGCTAAATGGATTAAAAAATAAATAAATAAACTCAAACACACCACAAAATAAGACCTACGTATGTGTGACCTGTAAGAGACTCACTTCAGATCTAAAGACACACAGACTGAAAGTGAAGGGATGGGAAAAGATATTCCATGAAATGGAATTTCCATGAAAATGGAAATGAAAAGAAAGCTGGAATAGCAATATTCTTACCTAACAAAATTGGCTTCAAAACAGAGACTGTAACAAAAGAGAAAGGGCATTACATGATAAAGGGCTCAATACAATAAAAAGCTGTAACATTTATAAATATTTATACACCCAACATAGAAACACCTAAATATATACTAAAAAATTAACAGATATAAAATGAGAAATTGACAGTAATACAATAATAGTAGGGGACTTTAAAATCCTACTTACATCAATGTAGATAATACACAAGAAAATATTGGCCTTAAATTTTTCATCCAGATAGACAATCAACAAGAAAATATTGGCCTTAAATGACACGTTAGACCAGATGAACTTAAGAGTTATATACAGGACATGCTATCCAAAAACTGCAGAATGCAAATTCTTTTTAAGTGTACATAAAACATTCTCCAGGACAGATCACATGTTAGGCCACAAACCAAGTATCAACAAATCTAAGAAGATGGAGATTATATCAAGCATCTTTTCTGACCACAATGATATGAAACCAGAAATCAATTACCAAAAGAAAACTGGAAAAAAAAAGTCACAAATGTGGAGACTAAACAACATGTCACAAAATACCAATAGTTCAAAATCAAAGAAATCAAAGAGGAATTTAAAAAAAAATACCAAGAGACAAAAATGAAAACACAACTTTTCAAAATCTTTAGGATACAACAAAAACAATTCTAAGAAGAAAATTAATAGTGATACAGACCTACCTCAAAAATAATAAAAGTCTCAAACAAATAATCCAACTTTATACCTAAAGGAACTAGAAGAAGATACATAAAGATCAAAATTAGTAGAAGGAAGGAAATAATAAAGATCAGGGTCAAAATGAAATGATATAGAGACTAAATGAAATAAGAACTAAAAACAAAAAACAAAACCCAAAACAAAAGATTACTAAAAGCTGGTTTCTTGAAAAGATAATTGATAAATTAGATAAGAAATTGATAAACGTTTAGTCAGACACATCAAATAAACAAGATCAGAATGAAAGAGAAGTTATAACTGACATCACACAAATACAAAGGATAAGAGACTGCTACAAACAATTATAGGTCAGCAAATTGGAAAACCTAGGAGAAATGGATAAATTCCTAGGAATACACAATCTTCCAAGACTGAATCATGAAGAAACAGAAAATATGAATATTCATTATAAGTAGTGAAATTAAATCAGTGATTTAAAAAATTCATCCCCCCAAAAGTCTAAGAGCAGACAGTTTCACAGTTGAATTATACCAAACATTAAGAGTTAGTACCTATCATTCTCAAATTATTTCAAAAAATGATGAGGAAGGAATGCTTTTAAGGTCATTTTAGGGCACCTGTACTACCTTGATACCAAAATCAGATCAAGGCACCATAAAAAAAGAGAATTACAGGCCAATATCTCTGATGAACACACATGCAGAAATCTTCAATAAAATATTATCAAATTTTATTCAAAAACAAATTAAAAGGATCATTCACCATGCCCAAATAGATTTATTCCAGGGTTGCAGGTATAGTTCAACACCTGCAAATCAGTGTGGTACATCACATTAACTAAACGAAGGATAAAGACATTGATCCCACTCTTGCCACTTTTATTCAACATAGTATTGGAAGTCCCGGCCACAGAAATTAGGCAAAAAAATAAAACAATAAAAATAAAGTGCATCCAAATTGAAAAGAAAGAAGTAGAACTGTTACTATTTACAGGTAACATGATACTGTATACAGAAAACCCTAAAGACTCCACTAGAAAAGTTTTAGCAAACTAATAAATGAACTCAGTAAAGTATAGGATACAAAATTAACAAACAGAAATTCATTGCATTTCTATACACTAATAAGGAGCATTAAGAGAAGAGAAATCAAGGGGAAAAAAATCCCATTTACAACTGCATCAAAAAGAATAAAATACCAAGGAATAAATTTAACTCAGGAGGTGAAAGACTTGTACTTTGAAAACTGTAAGTTATTGGTGAAAGAAGTTGAGATGACACAAAAATTGGGAAGATATACCATGCCCATAAATTGGAAGAATTAATATTGTTAACATGTCCATGCTCCCCAAAGCAAACTACAAGTTCAATGAAATCCCCATCAAAATACCAATTCTAGAAAAAAAAAAATCCTAAAATGTCTGTGGATCCACAAAAGACCCTGAATAGCCAAAGCAATCTTGAGAAAGAACAAAGCTGGAGGTATCATGTTCCTTGATTCCAAATTATACTACAAAGCCATAGTCATCAAACTAGTATGGTACTGGTAGCAAAGCAGACACTTAGACGAGTGGAATAGAATAGAGAGCCTAGAAATAAACCCATGCACATATGGTCAATTAATCTATGACAAAGGAGGCAAGATTATACAGTGAGGAAAAGACAGTATCTTCAAAAAACTATAATGTGAAAACTGGATAGCTACACGCAAAAGAATAAAACTGGACCACTTACACCATACACAAAAATAAATTCAAAATGGTTAAGGACTTGAACGTAAGACATGAAACCATAAAACTTCAGGAGGAAAATAGGCTAAACTCTGACAATATAACTTTAGCAATATGTTTTTGGATCAATCTCCTCAGGCAAGGGCAGCAAAAACAAAGATAAACAAATGGGATTATATGAGGTTTACAAAGTAAAAAGCTTTTGCACAGTAATAGAAACCATCAACAAAATTAAAAGGCAATCTATTGAATAGGAGAATATCTTTGCAAATCATATGTTCAGTAAGGGGTTAATATCCAAAATACACAAAGAATGCAAATTAATATCAAAAAAATTCAAAAAACTCTATAAAAACTTTAAAAACCCAACCCACCCCCCCCAAAAACAAAATTAAAAAAGGGGCATGAATAGACATTTTCCCCAAAGAACACATACAGATGGCCAACAGGTATATGAAAAGGTGCTCAACTTCACTAGTCATCTTGAAAATACAAATCAAAGCCACATGAGATATCACCTCACAATGACCAGATTGACTTTTACCAAAAAGACAAAGAATAACAGGTGTTGGCTAGAATGTCAAGAAAAGTGAACCATTGCACACTGTTGGTGAGAATGTAAATTGGTGCAGCCAGGATGGATTAAAAATAGAAATTTTTAATTTCTCAGATTAAAATAGAAATTAAAAATAGATTAAAAATAGAAATACCACATGATCATAATTCCACTTCTGGGTATTTATCTGAAGAAAATGAAAACACTAGTTCAAAGAGATATGTGCACCTTAATGTTCATTGCAGCATTATCTACAATAGCCAACATGTGGAAGCAAACTGTGTCCAATGAGATAAAAGGATAAAGAAGATGTGGTGTACAGATACAACAGAATGTCACTCAGCCATGAAAAAGAGTGAAGTCTTGTCACTTGCGACAACATGAATGGACCTACAGGGTATTATGCTAAGTGAAAGACGCCAGACAGAGGCGAATGCCATGATTTCACTTACATGTGGCATCTGAAAAACAAAACAAACAAAAAAAGTAGAAACGGAAAAGCTGGTAGTTGCCAGAGAGTGGGGAATGGGCAAAATGAGTAAAGAGTAGTGGGGGTACAGGTTTCCTGTTATGGAATATATGTCATAGGGATAAAAGGTACAGCATAGGAGATATAGTCAATGGTATTGTAATAGTGTTAAGCGGTGACAGATGGTAGCTACACTTGTGAGCATAGCGTAACATTAAACTTGTAGAATCACTATGTCGTACATCTGAAATTAATGGTGTGTCATGTGTCAACTGTACTTCAAAAAAAAGTAAAGTGATCCAAAAGGACATTGTATTTTGAGAAACTGGAAAATTCATCAAGAAGATACAGCAATTCCGAGTGCCTGGGTGGCTCAGTTGATTGAGTGCCCAACTTTGGCTCAGGTCGTGACCTCATGATTTAGGAGTTTGAGCCCTGCCTCAGGCTCTGTACCGACAGCTCAGAGCCTAGAACCTGCTTCATATTCTGTGTCTCCCTCTCTCTCTGCCTCTCCCCTGCTCTCACTCTGTCAGCCTCTCTCTCAAAAATAAATAAAAACATTTAAAAAGAACCCCACAAAGATATAGCCATTATAAATTTTAATTAAAAATATTTTTAAAAACATTTATTTGTTTTTGAAAGAGAGAGACAGAGTGAGACGGCATGAGCAGGGGAGGGGCAGAGAGAGGAGACGACACAGAATCTGAAGCAGGCTCCAGGCTCTGAGCTGTCAGCACAGAGCTCAATGCGGGACTTGAACCCATGAACTATGAGATCGTGACCTGAGCTGAAGGTTAACACTTAACCAACTGAGCCACCCAGGCACCCCACAATTCTAAATTTATATGTGTGTGATAAGGCAGTCCAAAATGTATGAAGAAAAATGATACAATTGATAGACTGTTCCATAATAATATTTAGAAACTTCAATATCCCACTTTCAATAATGAATAGAAAAACTAGAGCAAAGGTCAATAAGGAAACATAGGACTCCATAATAAAGTAATAATTCTCACTTCCAGTTTGGAATATATAAGTTTTGAACTTGAGAATATCAATTTCAAGTAAATCACAGGCTCATAACAAAGCAAGCAATATTCACTGCCTATGACATATAATTCTGTTTATGTGTAAACATTTGTTCCATATGAATCTCACATTCTTCCTCTGTGAAGTGGTTTAATAACTAATTATAGATATTGACAGATGCAATGGCTAAATTACAAAGTACTGACTTTATAACAAACACTCAATAAACGAAGTTAATACATATATTATTATTAAAATACTGGAGAATGATGAAGCATTGCTGAACATTTTGCATAATAAAGAATACTGGTTAGCAAAAACAAACAAACAAACAAACCCCCTCAAGAGTTACTCAATTTGTGCAATAGTACCTCAGGTGACATATAAAGCAATGTCTTAATACATCAAGATCCTATCTTTTCTTTTCCCCTAAAAGCACAAGTAATTTTATAGTTTCAGTAAGTACTCTCATCTTTTTGAAGCCTTGGTATACAACTAATTGTTGTTATCATGAATATGAGTTCTGCATAGAAAATGGATATTTTGATAACATAACTTGGCTTTTTCTTCCTTCCTCCCATTATGTATATTATTTAGAGGAAATCTATTTGAGAAAACTTTATTTTCTTCTAGAAGTAGTTGTTTTCTTTTTTTATACTCCAGCCTTGATTTGGGAAGATTTGTTACTTTATTAGTGATGCAGCAAAAAATACTCTAGTAGCAGGAGTTAATAAAACTTTGTAAGGGCTAATGGAAGAATGAGTCAGGTCATAATGAGAACACCATTATGTTTTATTGAAGTAGTATCCGACATCCTGCCATTAGCATTTCATGTGCAGTACAGCAGCCAGAGCGAACTAGTTAGGTAAGTAGACGATGACGGCAGGCTTGAACGGGTTTTAGCCACTTGTTACACTGCTAACGAGCTATGTGTAATTAACCTTCTGCCTTTCAGCATTTGTAAAATGGTAAGGCTAATAACAATAATGCTTACATCATTGGGTTATTGTAAAGAGCAAAAGATAATGTATATAGGAAACTTAGAATAACGACTGGTATGTAGTATTCAATATATCTTAGCTATTATTGTTAATAGTCACAGTCTAGAATACTAAGGTATAATCATTTATATATAAATTTAATTGTGAGCAAGGGGCAAATAATTCTAATGATTCCATTTTGTGAATGGGGAAACTGAGACATATAATTTTATTAAATGTTTATCCTAAGAGCCTTTTGATACGAGCTTGTACCTGGAGACATAATAACCTAATTCCTATTTCATTCAAGAAGGCTTCTCCTTTACTGAAAATAGCACATGTATCATGGAATAAAGAAAATCTTATATGCTTATCATCTACATTATTTGCACCAAGAAGTGTTTTTCGAACTAGAGAGCACTATCCCTAATGGTAGGTGAGAATAATAAACTAATAGTACTGGAAGCCGAAGGGGCAGAGCTAGAAGCAACCAGCCAAAAGAGAGAACTTTATCTGAACTCTCATGTTGTATCATTTAATTTTTTAAATGTTTTTTAAAATTTATTTCTGAGAGAGAGACAGCATGAGCAGGGGAGTGTCAGAGAGAGAGGGAGACACAGAATCTGAAACAGGTTCCAGGCTCTGAGCTGGGTGTCAGCACAGAGCCCGACACGGGGCTGGAACCCATAAACTATGAGATTGTGACCTGAGCCGAAGTGGGATGCTTAACCGACAGAGCCACCCAGGTGCCCCTCTCGTGTTGTATCATTTAAAAATGGTGAATGTGTCCTTTGACTTTTCTTTCAATCAGATTCTGGTAGGAAACAATTGGTACTTTCCAACTGCGTAACTGAGAATTTTATAAAGAGATTGTGTATAAAGGTGCAGGTAGGTTATAGGGTGACCACAAATTAGGAGTGCAGGACCATGGGGTCTAGTGGACAGGTTGGGGTCAAGCATATCACTCGTAGGCCTGGGGAGTCCAGGAAAGGAGGAACAACCAGAACTGAGCCTAATGGGAAGGTCTGCCTGGTAAGGGCTCTGGCTTTGTTGAACATGGCACAGACAGCACATGGCACCCTAATGGGGGGATCCGGGAAATAAACGTCCCAGCCTTATTCCTCTCTGCCGCCCGTCTCCAGCCCTGGAGACAGTGGGAAGCAGCAAGGCCGGGGGCCTGTGGGACCAGTCTGTACAAGTCAGCCTGCAAGTGCACAGAGCAAGATGTGTCATGGTGAAGGGTGGAAAGACAAGAGCACATGGAAAGTTCTAGCACATCTATATACATTTATATTTGCTTGAATATTAAGTGACTTAAGTATTTACCTATTAAAACCATCATCTCATGTTTCAGGAAAATTGATTCCTCAGGATGAAAAGGTTCATGTCCTGGTTTGGGGAGCACAGAAATAAATTCTTGACTGAACAGTTGATCTTTGGCAATTTCAACCCCCCAAATGAATGCTGTATTAGTTTTCTCTCGCTGTGTAACTAACGACCAGAAACTCAGCAAATTTAAGCAGTGCATATTTGTTATCTCACAACTTCTGTGGTCAGAAGTAGCAGCATTTCTGGACTCTCCAAAATCCAGGTGTTGAGTCTTGCCTGACAGAAATCAAGGTGTTGGTTAAGGGCTATGGTTCTCACCTGAGATTGGGGCTCCTCTTTGGGAGCACACTGGTAGTTGGCAGACTTTATTCCCTTGTGGTTGTAGGGCCAAGTTGCTGTTTTCCCTCTGGCTACCATCTGGAGACTTCTCGCAGCTCCTAGAGGGGGCCCACACTTCCTTGCCCCGTGACCTCTCCATCTGCAGCTGACAACATAGAATGCTTGATTTCTTATAGGCCTGCTGGAGTGTTTCTCTGACTTCTGGCCAGTTGGAGAAAACTCCCCTTTTAAAGGGCTCATGTGATTTGGTCTGGTACATGCAGATATCTCTATATATTTTTTTTAAGTTTATTTATTTATTTTGAGGGAGAGAGAGTGTGCACGAGTGAGCAGGGAAGGGGCAGAGAGAGAGGGAGTGAGAGAATCCCACGGAGGCTCTGCTCTGCACTGTCAGTGGGTTCGAACTCACGAACAGTGAAATCATGACCTGAGCCGAAACCAAAAATCTGACACTTAACCGACTGAGCCACCCAGGTGCCCCAATCTCTCTATTGTAAGGTCACCTGAATTACATCTACAAAATCACTTCACAGCAGTGACTGATTGAATAACTGGGCAAAGGTGTGTGCACATCAGGAGCTGAGAATCTTGAGAATGAGCCTCGAATGTTGTCTACCACAGAGGGCCTGAATAAACCAAAGTGGAATTACCTGGGACTCTCCCCCCACAACCTCTGCAAGGTCTAAAATGTATGGTATTTATGGGTATCTAGACTAGCAAGAGCTGCAAATGTGAATGCTTTCAGGGACCAAAGAGCATGGCTCAGTCATGTGAATTTCCAGTATTTTCTATTCACACAAATCTTCATGTCAGGTGGCAAGGTCATCATAAGTGACATCTTTTATTTCATTTTTGGGGACACCCCCTCAATTCAGCAGACGTAGGTCACTCAAAATTGTAAATGGAGTCTCAATTCAAATTTAAAATGTCCAGTCTCATTAATAATCCTTATTTTATAATCGAAAGTCCTCTTTTTACCAGCTCCACAGACTCATATGAAGAAGGGTGTTGGGATTTGGATTTTTGTTTCTTTACACCCCTTAGAGATTTTTTTCAAGTTTATTTATTTATTTTGAGAGAGCATGAGTGGGGGCAGGCAGAGAGAGTGAGGGAGGGAGAGAGAATCACAAGCAGGCTCTGCACTATCAGCATGGAACCCAATGTGGGTGGCTCGAACTCACAAACTGCAGGATCACCACCTGAACTGAAATCAAGGGTCAGGAGCTTAACCAAGGTGGTTAAGCAAGGTACTTAATCCAGGTGCTCCTCCACCTCTTAGACATTCTAATTCTGCCAAATAATCTGGTTGAAGACCAGGGAGAGAAAGAAACAGATCTGGAAAGGTTATAATTTCCTAAGGGTTGCATGCTCTAAGCAGGTGTTTACATCTAACCTGCTCTCATTGGCTTTCTGTAGATTCTTTACTTTTAAAGTTAATTTATTTAAAAATTTTTAATGTTTACTTATTTTTGAGAGAGAGGCAGGGTATAAGCATGAGAGGGCAGAGAGAGAGGGAGACACAGAATCTGAAGCAGGCTCCAGGCTCTGAGCTGTCAGCACAGATTCCGATGCAGGGCTTGAACCCACAAACCGCGAGATCATGACCTAAGCAAAAGTCGTATGCTTAACCGACTAAGCCACCCAGGTGCCCCGAAAGTCATCACCTTATTAAAATTGAGATTATCTCCATAATTCTATGGATCAATAACTCCTCTCCTAAAATGAAACCATCTAGACAACCTAATTTTCAATGGTATGTGACATGCCTTTTCTGTCATAAACGTAAGCAAAGAGGAGAGGACTTACCCTGACAGGAAACCACATGTAGGAAGCCTCCTCCGGATACATGAACATCCCATATTCTGGACGGGTCATCTCCTCAAACAGACAGTGGAAAAACTCTACCTTGACTCCTCCAGAGTCAAGCAACCCAGGTGCACCAGTATTTATCTGGCTTTATATATCTATAAAAAGTTTTTACTAAGTAGAATAAAATGGCAAAATGCCAGCCTTTTTATAACTGAGTGATAAAGTTCAAGGAAAGAAGACAGCAAATCTCAAAGGAGTAGGGGAAGGAAGTGACATTTTGTTTTGGCTATGTTATTTAATCCACACAATTTTGCAAAGTGTGTGCTTTTGTCCTCAATTTACAGATGAATGTGCCGAGTCTCAAAAAGACTAAATGACTTGGACGAGGAATTTGGCTTTAAAGCTGAAATTTGAACCCAGGTTTCCTCGGTTCTAAGCCTAGGTATTTACCACTATATCCCTTTGAACATCCAATTTATATGTCTCAAGTACCTACCACTGAAAAAAATTGACTGGAAAAGAGTGTGCATTAATATGCAAAACTCCCAAGAGTGAAGGCATGCGTGGAAGTGCCCAGCAGAATGTTTGGCACATAGCTATTCTTTGTGTTGACTTTGGGCAAAAAAGAACATAGATAACAGGCAAATACTTTCTAGCCCTTTAAGAAATCTTACCTTACTTCTAAACACCTGTAACATCTTTGACAATGACTTTCTCCTTAGTTTTTTTTTTTAATGGTAGGCCAAGGCCCTCTGCTGTTTGATTGAGAGGTGTCAAGTGGGAATTAAAAAAAAAGATGTAGGAAAATAATCATCCTTGAAATGCCAATACTCCTACCAGAAATCTTTCAAGCACTTTCAGTTTCCATCCTGACAATCTGAATTTCAACATGTTAGTCCTCTATGATATATTTAGAAAAAACCGGCTGTGGAACATTAAGATAGTTCTAAGGGCCTAAAAGATTTAAGAACTCTGTAAATTAGCTGACTGGTAGTCTAGGGTGGTGTTGAGGAAAATTAAACAATGTTGGTATTCATGAGTTCATTAAGTATGGGTGGTAGACTGAACGTGATCCGATGTGGTTTACAAAGAAAGACTCTTCACAGGAAACAAGAAGTATTTTGTGTTCACAATCAATCCAGTGAAACCAGATTAAGCTATTAAGGTTGCTCTTGTGTTTAGACTCAGCATTACAGATGTTACAGATGTGAATTGGTGAGAACAGTTGGCTGGAAATGTCACCTAAGGAGACAAGTGCCTGGTTAGTGAAACAGAAACAACTACAGGCATAAGACAAACTATCTCAGCCCCCCAAGGACCTTTGAGTGATATAACTTTTCCACAAGTAGTATTTATATCTTTGGAAACGCATGAGGTTTAACTTTTAATGGCAGCTCTATTTTAGACCAAAATAGTGTGTACTTATACACACAGAGTAGTTGGAAAGTTTTTTTAATTCTAAAATTTTTTTGAGTTTATTTTTTTTTTTGAGAGAGAGAAAGAGAGCAAGCGAGCAGGGGAAGGACAGAGAAAGAGAGAGAGAGAGAGAGAGAGAGAGAGAAAGGGAGAGGGAGGGAGGGAGAGGGAGAGGGAGAGGGAGAGTCCCAAGCAGGCTCCTCAATGTCAGGGTAGGGCACAATATGGGGCTTGAACTCATGAACAGTGAGTTCATGACCTAAGTTGAAATCAAGATTCAGATGCTTACCAAACCGAGCCACCCAGGCATTCCATAATTGGAAAGTTTCAAACAATCACTCTTTACAGTATATAGAAAATTTACTAAATTATTCTTGAGAGTTGGGGTTCATAAATCTTATACCTCTCCCACTCTACAGTTTCTTGATGAAGACAGATTCAAGGAGGCACAAAGGAATCCAATTATAGTGTTAGTTTTATAATGATTAAGCTGGATTAGGGGACATGGCTGGACTTCAATCTTCTTCTAAGAACACAGACTGCAGGATCTCAACTTATTTACCCAGGAGTAGGCAGAGAGGCTGAAACAGCATACATCTGGATGGTCCTGTGCAAAAGGCAGCTAAACCTAGCTGTGAGCTAATATAAGCTTGAACATAGATGCTCTATGCCACCATGAGAGATGGTGCGCCTTGTACCTCCACACCCTCCTGTATTTCCATAAATGTCAAGCTCTTACCACTTTCACCAAGCCAAGAGCAAAAGTACATGTGAGCATGTGCACACATACACTGCCATCAAGAGCAGGGGAAAAAAATCACTGCTTCTCATCTACAAGTATGGTTGACTCTCTGGGAATCCTATTTTAATTAAAGGAAAAAAACCCCTTTCATTGTAAATACTTTCAGCTTCACTGCAGATTTCTAACAGAAGTGTGTCACACTGAAAATCAATTGATTCTAAATGTCCAGGGCTAAAAGAACACTTTTGATAGCAGTGCAAAAGAAATAACAACAAAAAAAGCCAAAGTAAATTTGAATCTATATTGTTTATTATGGAAAATGCAAAAAAATCATAGTTAAAATTTTTTGAGGGTAAAACAAAGTCATCCGTCGAATTTCCTTCCTTCCTTCCTTCCTTCCTTCAAAAATCAAATCCAAAATGAGAGCAAAAGTGTATATAATTCCAAAATCTTGATCTATCCTTATTTAAATCCTAATATTCCATCTTTTTTCTAGGAAGTAAAATGTTATTGGTAGGTCAATTTCTGGTGGATGGGGACTTTTTTGAATAAACCCCTTTATGACTTTCATATGTAGACATCATGAAAAGATATAAATTTAGATTCTAATATTGATACATTCATAAATGGAATTTCATTTTGAGTACTACTGTTTTTTTTTTCAGAGATTTAACATTATACTACACTTTTGGTCTTTCTCAGCTGAGTATTAACACACACAAATGATTTTCACATTGATAGCTATAATTTTTCTGCGTGGCATTTAAATTAATACACGCCATCCAAATAAAACACATGAATTTATCTTTTAAGCAACAGTAAATATTGACAAACATCAAGACTTCACATACTCTGATCTTTATAAACAAGTATGGTTTTAGTAGTTTAAAAACACAGCCAACTATAGTTATAATTATAGTGTTCTTATGATTGGTTAACCTTTCATTTTTATCTAAGATATAAAGATGGCACATGAATTCTCCAAAACATAAATACCTATTAAATATTATTAACTTTCTACTGAGAAATGGTTATATTTGCACTTTGCCACATGGGGTTCTCTATTAATGGAAACTCTTGTATATCCATTTATATCTTCAACCTAATACCCAGGCAACATAGGTTTCAGTGTCAGGGAATCAGGGTCAAATTATATTAGATTTTAGGAACCAGGTCAGACATTTTGATCTCTAATAGCGTATTTCCTTTTAGATAAAACGAGAGAAACTCAAACATCAGTTCCCTAATTAGAATTGTGATGTTGCCAAATGTTGTCCAGTGTTGACATTTGCTGGCTAATGTCTCTAATCTTGTTATCTGGTCTGCACAGTATTACCTGTTATCAATAATAGTAATTTACTTGAGTTCATTTTAAGGAACTCCCAAATGCTCATATTCTATTACCCTGCCAGCATCATCTGTAATTTTTAAAAAAACTTTTACTCTTTGACTTTGGTGTTGCTAAACATTGTTTAGCTCATCTCAAGAGAATGCCTAAAATCATTTTCCTCTTCAAGGGATCATATACTGTTTTGAAATCTAGGAATAGATCTCTAAAAAAATGGTAGAGCTTTTGTCAGCCTGTGCAAATAAACACACTAATAAATGTACAAATGGAGCCTATAAAATATAACTGATTTTCCCCAGTGTTCGTCATTTCCATATGTAAAATTAGGTGCTTAAAGAACAGCACTAACCCTTTGAAGGTTGTTCAGGTACCAGTCTATAGCAATAACTAGATTTTCATAGTGAGGCAGGGCTTTCCTAAGCACCAAATCTGCTACCAGGGAGTATAACACCATTTAATGGGGAACATTTGATCCCATATTAATGTATAGAAAACAGAACAGTCATGGAAAGATGTGGTTTTCAATTGTTTTAATTTGTGATTTATTTAAATATTAACAGTATGAATAAAATGCCTTTATGTGTGTAAGCTATTTACAGTTATGCCATGTACACATTTTTATGTGTAGAAAATGAAAATACTCATTGGTTAGCCCTTTTGAGGCTTTTGAATAACTGTTTCATTTTCCTGCTTTCCTGTAACTCTTTGAGGATTTAGGTTAATTCATACAAGGTATGTACACAATCACACCCATAGTATGTACATCCTAGTCACACACTTAACATGGAGAGGATGTGTGAGGAATGTAAATCATCCCAGTGGTCAAAGAACTGACCTTACCTGTGACTAATGGCATGGTCAATTAACTCGGCATATTTAGTAACATGCCAGTGTATTGCCAATGTATTCAGCCTTTGTGATAATTATGTTACCTACTCTCAGAAATGATAAAAAAAAATACACACACACAAAACAGCCCTTTCTGACCTTCAAAAATGAAAGGACAAATTCTGTTACTGAATACATACACACTCTTCTATTGACTTTATTCATTTTCATACATGTGCTTACCTGATGACAGAACTTGGTTTTGAAATGGGACACGGCATGTTATATTTTTTCTACACATAAAAAGAGAAAACCAACCACTCACAGACTATACACACTTACAAAATATATTGACATACCACAACCAGCTACAGTATTATGCACAACGTATTGTTCACACACTAGTACAGCAGAGATAAATACATTTAGGAATTTAGTAATTTATTAGTATATTTCTTTCTTGAGTTTTCAGGCCCTGTTGACCTTTCTCAGCCTCAGGAAAGCTGTCTCCAGATGTCCTTAAAACAAAAATTAGTCTCTCCTCTCTCTCTAGGGATTGAGGAGCATGACTATAATACTGCAATCTTCTGATTTACCAACATCATTTTAAGATGTGATGGAAAACATTATGCAAAATAATCCACTCAAAGATGTGGCCTAAAATAAGCGTTAAAGAATCTCAGCTAAAATCATTAAGAGATCCTGATAAATGTGAGTAAGCTCCTTCTACCCATTCAACATAGTTTGCTGTGTACAGTCTTTACGCGTTATTAAAGCGATGATATAAAACAGAAGTTTATCCACTTAAAAGTTTTGCTAAAGAACAGACCGTCTAATTTTTTAAAGTAACAAAGATTAATGCTAGCAGTAATGTGAAAAAGCAAGCCATCATTTTCACCCTGCAAATCAGTGGGTGACATCCTTGCGATATAAGAGACCAAGAAAGAAGTTAGAGTTTCTCTCCCATTTATTTCTCCTTAACACACTTAAATCACTAGGGTATTTCTCATCATAATTCTCATCATGCTTGGTGGTCATTAGTATCATTTTCTAAAATGCAAAAAATATGACTTATTTTTTTGCAGCCAATTGATTTTGATCTTGAACTGAAAATATACTCAATGAAGGGCTATTATTTAGTAACGCCCATCTGGAATATCATTTTCTGTAAGGCATTATTTGAGGCCCTTTTTGATATGAGTACTCATGTTTTAATTATTTTACATTTGGGAACACATTTTTTTTCCAAGCTAAGGATGGTAATCCTCTAGGCAGAATTAACTGAATTGCTTTCCTACATGCAAGTGTCCAGGAAGAGTAACTACCATATATTTAACCCCTCTGTTTCAACAAAGTTTCTGGTTAGATCTATCTCGAATTTTAAACTAGCAAGACATTTTGACTCCTTTTTCGTCTTGGCTAGCATTAAGACAGAGATGTTAACCATATCTCTACTAAAGTTCACCAGGGCTGTATCTCTTTATAGAGCTACTAGACACATTTTTCTAGCAAGAAAGTAGAAATTATGCCTCTGCTTATTTTTCCTGTGGGTTACAGTCAGTCTTCATGGACAAACCATATTACATAATGGTGTGCCCTTATAGATGCACTTGCTGGTGTAACTGCCTCTTTTTGGCACATTATTGCTTGGCTTTAATTTAATTTTCAACAGTCTTTATTCTCACAATGAGTATCTGAGATATCTGGTCTTAAAAAAATACCAAACTTGTGAATGACATCTTGTTGCACCATTCTGGCCTCCACAGTTGTTTCACCAAGGCTCGTGGTTATTTAAATATTCTTTATAATTATCATCACCTTACTTTAACTAATAGTCAGCATAATTTTTCAAGATTTTTTTGTTGTTTCTATCTACACATATGTACAGATGTATTGGGTTTACTTTGAGAGGTTATTTGGTTGTGGCAAGTGAGTAGTTTAGCTGGTGAGTGTTCACAGTTAAAAGTAGCTGTAATGACCTCTGGCAGATGTCACTGATTACTTGTGAGACAGAATTTTTCCACCTCAGTCCATCTTCATTTATGTCCTTGGTCATCGCAAATAAAGTTTATCTCATTTCTGCAGCCAAGGAGAATTTTTTTTTCCAAGAGCTGGATAAATTTCATGGAAATGTTTCAGTATTTACAATACTATTTTTTCCCCTTTTGCAAAAATGTCTAAAATTTTGTAGACATCCTTAAGCCCATGTGTCTGCAAAGATGGCATTTATAATTACTCATCCAGTTGCAGAATTCCGTTAACAAGGGTAGAGTTACAAGAATGAACAGGAGATTTAGCGTATCACCTGTTATTTGCCAGGTGGCAGCAGTCAGCCCACATTTGGAGAGATTCAACCAAAAGGGCCCCACACAGCATCAAAGAACATTGCTAACAGAAAACAAAATGCTCGGATATCAGTATAAAATAGCAAACACTGAAGCAGGCATGAACATGACTTCTGATTCATTGTGTAGACAAAGCAGGGGTTGGGGGACAAGATGGACAGCTCATTTACCCAAGATACTACAGAGTTCACTGTGTTATCACCACAAAGAGAAATTCACAGGCCTCATTTCTCAAATACCATTTAGGACAAAGCAGGGGAGAGCAAACAGCGTCATCTCCATGGCAGCATCGTAGATGATTAGTGAATCAGGCAGCGAGAGGCCTACGCAAGGCTACAAGTGCCCAATTTTCAGTAAAAACACATATACATATATGCAAACCTTATCCTAATGTATTGTTTTTCTTTATACTGATTCTTAAAAAGTAGACAAGAGATGTAGTGAATTATATGGTACTAGAAATGGACAACTTTTTTTAACACTTGCACAATATGTAGGAGGAATAGAAGATAATTTCTCACATTTTGGCAGCAAAATGGTAACAGTGGATACAGCAAAGGCCAAACAATTTACATTAACAGCATACTCATATATATCCTCTGTAAACAAAGTTTAAAGTCACATTATATTATATTCTTCATGTGGTATATACATGTATTCCCAGAATGATGGGAACTCCTAGAAATGAGAGAAATAACATTAGAATTAGCCAGAAACAATAAAACCTCGATACTCTAGGATGCAACCAAAAGTCATTTCCTTCTTCTGTTTTCTACTTGAAAAGGACAAGCTCTTATTAAGGATTTGGTCCCAAAATTCAACCTCTAGGGCATATCTTACACATGCATATTCACTACAGTTTGTTTAAATTTTGATATGTAACCTATAACATGAAGAATACCGGTATCCAAAGTACCAATTATCAGACAATTCTAAACATTAAGAAATCATAAAAATTCAAATTATATTCAACATAGCTGAACTTGTCAATATAGGAAAACATACTAATATATTTTATAAATATTTCATTTTGGATGCAAACAAAAAGGTTTCTCTGACCTAACAGAATGTTCAACTTACGCTGCTGGTCTAAAACTTAAATGTAGAGCAGTTGGTCTATGGCATCAAAGCCAATAATCCAGAAAGACATAATTAGAAAAGCACTGAAGATAAACATATGACAGCTCAAGCGATGACATTCTTCTTATGGTCATTAAAATAGAAAAAATCAACAATTTAAATTAGAAATTCTACTATTCACTGGGTAAGCCATATAGCCTCTTAACATTTTAAATATTTCATTATCTTCCAGACACTGTGTTCTAATTCATCTCTCTTATAGTATTCGTTTAAGAAATATTTTCTATTTCCTCCATTTATCTCAATGACTAAAAAGCATTTGAAAGGAATAGGAACATCTAAAAGAAATGAAGGCCCCAAACAACTTTCAAACTAGTATGTTGTGCAGCAGGGCTAAGAAATAGCCCAATGAATTCAAAGAATCTGCTACAAAGACTGTTTTCTACTTTCATTTTGTTGAACAAACCTAAGGAGTCACAAATGATGTGCTGAATGTAAATGCTCTGTCACAGATCAAAGTGAAGGAAAGTTTTCAAATTAAGGTTTTTATGGTGTGAGCACTTGGAGTGTCATAAAGCAAAAGCACAGCTTGACTTCAGGAGGCTTCATTATTTACCCACTCGGTGATCTATTTCATTACTGTTTTGAAAAGCTGTTCCTTCTTTAAGATTCAATACACAAAGAAGCAAGAAAAGTTTTGTATATTTTTGTGACAATCTCTAGAATGTGGTAGAAGTAAAGGTAAAAAATGAAATAATTAAAGATCAAGAAGGAAAGGCTAGTTCCAGTACCAAAGAAAACCAGTCAAGTTTACTAAATCAGACCTTAAGTTTGACTTTGAGAGGCACAACTGCAACACTATATTTCGTTTTAAGTAACTTAATGTAATTTTCTTAATCTGTTTATTTAATGTGAGACAAAGGTCTACAACTCTCTTAGGCCTCTGCCTCATTTTTAACTTGAACTATTTACAATTTATAAACTTAAATTTGTAATTTATAAATGTAAATTATAAATTTATAACTTAAGGATTTATAATTCACGTGATTACCCCCAAATCATAAGAATAAATATTACTACCAGATGCTAAATTCTTCCTTTCCTCCTATTTTGATGCAGGAACAGCCTGTTCTGGCCACTTCACAGCAGAGGATTACCTGGGGCCCACCCATCTGGAGCGGGTACTGCTGACAGCTGCTACTGTGTACACAGGGTATTCTCTGTGTGTACAAAGCATGTATGCCAACGTGCGAGGGAGACAGGCAGCGAGGAAGGGGTGGGAGTGACATGGCATCCTGGCAAAGCATCTCCAACAGAAGCCACATGAATGAACACTACTACAGATGGGTATTTGAGGCCAGAGAGAGTTTTAGACTAAATCTCTGATCGTTGATAGTAATTTGGTTGGTAATTTCATGGTAATTTCTACTTTAGGTAGTATTTTTAATAGAGGCCAATTGGTAAGAAATGGAAAAGCGTGCCATATTTAAAAATTCATTCTAAGTTCCAAGTGTAACCACTGCGATTTTACCATTCTTAGGCTCTAAGAGCGCTGTGACTGTAATCTATGCAGTCTTCATAAACAGTCCATTTGCTTTTAAAGAAATCAATGGCTATTTACTAATTTAGGTTCTGCCCAGTTTAGCATGTGGTGTTAAAGTTCAGGTACAAAAGATTTTTCCCTATATGCTCAGATTCTGCAAAAGAGAATATATATTTAAAAAAAAAAAAAGCCAAAATAGAGATTGTGAGTTGACCTCACAAATGCCATTTATGCGTCACCAGAGAATACATGGCCAGACGCTCTTTTCTGGTTCATCAAGGGGAGCAAGCTCAGAGAAGGCTACCAGAGAGCATCCCTCTCACGTTTAACAATTTGATTTTCTAAATGCAAGGCGCAGATGAAGGATCTCCCTACAATGAATCTAGGAGGGGAACCTTTTCCAGGGCCCCATCCCATCTCCCTCTTCCACACTCTCCAACTCTCAGGACCTGATCATCCCAGCCCAGTGCCCTGCAAGACACTAGGGTACAAATGGAAACTCCTCTTCTAAAGGCAAGTGAGGGCCGAACTCAAACAGGTGCCTCTGGTCTCAAAAATTACAGCCCGTTCGAAGCTCAAACCATGTTTTAGTAAGGGCCTCTATTTCTACTGGGTTTGAATGATAAGATACGATGGTATTTCTCTTAAAATCAATAAGTTCACAGAGGTTACCTTTTTACTACAGATGAGAAACTTAAGCAACTAGATGATATGAGTCTACCTACAAAAACATGAGGAAGCTTATGTTCTGTTTGCTGTTCACTACATCTTCCATTAGAAGCTACTGCGCAAGCAAAGCAAGTAAAAAGGAAAACACAAACTGCACCCTGTTTATAGGAGCTGAAATTAAACCCACTGCTTTTGTTACTTCCTTTTTTCAACACAGAAAAGAGAGTGATGGGCTGCTTATAATTCCTTACTGAAACCTTAACATTCTCAGCAAAATGTTTCTGGAGAACACTTGCACATCACAAACTTTAGTATTATTAATAATTTGATGACCCCCCTTTCAAGAATTCAGTTGCATGTATTTCCTCTAAAGAAACAGGAATTTAATCTCATCAGAATCATAGAGATGTCCCTTGCCTTCAGTGCAGGAAAATATATAGATATAAATTCAAGTTTTATGTGGGCAGTAAATATATTCGAAAGCTCAGCTAATTTTCCTAACACAACTTTCTTACATTTATTGACAGTATAACAAGGTTTACCAAAACAGTTATCGCAGATGTTGACAAGTATTAATTCATTTGGTATTGTGCGCATTTAAATGCTTTTCCTTAATGTCATCTGACTGAAGAGTCAATTTGTTTCACAGTTTTACATTACAGTTCTTACCATTTACTTAAATTTTATGTGGTAATAGCATTCTTAGAGCAATATGACTAAAAAGTGTAACAGTGTTTTTGCTAGTTTTAATATTAAGCAGGGATTTTAATGGAAACACCACATTGTGTGATAAATTGAGGCAGTAATACAAAATTAGACGTATTTAATGATAGTGCTAGTTCTATAAGTAACATCATATTAAAAAATCCAGTGAATATTATTTCCTCTTAATTAGGGTCATTAACCTTCAGTGGAGCTTTCTTCTTTTCTCTTGTTCTTTCTTTCAAATTGAAATGATATTTTTTATTTATGGACGCCGAATCAAAAGACCCAGAAACTCTTAATAGCAACTTCCAATAGTTAATTCTTGCTCGTCTTCCTGTTTCTCCAAAAAAAAAAACCAAAACCAAAACTAAAACAAACAAAAACCTAAGCAAGCTTTGACATACACAGACACTTAGGAATACCGTAAATATACACAAGGGCTCCCACACATGTTCCTTTCAGTCTAGCACAGAAGAAGGGGCAGGACGAACACAGCAGTTGGGGCGCCGAAAGTTCTGCAGCATGGACTGTAAAACACTGTGCTGCCTTCCTTTGAGCTTTTTATTTGAGGACGTATCTGAGGAAATGGATCTCCGGGTCTGGCTGTTTTGAGCTTTGATTAATTTCTCATGTTCCCTGATTTGTCTTTGCAGATGGTTCTGGATTGCGATACCCAGGGACTCTGGGTCCAGGGAGGCACCGTACACTTCCCAGGTCATGCCCTGTTCATCCCACACAACGTCCCTGACACGCTTTGACTGTTTCAAC
The DNA here is from genome assembly GCA_017311185.1 of Proteles cristata cristata. NCBI lineage: Eukaryota > Metazoa > Chordata > Mammalia > Carnivora > Hyaenidae > Proteles > Proteles cristata. The sequence continues at coordinate 32,685 of JAESUZ010000683.1, read as the reverse complement.
TGCAGCTTGGAGTCGGCGCCCAGCTGCTTTTTCTTCTCTCCTGGGGTGAGTCCCACCTGGGCGGCAGCCGCTGTCACATTTAGCTTTTGCTCCTTGAGGAACTCGCTGACGCGGCTGGCCCGCCGCGGGCTGGCTTTGGCCAAGCGAGAAGGGGTCCTCTTGCCTGAACCTGGACTGGAGTCACCCATGGAATCGGAAGGCAGGCTCAGGCTGGTGGCTGTCTTGGTCTGTCTGTTTTCCTCCAGGGTGCCCTCCTGGTTCTTCCTCACTGGGGAGGGTGTAGGGCTGGCAGCGGACCCAGTGCCTCCACTCTCTTGAGATTTAGGATTGAGCAGCAGGGTTTTGCCCTCTGGCCTTGCTCTGGCATCAAGGATATCAGTGTCCCTACCTTCTTGTTTTACTATCTCAGGAGATACAGGCTTCTTCTCTTTTGCAACTCCTTTAGCAGTGGGATCCAGGCTTTCGGACTGGTCTGCTTTGCTGGCAGGGCCACAAGAGTCAGAGTGTTGGCAATCTGGGTTTGTTTTGTGACCATCTGTGGTTTTCACTGCAAACTCTGATGGCTTGCTTTCAGCTTTCCTCAATTCATGATTTGTTTCATTTTGACTTCCTGCACTGCTAGAAATCTGGTCAGTGGGGCTGGCTCTCAGGGATCTGGAATTCACACCTGAAAGCTGTACAGAGGGCGGCTCTTCCCTTGCTGGGGTCATTCCCATGGACCTCGTATCTTCCTTACACAGATCCTGAGCATTACCGGATGCCACGGTGATCGATGAGATCTTAAGGACCTCACCTGGTAGGCTCACCAATTTGCATTGCCCTTGGAGAACTGTGGAAACAGCGGCAGCTGCCTGGATGTGCACATCTGGCATGATGCCAGGGCACAGACGGGACTCCCGGGGGGAGTGGATGTTGTCAGATAGCTCCAAAGTGTGGCTCCCACTGCCACTGCCATGGCAGATGACACGCAGCTGCTCCTGTGGCTCCAAACGCTCAGGAATGGGGGTTTCCTTTAAGAATGCAGCGAGGATGCTGGGGCTGGTGGAGACAGATCTGCTCTCCACACTTGCCACTGCCTGCACCCCAGCGTCTTGCAGGGCCTTGCCGGGAGCTTCCATGACCTCACCTGCAGCTTGGTGGGTCATTGTACTTGCTTCTTTGAACCTCGACACCTGATCTGAAGGACACGTGGAGACTTTGCTAGTGAGGTGGGGTGATTGAGGTGTCATAGAAGTCACAGCTTGGTTGTCTGAGGTGGTGGCCGAGGGCTTTTTGTTCCCTGAACATCCATCTTCTCTGGCGGGAGAGTCACAGGACCTTGTGTGGGAGTCACATATGGCTCCCAGCCTTCCCCCTTCAGGTTGGCCTATAGGAGACGAGGCGTTACTGCACACGTCGGCTGCTGTATTTGCAATCTGCAGCACTCCCTGCATTGTTTCTTGAGAAGGAAAACCACAGGGCACTTGGTCTTTGCTGTTGCCCAGGGTGCTTCCCACAGCGCAATTTGACTTTTCAGGTTTTTCAAGAACGTCCCCATCCGAGGCTCTCTGTGTTTTCAGCTGGGTATCTTCAGGTCCTGACAAGGGGCTGGCATTGGGATGGTCACTTGGGGTGGCCTGGTGGGTGTGCTGATTGGCTGGCATTTTAAATGCTTCGTCTGTGAGATCCTTTCCTGCTGCAGAACACGGGGCTGGCGCTGTGGGCTCGCTGCTTCCTGGCAGCTGGGTAGTCTCAGGAGAACTGAATGTAGGAGACACTTTTTCCACCTCATTGAAGATCCCAGGAGAAGACATGTCTGGCTGGGTGGTCTCATGCTCCAAGGCCTGCATCAGGACCTCAGCAGCTGCCCTGGGGCTGAGGTCTGGCTCTGCAGGAGTGCTGGAAAGGCCATTAGTGTTCTTACACAAGAGGGCTGCTGGAGGCCGAGGGGAGGCAGGCTGCACTTCTCCTAGATCCTCTTCTTTTCCAGAAGCTGCGATTAAGGAAGTTATAGCTGATCTCAAAGGGTCAGGTACAGTCCCCATGGAATTTTTCTTCAGGAAAACCTCAGAGCCCTCCCTGGAACAGTGTCCCACCTGGGAAGCAGTCTTAGCTCAGAGTGGAGATGCAGTCAGGGATGATTCCTCTGAGGGATCAATCTGTGGATCAAGGAAACATTATCATTAATTTGGTACAGCAGTTAGGGGTTGAAAACACACCAACTGGCGTTTGTACAAGATCTTATAAGCTCATTAAACCTTTTCCTCTCGTATGCATTGATATAAAAAATAGGTCTTTTTTTATAAACAGGAAGAAAGATTTTCAAAAAACATTTTTAATTACACAAGTATTATTTGGTACATTAGTTTCTGCGTGCATCCCATTTCTGTCTAGCAAATAGGTTTTTAATGTATTTACCTAAGCATTTGATAACTACCCAAAAGTCATTTGTGTAGTCTGATTTTCCAGATATCCGAAAATCCTATAAAGCTACTGTAATCAAATCATTAAGTATTGAAATAGGCCTAAACAGATAATGTGAAATAGAATATCTGGAAATAGATCCACATATAAATGAGGATTTAATATATGACAAGAGAGGCATTTCAATTTAGTGGCAAAATGATGGATTATTAAATATACGAAGCCAGCAAACTGTTTATGCATCTGGAAGAATATAAAGCTAGATTTTTATCTTATACCAACTCTAAAAATAAATAATAGATGGATTTAGATAGATTAAAAGTTAAAATGTAAAATAAGTAATTAAATAAGTAAAATCCTGTAAGAAAATGTAGGACCCATAAGTATAATCCAGGGGCAGAGAGGGTAGGCTTCTTTTGGCCAGGGAGAAAATACAGAAACTAAGAAAAACCATAAACATAAGTGATTGAATAAAACCCAAAAGTTTTGTATGGCAAAAGATACCATACACAAATACAATAGATTTGAAAAACAAGTGTTTAAAATCCTAGAGGACAGGCAAAAATATCGGTGATATAGCAGAAGCTCTTAAATATTTACAGAGAAAGAAAATAGTTCTTTGGAAAAATGGACACAGAACATGAAAATGCAGCCCACGACATAGGAAACATGACAGTCAAAAAGCTTTTGGAAAAATGATCAAATTCATCTGTAGTCAAAGAAAATGCAAATAAAGTTAACAACCAGATTTTACTTTCCATCACTTGCACCTGCAAAGACTTTTTAAAAAAGAGCTGTAACATTATGGCCTGGAGAGACCTAGTAAAAGGAAGCATTTTTATTAATTGTAGGTACATATTGTGCATTTTGCTACAGCTTTCTTAGGGAAGCAGTTTAGCTTTTAAAGCTAAAAAGACACATGTCCTCGACTCAGGGATCCCAACTCTATCAACAGAAATAAAATACCAGCATATATAGATAGAGCTACAAGTATGTTTACTCAAGTACTATTCGTAGGGGCAGAAAAAACTGGACACAAACCGATTTCCGTGAATAGTGGGAGTAGAATAGATCAGGACATATCTCTACCGTAGAGCGTTATGCAACCATTAAAATAAACACTTAATTGGGCTGAAACTTTCACTTGGAAGGGATTTCCCCAAGGTATGGCTGAGTGAGAAAAGCAATGTAAAGAGAAGAATATGTACATTTTCCTTGTTGTAAAACAGTGACCTAAAACACACTCTGATTTAAACACACACTGACCTACAGCAGACTGTGTATGTGTAAAGACATGTTTGTATATGATTATATAAATTCTAAAAAAATTTAGAATGAGGCATATTAGGTCTTAAAAAAATTTTGTTAACATTTATTTATTTTTGAGAGACTGAGAGACAGAGCATGAGCAGGGGAGGGGCAGAGAGAGAAGGAGACACACAATCTGAAGCAGGCTCCAGGCTCTGAGCTGTCACCCCAGAGCCTGACGTGGGGTTTGAACTCACAAACTACGAGATCATGACCTAAGCTGAAGTTGGCCACTTAACGAATTGAGCCGTCCAGGTACCCCAAGTCTTAAATGGAGGGAGTGTGAGGAGTAGAAGACAGAAAAAGAGAGATGGAGGTACTGAAAGGTGAGAAAAAACTGAATTTTTAAAATCTGAATTTTATTTATATTTTTATTTGAGAGAGTCGGAGAGCATGAGGGGGAGGGGCAGATGGAGAGAAGAGAGAGAATGAGAATCTTAAGCAGGCTCCATGCTCCATGTGAAGCCTGATGTGGGGCTTGATCCTATGACCCTGGGATTATGACCTGAGCTGAAATCAAGAGCTGAATGTTCAACAGACTGAGCCACCCAGGTGCCCCTTCCCATCCTTGGTCTTAAATGCTTTTGGCTCATACAAAGCGTTTCCCCAGGTGTATATTCCATTTCTTCCTTATTGGAGTTTTCTGTTGCAATCACTTACTGGGCACCAAGCCCATATTCCCATCTGCCCCTTTCTCATCTGCCTTTATTATGCCTTTCCTTCCACTGTCTGCCCTCTCATCCCCAAAAAGGCTACCCATCTTTCTTTTCTTTTTTTTTTTTTTTAATTTTTTTAATGTTTTATTTCTAGGAGAGAGAGAGAGACAGCATGAGCAGGGGAGGGTCAGAGAGAGAGGGAGTCACCGACTGAAACAGGCTCCAGGCTCTGAGCTGGCAGTCAGCACAGAGCCCAACACGGGGCTCGAACCCACAAACCGCGAGATCAGGACCTAAGCAAAAGCCGGACGCTTAACCGACTAAGCCACCCAGGCGCCCTAAGCCTACCCATCTTTCAAGGCTCCACTTAAATCTCATTTCCTTTCTGAAGGCCTCAAAAGCTTTCAAGCCATAATGTCTTCCTCTCCTTTAAAAAATCATACAGCTGTGGTCATCTGGGTCCTTTCTATGTGCTGTTCTTGTAATTTTGTTACTTATATAAATGTCTTATTTCTCCAAAAGTACTTCAAGTTCCAGGAGGGAAGGGGACAAGCTTATTGATTCTTTCCACTCCACAGGAGACAGTGCAAAGTCTTGTGCATAAAAAGGTGTTAATTGAGCCCAATTTCCCTCCCAAATGGCTATTATTAAGGCCTTGCCAAACTTCAAAATAGTAGCAAATTTTAACCCATGAAATATTAATCAAAACACAATGTAAAGGAGTGCTATTTTTGAAAGTAAGAAAAAAGTGGTTGTATCTTATTCATGAAATTTTATCTGTAACTCAGTGTTAGACAATTAAAACCAAGTATATTGGACACCTGCTACAAAAGCTGGAAGCTTTCATAAAGCCAGGAATATAGAACATCTCTTGTGTTATATAGCTGGAGCTGAGAAACTTGGAGGGCTGTGAAATAGAAGCAGCTCAAAGTTCAGCAACTGAAGCTGAAAGACTTAGAAAAAGATGACATTTCATAAAGCTCTCAGAATTCACTTCATTTACTTCCATTTTCCACAGGTATCTAGCTGATTACAGTAGTTTAACTTAGAAAAGGTGTTTCCTTTTGTTTACTTTGTTAATAGAGGCAAAATTATCTATAGATTCAGGAATAAAGGAGAAAGGGGCACTGAGGAGGCTTAGTAAGTTGAGAGTCTGATTCTTGATTTCACCTCAGGTCATGATCTCCAGGTTCCTCAGATCGGCTCTGTGCTGACAGCTTGGAGACTGCTTGTGGTTCTCTCTCCCTTTTTCCCTCCCCTGTTTGTATTTTTTTTCTCTCTCCCTCTCAAAATAAATAAACTTAAAAAAAAGGAATCAAGAAGAAAAACCAGATTCGTAGCTCATACCTGTGATCTGAAAACTCTTGACTCATGGATAGATAGGAAATCAAGACCTTCTCAGTCATGTCTGCTAAAATAATTGTCACAGCATCTCCATGTACCTAGGAACATTTTCCCCTCCCCTCTCCAACTAGAAGCAGAAATCTATAGTCTCCGATAGGTTAGACAAACAGGGTATTTTAAAAGTGTACTTACTTTGTGGTTTAGAGTAGGGAATATATATCTTTAAAATCAAGCTGAGTCCACTATGATAAGATTTAATAACCTCTAAAAAGGAAATTGCTAACAGGTAGTCCACAGACTGAATGAATCTCTGCAGGGGAGTGTGTGTGTGTGTGTGTGTGTGTGTGTGTGTGTGTGTGTGTGTGTAGAGAGAGAGAGAGAGAGAGAGAGAGGGAGAGAGAGAGAGACAGAGAGACAAACTGTACAGTTTCCCCTTCTCTTCTCTCCCTTTCTTCCCCTTCCGCTCTTTCCTCCTTCCTTTTCCTTTCTTTTTTTGTTTTATAAATTGAAGAGACCTTTCATAAAAAGCCAGATTTCCCTCTTTTTGCTAATCTTTAAAAACTCAGAAGGTATGCATTTCTAGGAAGCAATCACTAGATGGTGATGGTGAGGGCTGCCTACCTTGATGAGCATGGCCTTTCCAGGTGGCCCATCCCCCACCTACCTTGCTTTCCTGGTTTTATTACTTGCCTGCGCAGCCATATTTGAGAACTTTGGTTTAAAAATACTAACAGAGTAGACTTCCCAACCTAATTTTTAGTCCTTTAAGGGCAGTTGGGTTTATCTTTAAGAACGTGAACCCTGGGGTCAGAATTCCTGGATTAGAGTATCAGTTCCACTAGCTAACTGCAGCTCTGTGTGCTTGGGCAAGTTAACTTAACTGCTCAAGGAACCCATTTAATCTATAAATTGGAGAATATAATAATCATGGTACTGCCTCACTGGGATGTTGTGAGGGATACATTTAACATTTAGAACAAACAGCATCTTGGCACATATGAAACATCTTACGAGGATTAGCTTCTTTTCAAAACCTTGATATTTAGCGGGGCATAAGTGGATGCAAAATTACTAAGAGAAGAAATCAAAGATACAGGGACACGTGCTGAATGCCGGCCAATTGATCAGATACCAACTAGGGGATGGTGGGACGGTGAGAAATTTGATCTGTTATTGAGGGTATCAGATATAAAGGGTGAGAGGGTTCTCTCTAAACTGGCTTAGCAGGATTCTTGCTAAAACTGGACTCTACAAGAACAGGTAGAAGCCCAAGACCAAGGCCTAGTCGACAAGAGGGCTCAGAGGAGCCTAACTAAAGTTGGTCAAAGAGGGAATCTTTGTCACCCGCATTGGTGAATATGGATTCTCTTATGAGACTCTCGGTAGCAATAGGAATTCTTTCTGAATTGGCCATAAATTGGACAGGAGCTAATGGTATCTCTGATTTTTGTCTTTAAGTTGGATGGAAACTAGATTCTTAATAGCAGGTGTCTTTGGTATCTCTGCCCTTAAAATCATGAGCAAGGATTAAAGGCCTTGTTGCAGCAATGCAGCAAGCCTGCAAGGTAAATATTATCCACCTTTTACAGGAAGGAAACTGAGGTCCAGAGGTTAAGTACCCTACTCACCGCTGAATACCTATAATGCCTATTGAACTGAATTTTAATGGGTGCGAATGCCTGGGCTTTTTCTGTGTGCTTCCTTATTATCTGTAACTCTGGAAAGAAAATGCAAAGCAAGACAAAAAATAGACGCATATATATATTTGCAACTCAAGATCAGCCTGCATGACATTAACACACACTACCATGACGTTCATAACTGGTCACTTTATGAAAAGCTTGGCTTGCTGAAGGCTGACACTGCCACCATTCATCCCGAAAATAGTGGATTCCACTACTATAACATGCTGCCTATTTTCATAACAGACACCCCACGCTTAATAAGACAAGCAGCAGGGAATCTTAGCCCTTTGTGATTTGCTCCAGAGCTGCTCTGGTGGGAAGAGCATTAGACGGAAAGAATGGAGAGAGGCTTGGCAGTCCTGGACTGGCAGGGTGCTAGTACATGGCAGGTCATGGTGATAATCTTGTGCACAGCAACTACCTTTGCCTACTTCAGAACTGCTGCATTGCTAGAACAAGGACTTCAGGATGTCATCGCATCTCTTTAGTGACATTTTAGGCAAGTGTTACAGGGACCTTGGTGATACCTCTGTCTGCAGATACCTGACAGCAGTTTTTAGCCTTCAGATGGATGATGCAAAGACCCTTGAAGAACAGTGAGGCAAGAGGTAAGAGACCATTAATCCTTAAGAAAAGTATAAAGAAAAAAAAATGTCATCTGGCATCCTATTCAACCTGATTTTTTTTGCTCCCTTTAATCAAAAAACTTTGCCTAGATATTTGTATTCTGAGCCCAGCAGATTGTGCTAATGCACAGTTTTAAGGAGAGGCGATTCAATCCCAAGAAACACCCACATGCTAGGAAAAGCAGTTCGTTCTTTAAAAATTCATACCTTCACAGTAACAGCTGCCTCAAATGTACTTCAAAGATACTTGCTGAAAAATTGGTTCTTCCCTTCGAATTGCATCTAAAGCAAATCAGAATGGCTGAAGAGACAAGAAGGCTGCTTTGCTCAGTGCCACTGACAGTGCCAGGTAGATTTTGAACCCTAAAGGTTACTTTAATAAAGGCACTGGAGAAACAAGCTGCATCCTTCTCCCCATTCAGTTCTTTTGGTCCATGTTGTTCTAGAAAAACAAATGCATGGCTTATTATCTCATTGAATTCCACCGTAAGCAGGGCCAGATAAAAAACCTCTTAAGCAGGAAACCCAAGTAGATACCCTCTCTTTCATCAAACACAAAATTTGAACAGGCGGCTTCTAAATTCACAACAGGAAGAATCACATGGCCCAGCAAGCCCTTACTTTTCTACTTTCTATATTCTAGACACAGTTCTGTAGGTGAATTTATTTAATCCTCAGAATAACTATAATGATAAACTTATTATGAGTTCCACTTTGCAGATCTGGAAGCTGAGGCAAGACCACACAAGCAATAGGTGTTAGAGACCCGATTTCAATCCAGACTCTCTGAGTCCAGAGTCTGTGTTGTCAATCAGTTTTACACAGGGGAGAAATAGAGAACTTTTCATAGAGGCAAGCTCAATGACCTGGGGAGGAAGCCTCATCAGACAATACAGGAAACAACAGAAAACTCAAAAACACATAGCGTTAAACCCCATTTTACTGATTCAGACAAACTGAGGTAAACTAGACAACATAAACATTCCTGCTCTTCATAATGATGAATCCAATTTGAACATGTTAAGGCCCATAGACTTTTCTGGGAAGCTGATGAAAAAACTAGGGACCTTCTCTCTAGAAACACAAACTTGTGCACACATGTGTTTGTAGAAAATTTTAGGGGATTCCTACCTGGAAACCATTCCCAGACCATCCATTAATATGCTTTTATCTAAGAAAAAAATTTTATGATTGGAAAAGATAGGATTCAGTAGGCAAAGAGGGAAAGGTTAAGACCTGAGTTTCCTGGGTGGGGAAAAACACATATTTGGGAACAATTCTGGAAGTTTCTGACCACAGCAAACCCCCTTGGGGTAACGTTCCACTTAAGAATGTAACAGACACCACCTACTCTCCCTTAGGTTCCCCTCAGGAATTTGACAAAAGACCTAACTGAAAGTAAGTAGTAGGCCATAAAACATATGACCCACAGTCTGGCCATAGACAACCCCTCATACAATGGAATCCGGCCAAACAGGAATGGACCATCCAGCACCTAGAGTGATCCAGCCAATAGGGGTAGGACCTGAGAAGGAAGGAGGGGGAGTGATCAGAATCTTATAAAACAAGGATTCTTGCCTATTATTGTGGGCATTCACTTTCTAATGTCCACTCTCCCTAAAGAGAGCTTTCATACTATTTTTACATTCTAATCTTATACTCTAATAAACTTCTGCCTGCTGCTCATTTTATTTTGTGTCCACCTCTTCATTCTTTGAAGCACTAGACAACGAACCTGGGTACTGAGGTAAACCAAAACCAAAACCGAAAAACCCCTGCAACATTTCCACAAAATTAAATTTACTTGCCTCACATTGTTGTTATAGCATTTAAAGGAAATAAGCTAAATACTTAACATAGTTTTGGGAAGATAACAGATAATCATGAATTATTATTATTTAAAAAAATTATTATTTGGCATCATTTACCAGAGGAGGCACGATCTATGCAATATATTTTTATAGTGCGTCTGTCTTAACTGGTCTAGCAGAAATGTTGACTATTTTTTATATCCCCAGCCCCAATCTAAAGACTGTCATTTGAAGAGGAAACTCTTAGGTAATTCAAAAATTAACAGAAGAACGAGGTCTATTCTTTTTAGATCATATGTGAGACATGAACTTTTGGGTTCTTTCTCAGCAAAATCAAGACTCAGGTTTCAATAACCTTGAAAAATTAACCTCTCGAAAGCTCCATTTTCCTACCTGCGGAGATAACTCATATCTAAATATCGACGTTTCTGTTTAAAAATGTCTAAAATAAGTTTTTTTCCTTTAACTTGAACTCTTCTGGGGAAACATAATTAAAATACTTTTTTTGTGATTTCCTCCCTTCTCTAATTAAGGTGGCTCTTTTCATTTACTCGTTTTACCTGATAAATATCAAACCTGAATGTTTTCCTCTTTCGCAGGTCCGCTCTTAAGGACTTCAACTGTGAGCATATTTTAATTGCAAAGCAAATGCAACAGGATCTCGAGGCTAACTAATGGTTAAACAACACGCTATTAGCAATAAAATAAGTGCTCTGCATTTGCATTTTAAAATCCTGGGTGAGATATGATCAAAGGTGCCCCGCATCCCAATTTTATCAGGATATATTTAGCGCCGCTCGGCCTTACGAACAAGTATTCTTGTCCTTGCTCGGTGCCTCTCTGACCTTGCTGAGCGGCCCGCAGCCTTTTCCCCGGGCTGCCGCACTTCCCCTCACGCACCGGCCGAGCTCATTAAAACCAGGCCTCCGCTCCACCTGCTTTCCCTCTGGCAAAGGCACCTCCCTGTGCGAGTGGGGAGCCTAAGCGGGGACCCTTGCTGCCCGGTTGCAGGCTGAAGGCTTCTTAGTGATTTCTGCTTTTAGCTCATGTCAGACGGGGGCCAGGAGCCCCTCCTTGCACACTTGCGTCTTTAATCATGTTGAACGATGGGAACGTGCCTGGTGGCCGTACTTGCGGTGAAGGAAGCAGGAAAAAAGCCATATGTGGAGCCGGTCAGTTGGGGCTGTTCTGCTCCTAGAGAGCAGGGAAACCCCTGAGAAGGCAAATTAGGAAGTAGATGGGTTCCTCAGGGCCTCGCCTCTGGGGCTTGTGCACAATGCTGCCCTTTTGCTGTTTGCAGGGAGGACCTAAGTGTCTCCGAGAGCTCTGCTCTCCAGAATGAACGGGGTTGTTTTGCGGAGAATCTTCCTTGGGTTTGGTCAGTGAGTTGTGATTTAAAAAAAAAAAAAAGAAGAAGAAGAAGGAATGATACATATTCTTTGGGGGCGCTTGGGTAGCTCAGTGGGTTAAAAGACCCGCCGACTTCTGCTCGGGTCAGTATCTCCGGGTTGGTAGGTTCAGCCCCCACGTGGGGCTCGGTGCTGACAGCGCAGAGACTGGAACCGGTTTCAGATTCTGTGTCTCCCTCGCTCTCTGCCCCTCCCCCTGCTGGTGCGGCGCACTCTCACTCAAAATTATAAAAATAAACATTAAAAAAAAAAAGAAACAACCAGTCACTCTGCTGCTTTACAGTGTGTAAAACACTGTTTTAGGTATCATGAGGTACTTAAAAGTTTTAATTTTGGCCTTAAGGAGATTTCAATCCATTTGAGGAGACAAGACAAAGTCAGTCAGAAGTTATAAATGAGCAAGATACTATATAATAAAGTGACTAATGCTGTGGTAATAAACTGTATATACAGTAGTTCAAATTAGGGGAAAGGCCAATATTTTTTATTCAATTGACATTTCCTGGTACTTTTTTTGTAGGCTAGAAAATATTGTCTATATAAGTCTCAAGAAAAACAGACATTTAGAAATTAATAGAAAGGTGAAGCAAGCAAGAGTAAAAGAAAATGGTCTTTGACTGAAAAGACCCTTAAGTGACATTAAAATAATTAGGAGGTACTGTGTTAAATTCATTCATTGATTTAATCAGCTGAGTGCCTTCTTTGTGACAGATATTCAGGATACAAATATAAATAAGATACAGTCACATTTTTGAGGAGCTTAAAGTTCCTGACATCATTAATTTCAATACAACAGATGTAACAGAAACCAAAAATGAAAAACAAATGCACGACGGAAGCATATCATTTTATTTGGCACAGACCTTAGGTTAGAGAGAACCCTAAGGTTTATAAGATGTGTTTACAGTGATCAAGAGGAAGTAGATGTTTATCTAAGACAGTTTCTCACCTCTGCACCACTGACTTTTTAGACAAGGTAACTTTGTGGGGGACGGAAAGACGGGTGGACTGTCCTGTACACTGTAAGATGTTTCACAGCATCTCTGGCCTCTACCCACAAGATGTCAGCAACATCATCACCCTCCATTTGTGACAATCAAACATGTCTGCAGACACTGCCAAATGGCTCCTGGGAGGCAAAATTGTCAACAGGTGAAAACCACTGATCTAGGAGATAAGCATATTCACCTTTGATAGTAAGGAACATCTTTAGAATGAACACCTGTGAGTTGATGTAAGAGACTTTGGACTTATTCCAGCTAGCTAGGAATTGATGATATATTTTCTATTCTCCTGTTAGAGATAGTGCTCTTCATATTCTACCTGTGAAACTGCAAATTAGTACTTCTATAGAGAATACTTTGCCAATACTTGTCAAAAATACAAGGTCACATACACATTGACTCAGCAATTCCATGTTAGGCATTTACTTTATGAGAAAAATAAACAAATACTCATTGATAATATGTGCAAGGTTATTCATTTCATGAAATAAAGATTAGAAGCAATCTAAATGTCCACTAGAAGGGAGAGTCAGTTATAAAACTTACGGCATTTTCATATAATGATATACTAAGCACCCGTATTTAATAAGTATTGATATGTATGTATTGATATGGAACAATCTCCCAAATATATTAAGTAAAGCAACAATTAAACAACAAAAACCCAGTGATAATTTATAAAGTCTTAAGATACAAAGCAGTATGTTTAACATGCATTAAGAAGGGAAAAACCTTTTGTCTGTATATACATAAAATATCTCTGCAACAATAAATAAATTACTATCAGAGGAGGGGAACTGGGTGCCTGGGGGATAGGATGCATGGAAGACTTTTCACTCTACAACCTTTTTGTACTTTTTGGATTTTAAACTACATAAATGTATTACCTATTCACAAGTAATAAAGAAATTAAAAGCTGGTGCTCCTCAACTAGGCAAAACTGAACACTCGCACATGCTGAAGCTTTTCTCTCAGCGATGATGGATTTATGCTGCTTTATCCTTCTACACTCTTTCCATCTGCTCTTTGCTATGCAAGAAGTTAGCCTGGCCATGAAATTAGATAAAGGAAACCATAATTTCCTTATCCATGCTGGTTATCTACAATCTCCAAGGTAAGCAATGTAATTATTTTTCAAAGTCAACAGTTGAAAAATGCTTTTTAAAGTAATGTCTGTTGGGCCACCAAAAAAAAAAAAAAAAAGTTTACTTAAGTTTCTTTTCCCAGACTCTCTGACTCCTGTTTATCAGATGATTTCTTCCCCCTCCTCTTTCCTATTCCTGGTAGCTCTACCAGCTGGTTTTCAAATTATATACATCCCTCCAACAATAAATCCAAGGATGGCCTAAAGCCAAATCTATGAAATTGAGTCAAACATCAATAACAATGGTTAATTAATTTTGTCCATATGATGAGAATTAACTAAATGTAAAGATATAAAGATTAGAATGCATATTCTAATTGCGAGTTATCAAAACCACCTCTTCAAACACTACCCAGCTTTCCTGAACTAATTGTTCAGTGCATTATCACACTACTGTACCTACTCTTGATTCATCAATTCCAAAAACTTACCCTCCCCTTGTTGCTAATGTTATCTTTCTAAAATAAACATAGAGCTATGACACTTCTCCGTGCAAAACAATTTAATGCTTCTCCATTACCTGTAAAATAAGATATACTCTCCTTAGCAGAGTTTTAAAAATGTCCTTCATTATCTCATTTGTTTCCCTGTCCAGACTGGTGTCCTGTCTTCATTATCATTTGCTAGACTTTGTATGTCACTTTTCTTACAACAAGCCTCAAAGGTTTATCTTCATTTTTACAGATGAGAAAACTGATGCTCAGAAAAATCTAGCTTGCCCAACGTTCATGTTCAGTAAGTGGAAGAGTTAGAATTCAAAACCAGTGAGTCTGATTCCCGAATTCTACTGCCTCCCAGAGCATGAGAAGGTGAGGTACAAATAAACTCATTACGTATGCAGATAAAAGACAGCAAGTGAGTACATCTAAAAAGCGGTTTTGAAAGGTAATTCCTCCCTAAGACTTTCTCTGATAACATTAACCAAAAGCCACTGTGCAGTCTCTCATCTTCTGTAGCAGCTTGTTTTTTGTTTTACACCTCAGGGCACTGGGAACATTTTGCCTCATTCTTGGTTCTCCAGGCAGAGGGCACAGCCCGTGCAAAGGCAGGAGCTTGTGGGGGAAGAGTGAAGAGTTCAGCGTGCCAGCTGGAGCGGAGTAGGAGGGGAGTTGAGAGAAATAGGGCTTCTTGAGGTCTTTGTGCAGGAGTGAGATCCCTCTAGAATAGGCTACTGTTAAATTTCAAGTCTTCTGACTTCTACTCTCTGTCACTTCAAAAATTCTATTATGCTTATTTTTTTTCATAGCACTAATCATCTTTTAAAATACTGCAATATTTGGGGCACTTGAGTGGCTCAGCCGGTTAAGAGTCCGACTACAGCTCAGGTTTGTGGATTCGAGCCCTGCGTTGAGCTCTGTGCTGACAGCTAAGAACCTGGAGCTTGCTTCAGATTCTGTGTCTCTTTCTCTGCCCCTTCCTCTACTTGCGCTCTGTTTCTCCCTGTCTCTCAAAAATAAATGTAAAAAAAAAATAAATAAAATACTGCAACATTTATCTACTTATTATGAGCATTAGATATTGATTATCTTCCCTTGCTGGAATGCAAGCTCTAAGAGTGCAGCACTTTTATCTACTTTTGCTCATTTATATACCCCAAGTGCCTAGTGAAATGAATAGCCTATATATAAAAAGCTCCTGGCAAACATGTGTTGAATGAATGAATATTGCCTTTTACATTTTAGCCTATCTTTATCATATGCCATAGTTTCATTTTCATTTAGTTTTAACCGGAATTTGAAGATCGATTTTTCCTTGAGGATATACACACGCAGCCAAGGTAATCATACATTCTGGTATTTTGGGTCAGAGTGTATTTTAAAGATACTGAGTTATATTTCCACCATAAATATTCTTATACATGCCTCAATTTTCATTTAAGATGTGGTCTTAACAGAAAGGGACACACACACACACACACACACACACACAGACATATATATCTTTTGTTCTTTTCTCCTGTTGGCTAATTCAGACAACAAATTCTATTCCTCCAAAGACATCTGCTATGTATAGAGATGGGCAACTTCTAATTCCATCTCTAGAGGGCGTTCACCTTATCTGGGGGCTTGTAAGTGATTACAATGTGTCTTTTTGCTTAAAATACTTAGGAGAACTTGTAATATGTAAATAAATTTATAGAAAAATACCAAGCATTAAACAAAATTGTTTCAGATATGTTTTTCCAACCTAGGGAATTCTTATATCTGCTCTTCAGGCCTTTAATGAAACACTTAAAACATTTAAAAACTTTGCAATGAATTCATCAAGGTAATAGTGGCTAGGAACATACGCTAACACTAAAATCCCAGATTACTATGAGTTGGTACAAGTCTAAACATTAAAATCTTGTTTGATTTCCAATTACATTTATTTATTTTATTTAAAAACTATTTTTTTAAATGTGTATTTATTTTTTGAGACAGAGAGAGACAGAGCATGAGCTGGGGAGGGGCAGAGAGGGAGACACAGGCTCCAGGCTCTGAGCTGTCAGCACAGAGCCCGATGCGGGGCTTGAACCCACAAACCATAACATAAGATCAAGACCTGTGCTGAAGTTGGATGCCTAACTGACTGAGCCACCCAGGTGCCCCTCCATTACATTGACTTACTATACTATTGTTGAACCTATCTTCCTTCCTTCCTCTTTTGTCTTCTCTTCTCCCCACTCTCACTTGTTTTTAGTTGGTATAAGCCAATATTTTATAATAAATTATAAAACATGAACATAAATCGATATGCTGCTTTTCATTAGTTCTATTGTAACCATTTTATATACTTTGCAGCTAAAATTATAAGATATGAAAATTTTTCATAAGTTTCCTCAGCGAAGCTGACAAGTCTACAGAGTTGAGAACCACCGTATTATATAAAGCCATCTTCAGGTAAATTAATAAAACACCGTATTTGCTAATTTCGGCGGCAGAGATTAAAAATAATGTTCAATGTTTGCAAGGGTGGGGTGAGAATGGCATTCTCAGTGATGTTATAGGGGCACAAATTGATGAAGATCACTGCAAATATCTATAGCCTTTGAACCAATAATTCTACTTCCAGGAACTGAGCCTCAGAAAGCAAACAAAATAACTGGTACGGGTTTATGACCAATGGACATCATTGTAGGGCTGTAAGCTCTCTACATAACCTCCACCTAGCTGATGAGCTTTCCACTCCCAGTGTAAGATTTACTGATGGAACACATGACTCATGGGACCTTGGCAGCTGGTGAGCCCGGCGGTTCTGCTCCTATTACTCACGCGGTATGAAAACCAGGAATCAGTGGCTCCTTCTGAACTTGTTCACACCAGTTGTCTTTGTCTTTGTCATTGCATAATTTAACTATCTTACATAAAAAAAGATGAAACTGGAGTGCAAATGTGTTTTTGTTTCTTTGCAATAAAGTTGAATGCTTTGATAAGACCTGACAAAAGTGAGTCCCTAAAAAATGTAGCTATTGAATGAGGAGTGTGTGAGACAGCTGTCAAAGAGGAAAATAATTATGAACACTTAACATCCTTATTCATGATTAGGGATGCTTTGCTTCACTGTAACAAAACTGAAGTAGGAAAATATCGAGGGTCCATTAAGAATTTATGTAAGAAAGAGGATGCAAAATTCCAACCAGGGGTTCCATTCTCAAAGAAAAGATCTGCCCTGTATCAAAAGGCTAGTGAACGATGCAAATTCAAATGTTTTCAGTTGGAAGAAAAAAATCTTAGGAATATATGTATCATGTTGATAATTCCTTGATTTTACTCTAATTTTTGATCAATTGATTCAACAAATTATGATGCCATAGACTGCAAGAAATATACATCTAATATAATATGTAGAAAACATATACGTAGAAAAACATTAGAAGGAAATGTACTAAAATATATAGATTCGATATATGGTGGGACTATGAGTGATTTTTAAAATTGTATTCTTTATTCTTTTGTATTTTTAAAACCTTGTATGTGTAGGCTTATTTTAACGACACAAAATGTAGCCAAAAAATATGACGAAGATTAGGAATGGAGAAACAAGATTCCTACCAAATTGAACCCCAAAGCCCCAAGAGCTTTTATAATCCATTTTATAATCCATGTTAAATCTCTGAGTTTCCCCTTGCTAAGAATATTTATAGTGCAAAAAGTGGGAATGGTGTTTCTCTCTGCAACTGCCCTTTTAGATCCTGTGTTATCTCAATGCTGTCTCTCAGTTTTCTGATACTACACCAGTTCTTCGCCTAAACCAGTTCTGCATGAGTCCCAGGTACATGATTAAGCTCCACTAGGTATGTAGGAAGAAATCTGGGGTTAAGCTTGCCCAGCTGAGGTAGTCCTATATGTTGCTACTTTAGAGCAGCTTTAGAAGGTCAACAATCACCCTGACCTAGAGGCACATGATGGCTCTGATTCAAGAGCATTAACATGCCTTTTCTGGGAGTTGCTTATCATTGCTTCTCATTGGTCCTTGACATTCTTTCCTATCCTATCTGGGCCCCAGTAAGTCTCTGGCATCTGGTTTAAGCCATTTAAATGCCACAGTCATTTCTTTTCTACTTCTGGCTTTAAAAAGTATTATCTTCTCTTTCTGGTTTTTTTCTTTTTATATCTATATATGCTACATGCTTTGACCTTGAATGACTAGGAATATTTCAGCTTTATAGGGGGAAGGAATTCAGAGAAACTCACAAAGAAAAGGGGGAAGGTATGAGGAGAATATACTACTCACTCAGGGAAGGGTGGCTTGTCCTGGAAGTTTAAACAGTATACTCATAAGCAGGGGTATAATTGAAAGTATGTCTCAGCTAGTACACACCTGGATGTGCTTGACTTTATCAGTTTGGATGTTATTAGTAAAACAACTGATACTGGTTTGTAGTTACATAAAAGTGGCTACTGGGAACTAAAAGCTGAGATGTTAGATTGGCTGAGAATGGCAAGTCTTAATGGCGTTGTTAAGAAATTTGGGCTTTTGGGTAGGCAGTAAGCAGGAAGCTACTACATGATTTCCAACAAGGCAGTGAAACAATTAGGAAGTTTATAAAGGAAGCAGATTTTAATCTGTACTGACTAGCAGAGAAGAATCCACAGGTAGGGAGATCAATTATGAGGCTATTGCTACATAAGAGGTATGGAGGAATCCATTGATATTGTCAGTATAAAGAACATAAACAAAGGGACATGGAGACCATGGCTGAAGTGGTATTGGAGTGTTGAATGATGCTCCAATGTAGGAAGCAAAGCTGGGGGAAAAAATCAAGGAAGATTCTAAGATTTAAAATCAGAATGGTTTGTTAGGGGAGGCTGCCAAGACGACTCGATCAAGACTAGATTCTGAATGGATGGCTGTGCCGAGGGTGGGACAATGACACAGACGGGGAGCTGTAGCTACTCCTGCCACTGCCATGTCTCTCTCTGTCTCCAACTCACTCCCAATAAACATCTAATCCAATAAAAATAGTGCACTTAATATCCAGCCTCCACTTCCAATTACGTGGGTCCTGCACTTTTCTTTTAAATAAAACTTCTGGAGCATGAGTAAGGTGCATGAGTAGTGAATGATGGAAACCATAGGCTTCCAGCCAGAGTGTGCTGCAGCTGGCTCACACGGCTGGTTGTGTTCATCTCTTCTCTACTCTGTGATCAGGAACATCATGCAGGTAGCCTGAAATTGGCCACGGTGGTGGGAATATTTACACCACAGAAATAGGCGAACTCTGCAAATCTGGATGTTTTTCTCCCAGAGAACCTGTTGTTGAATATTTATACCTCTCTTGAGCAACTGGCTATGAACATTTTAAAAAAGTGAAATTTTATAAATGCTCTTGAATGATTATGAAGCAACATTTAACAACATCAGCTGGGAGGAGGAGCAGCACGTATGATTTTGAGGTACACGTGTTATACATGGCTGTCAAGGCTCATGACAGGTGGGATGGCAGGACTTTCTCCCACCCTGGATCTCTAAACATTCCTAAGTTAGTCATTGGTTCCTTGAGGGAAAAACTTCCGATTTTTCAAACAGGATGAAATACTGTTGAAAGTACTCTGGCACAAATTATGTTTTTCAAAATGACCACGGTGGGTGGTTCCTGCTCTCCTGCTCCCTGATGCAACGGTCCTGCTGGATTTCCTCTACAAATTTGGTTAACAATTCAACGGAGCAATAATGAATTTTTCCAGCAGGTTAGCATGCTGAATGTGTGAAGCAGTTATTAAAGAGCAAATCACCTCAGTACTGTAGGCCACTAAACTTTCTCAGGGCACCTTTCTAGAACTAGATCTGTGTTCAAATGTCCACCCCACCCCAATACAACCTTATCTGCCCAGTCTTCTCCTCCCTCCTCCCAAAAGCCACTGTAGTCTGTATTCACTCTTTTTAGAATGAATCATTTCTAAGGCTTAATCCCTCAACGATGAAATTTATTACAGAAATTGTTAACTAGAGCAGGAAGGATACAAGATGTGATTATGCCTGAATGACATTTTGGTTGGATTAAGGTTAAGATACCCATTATTAAGAGACATATTCTCCTATACAGGGCAAAATGCAGCTCTTCAAACCTACTCAAGTATTGGAAAAAAGTATAGATTTTGCAACAGGGATTCCCATGTTATTCTCATGGAAATTATTAGGCACTACAAAAGAGTCCAGTCTCTTGCTATGTGGTTTGAAACATAGCTGGTGCTCAAAAATGCTTCTGGAAAGACAGGAATATTTTTCGGTACCAGTAGGGTACCTCTGCACTAAGCTTTTAAACAAATATTTGAGGAACTAAAGGAATAAAGGTCCCTTTTGCTTGAAATATTATTTTAGAATTGTCAGATAAATTTAATCAATAGCATGCGAATCTTGAGCATTTATTCATTCTCTTGGTCGTCTTGAATATCTTTATTTCTCACTTGGGGAGAAAGTATTTCGCCAGATTTGTTGATGGATTATCATTTTAAAATTACCAAAACAGAACAGATAGTATACAGGAAGTATAAAGGAAGTGAAGAAAGGGAGGTGGTCAATTTATTCACCATAGAGAAGGGTAAGGGAGAGGGACTCTAAGCAGTTAGGGAGGATGATGGAGAAAACAAGGACTTGGAGAGCCTGGGCCTGAATGTTGGGTGGGAAAGCTATTAAGGTTGTTTTTAATAGAAGACTGCAGGAAGTGAGTGAAAAGAGAAGGCAGTAAAAAGTCACAAAATGGCAACTGCTGGTGTTGGGTACTGAGATGGGTCACACTGCACCACACCACAGACATCTAATGTGTATGGTGTTTGTGATATGAACCAGTATGGTGGTCATGATAATAAGAGCACCTACTCTTTTAAGATTTATAAGAATAAAATTTTCTTTTCACATTCTCAATTATATCTTGGGTACTCAACTCACACTTTCATTTTCCCTGATTTTTGTTTGGTACTTTTCTGATGGCATGTTTCTAATTATTTTAAAATAATTGTGGTGAGTGGGAATTTTGTTTCAATGGAATATCTAGTATATCACTTTTTTTTTTCTGTAAATATATCAGCTATACCAGTGGATTTCAAGCTTTTTGGACACATTCCGGTGTACAAAAAATTACATCACATCCCAGGACACACATTCATATCCAACTGTTTAGTCTACTAAAATAAAATATTACTAAAAACAGTACTTATCTTTTGATATTTTCTATTCAATTCCATTCCATTTAAAAATGCTAATTAAAACCTACCAAATTGATATCCATAGTGAGGAGCAGATTGAAAAAACAGGGAGATTAACTCAGAGATTCATAGAAAAGATAACCAGGTGGTTAGCTTGGGCCTCTGGTATCTAGCACAGAATCTAACATGTAGAGCTTTAGAAATGCTGAAAACAAGAAAGAGGGAGGGAATGATATCTTTTTGGTAGGTCATTTATTTTTC
This sequence comes from Proteles cristata cristata, assembly GCA_017311185.1. NCBI lineage: Eukaryota > Metazoa > Chordata > Mammalia > Carnivora > Hyaenidae > Proteles > Proteles cristata. The sequence goes on along the minus strand of JAESUZ010000683.1, from coordinate 11,406 downwards.
TCAATTTAAAAAAGATTTGGTACATTCATTACATGGCAATTTTACTCAGTTTATTTCATCTGCAAATTTAGTAAATTTGTTCCCAAGTCTTAAATTCAAGTTAATTGATAATCTCAATTTTAACATTAATCCAACAATCACTACAAATTGAGATTTAAATCTCCAGAAGGCTATGGACAGCATGGGAGCTATAGATGTGGCTATAGGAGCTGTAGCCTTTCTGGCAAGCACCATTTCCTGGTGACTTCCACATTTCAGTAAGAGACCAGGCAAACTGTGCATGTGTGTGTTTGTGTGTGCATGGGTGCTCGTGCATGCACGTACATTGTATGGTGAGTACCTATACTTGGGACTATACAGGTGGGAGTGGAAGGCAACTCATCTAAGAGTGAAACAGTGCCTTTGTCTCAGAAAAGAGCTTGAATACAAGATAGGGTTAGCCCTCTGATTGGAGTAATGGAACAGAAGCTGGATATCTAATTTAAAATTTTTCCCAATGGTGTCTACATTATCCTAGTAAAGATGCTATAATCCATAATAAAAATAATAACATCCTGCTTATTATTATTATTATATAATTACTATTTATTATTATTATTAATTATTAATAGCCAGCAGCCACTTAATGCTAGATAGAATTAGCACATTCTTTGACCTTTGGTTGTATTTGAGTATCTTGGAATCAGTAGAAAAAAGTAAGCAAAACAGAGATAAAAGACTGAGGGATAACTTTCCTCTTCCTTCTTCAGAACAGATTCCCTGACAGTTGGGACAGATTTGCTCTGGCAGTTTTCTGCCCCAGCTGACATGATAATAATTGCATCCACTTTTGGAGGAGGAGCAAAATGCAGCCCTCCTTCCTCCTCACTCATTTCCCACCAGCTCTGCGAAGAGCTGCAGAAAACATGTGCAAGCCCTTCCTTGGTTGTTATTTATTCCTTCCTTAATGAAATAGACCTTTGTTTGCCTCCTTGTCCACGTCACCAGTAATGACGAACTGTAACATCGTCACTGTAATGCAATCTGGGATCCTAATCAGACTGGTTAATATTTGCCGATACATTTCATAAAGAAAAAAGAAAAACAAAACCTCAATCTGCCTGGCTGATCTTAACAGTGGGCCAGTTTCATATAGAGCTCTTGGTTCCATAATGAATAATGTCTACAGTTAACCTAGGCCAGGCAGACAATTTCAAGGGAAAGTTCTGGGAGTCTTACCTGCCTCAAGAGAATTGAATTCCAGAAAATTCTTACTTACATAGTAGAACAGGATATACAGTGTGCCCTGTCTTGATGCTTAGAACTATCTTGTTCCTTAGCCACATAGAAAATATTAAGGAATATTTTTTGATACTAACAATGAATTTTGAAACCACCAATCATTGTTTCACAAATATTTACTGGTCACCTAGTATGCACCAGGTATGATGATGTCTAATTGTATTTTATACAACTTTTACTCTTACTTATTCTATGAATTGTCTATACTCTGATCTTTAGGACCCTTTTGGAGTATTTACTTTAATTCTATTATTGTAGCTTTTGCTGAGGGTATTCTAATTCATATTTTAATGCAATCTTTCTTGATTATAGATCCTCCTTCATTAATTACTATTGCACTAGCCATGGTGGCCCATCAGAAGAGGGACAGAAGTGAGTAGACGGAAAAGGAGAAATTAATTATTATTTAATTAACCAAACAAATAGGGTCCTTTATAGAGCAGCACTCAAAAACTGAATTGAGAAATATGACTAATTCAACCCTTGGGAAAATGAGGAGAAGGTTCAGAGATTTCCCATGCCTGACACATGCAGAGCCTCCCCCACTGTTAACATTCCCCATCAAAGTGGTACATTCGTTACAGGTGATGAACCTAAATTGACACATCATAATTATCCAATGAAAATAGTTTACATGAGGGTTCATTCTTGGTGTTATACATTCTATGAGTTTGGACAAATGTATGAAGACACATATCTATCATTATGGTATCTTCATACAAATATCAAAATACAGGGCATTTTCACTGCTCTAAAAAGCTTTTGTGTTCCACCTCTTCATTCCCCTCTTTACCTCTCCCCTGCCCCACCGACTCCTAGGAAAAACTGATCTTTTTACTTTTTCCATTATTTTGTTTTTCTCAAAATGTCAGATAGTCAAAATTACACAATAAGTGTCCTTTTCAAATTGGCTTCCTTCACTTAGTAACAGGCATTTAAAATCGTCTGACTTTTCACAGGATTTCATTTCTTCTTAGCACTGAATAACGCTCTCTTGTCTAGATGTACCAGGATTTATTTATCCATCTACCTGTTGAAAGACATCTTGTTTTCTTCCAAGTTTTGGTAATTATGAATAAAACTTCTATAAACATCCATGTGCAGGTTTTAGTGTGGCTACAAATTTTCAACTCCTTTACCAAGCAGTGCAACTGCTAGACTGTATGGTAAAAATATGCCAAATTGTTTTTCAAAGTGACTGTACCATTTTGCATACCGAGGTATTTGCATACCTAAGTATTTCACTTATTTGGGGTGCTAATGTAAATGGCAGTTAATTTCTTTTAAAAAGATAGATATGTATAGCCAAATTATAGAAAGAACCCAAATGTCCATTGACTGATGAATGGATAAAGAAGATGTGGTATATATATATATATATATATACACACAATGGAATATTACCTGGAGAACAAAAAGAATGAAATCTTGCCATTTGCAACAACATAAATGGAATTAGAGTGTATTATGCTAAGCGAAATGTCATTCAGAGAAAGACAAATATTATAGGGCTTCATTCATATGTGGAATTTAAGAAACAACAGATGAACATAGGGGAAAGGAAGGAAAAATAAGATAAAAACAAAGAGGAAGGCAAACCATAAGAGACTGACATACAAAGAACAAACTGAGGGTTGCTGGAGGGGAGGTGGGTGGAGTGATGGGCTAAATGGGTGATGGGCATTAAGGAGGGCACTTGTTGGGATGAGCACTGGGTGCAATATGTAGTGATGAATCACTAAATTCTATTCCTGAAACCGTTACTACACTCTATGTTAACTAACTTGGAATTTTAAATTTAAATTTAAAAAAAGAAAATAAGCTAGACATCTGTCTTATGTTCCTTTACAGAAATCACAGTAATCTGTTACGCATGAGAAGCATATCCTCCCTGCACCCACCCCAAAGCCTTTAAAGATCAAAGCAAAGAAACATAAATGTATTAAAAGATAATGTGAGCACACTGCAAAGTATAAAGAAATGAGGGAAAAGTTAGAGATTATTATTGTCAGGCATATTGACATAGTGCAGTGTTCCAGCCTCTTCCCTATTACTCCCATGATGGGAGTTCAAAGGCCGAAGTCTCATTTCTCCTACCCTCATTTGTGGAGTGGGTGTGTTGGCTGCGCAGTGCTCTGTCTACTGAAAATCTAGAAGATGAGCTCCTGAAGCTCTAGACGGAACTCATAATTAATATTCCCATGGTAGGGGATAGGGAGAATATGTTTATGAAGTGACAGCTCATAAGGCTATATGTCCAATATGCTTGTTTAGATGGACCTAAATATAAAAATTTCCCATTACAACAATTTTTAATGTCTTTTTTTTCTTTCAACAATTTACTCTGATACATAAGCTTCTCACACATCTTGGAAGGAGCCCTCAGCTCAAACAAAGAATATTTCTCCTAGAACCATTAAATGTAATGGGAGTATTGTGGTCTCAAGGCACCCCTAGAGGAACCAGCACTGAACTCTTTCTTGCTTCAGAACCACTTGTGCTTTGTTTGCACTGAGCCAGATGTCACTCCACGTGGCTGCCTGCCCATTCTTACTCCCCTCATCAGATCTACAGCTTAGCTTTGCTCCCTTTATCATAAAACCTTGTAGAGTTAGTCAACAATACTGACCTTCAGATTACTTGTCTGCAAGGAGATTGTCATGTCTGTCCTGTCCACCAACTCTGGGGCCACCTGACGTGGACATCTTAGTCATTCTTTCATCAGTCCTTGGGTGTCTAAGGCCCTAGGAATGTATCATCTTGTCACTGGACACCCATTATTTAACTCACAAGGGCCAGCCTTTATCACTGGATTCCACCCAGTGTCATGCTGCCATCATTGGTAACCTTGATGTGGATGAATCCAAAAGACCTTCTGCTTTTATCTTAGTTGACTTCTTAGCCTTATTCAACACATGCCTGGTTTCCTTTTTGAAATACATGCCTTTCTTGGCTTCCATGACCCACAGCCTATTTGTTTTCTTCTGTCTTTCTGTCTTGCCCATCTTGGATAGCTCTTTGTCCTAGGTTCAGAATGCCAGAGTTGAGCAGATTTATTCCTTGGCCTTTTTCACTACCTCCTTTCCCCCTGGATGATCATACCTAATCCTACAGCTTTATAACCGACCTTATCAGTTACCTATTGCTGCAATATTGCTATGTAACTCAGTATCAGGTAGCAGTGAGTACTTTCAGAGTGAGAAAATTGAGGCTCCATGAGAAAAATTAACTTCTAGGGGATATAAGTGACATGAGTCTCTAAACATGATCCCCAGGTTACTGCATTTTCCACTCTATTAAAAACTTAGAAAGAAAGCAACCATTATAGCCACCTCATTTCTACCAGTATCCATTGTGGAGCAATCACATTTCAAAATAATTTTTAAAAACTCTCCCATATTTTAGTTCTCCAAAATTCTGTACAAACATGCCTTTAATGTCTCTTGTTAATGTTCTTTATTTGATTCTTAAATGAGAACTTTCATCCGTTTGCCACAACTATAATATATTCAAATTCTTCTCTCTTCAAACTATTGTAAATGGCCACTTCCTATGAAATGATTCATTATATCTACATTTTCAAGTTTGGTGTAATAAAATGTTACCCACTTGGAATAAAGGTGGTATCCATTAGGATTCTTTGGTGACACATAGCAACAAATGATCTTGGGTAATTTATAGAAAAGAGGATTTTGTTGGAATAATTATAACAAACACCTATAGCATTTACTCTGATTAGGCACTGTTCAAAGCATTGGGCTAATTAATTCCTAGAAAACCCTATATATAGGCACTATTGCACTTTACAGATATAGAAACCGAGGCACAGAGATATTAAGTAAATTGTTCCAGATAACACAGTTAGGATGTTGCCAAACCTGGATCTGAATCCAAGCTCTGTGGCTCCAGAGTCTTAGACACTATAGCCTATCTAAGATTATGGGGAAGTCATATAATCAAAGGGAAGGCTACAAAGGTAGGTTCAGAAAAGGTTAGAAACCAGGGTGTCCCTAATCAGGGATAAATGAACTCTAATCACCCCTCAAACATCCGTCTCAGTTTAAGTCTCCAGAATCAAAGTCCTGAGAGACCGGCCCAATTAGTCTTTCTGCAGGAGAGAGCAGGGCACCTTAACTGAAGTTCTAGTAAGGCTGCATGCAAAGGGGAAAAATCAATTCCCTAAGAAGAAATGGGAGTGTTGTCATAAAAGGAAGGAGGTTGGGGAGGAGTGGGCTGCAAAACAATGTCCACTACATGAAGCATGAAGGAAAGGTTTTAATTCATATTAACAAAAAGTTCACAGTGGCATTTGTGTGAGAGACCTCTCAACTGCTTTAAGAACATGTCCTCAGTAGGCAACTTTATTTGGAAGACATATCTGTACCCCTTTCCTCCTAGTAACCCCACTCCAAACTCACTCTGTAGAGTCCATGTTTTCCCACTTAGAGCACAGCACACTGAAATATCTATCATCATTGACATACTCTTCCCTAACCCCGTGTAGCTATTGATTTCTATCTAATTCTTATACAGCTGTGCTTCCGTCATAGTCTAACTTCTTGAAAAGACAGTGTATGGTCCCCACATCCCCCTTTCTGCACAGTTACTCCCAAATTAATTATCATCTTGATTTTTCATCTGTCATTCCTGCATTCTACTAACATTGCCCTTGCTAAAGTCACCAATGACTAGATTTTGCCAAAACAAATAAACACCTTCTCTTATCTTGACTTTTCCACATGCAGTATTTGGCATTCTGAGTGCTCTGTCCTTCTAGAAGCTCTCTTAATTGTGATATGCTCACCTGGTTTTCCTCTTTTCTCTATATAATCCCTACTTAATACCACTCTTTGGCTCTTTTTCCCTCAGTTCAATTCTTAAATGTTGGCATTTCCTAGAACTTGTGCTCTTCTCACTTCATACATTCAACCTGGGGGACACTATTATTTATATATTCATCAATCTCAAATGCATCTTCAGCCAGAACTGTACCAATCTCCAAAAGAGCAGCTCTCCTCATAGAAGTGTTATTGATACTTCTAATTAGATATGTACCAAAACTCATTCACTCTTACTTCCAAGTACATTTCTCTCTCTTAATTATCTCAGCCAGTGTTACCTCCATCTTCTCATTGAGTCAGAAACTTCAAAACCACTCCCACTTCTCCCTTCTCCTTTCTCACATCTCACTAACCAGTGAGATTTGTCTTCTAGACAATTTTTTTTAATATCTTCTCTGTCTACCACCTCTTCTCTAGTTTCCCTACTGCTGGTATAATGTAAGCACTTACCATTTCTTGCCAGAATTATTTCAAGGACTTCCTATATATCTCTTTGCCTCCAATCTGTACCTGCTTCAGTTTTCCACACTGCTGCCACAGAGATTTTTCTAAAATGCAAATATGATCATGTAGGTTCCAGAATTAAAATGCTTCAAGGACACCCACACGTTTCATGAGAAAATTCAAATTCCTGAGCTTAGCACACAGGTTCTCTGTGATGAGACTCCTGTTAACTCTTCAGACACATAGCTTGGTAGGAGCCCAGAGTGTTTCAATCTAGCCATTAAGAAGGCTCCGTGGTTGCCCAAACATGTCAAAGTCTCTCCACCTTCATCCATACTGCTTCATGTTTCTTGAATGCCCTCTGTACTGAGTTGAATACGGTCTCCTAAAATTTAGGTCCATCTGGAACCTGTGAATGTGATCTGACCTATAAATAGGGTCGTTGTAGATATAATCATCTGAAAATGAGGTCATACTGAGTTAGGATGCACCCGAAGTCCAATATAGCTGGTGTCATAAGAAGTAGGAAATTTGGACATAGACCACCCCCCTCCCACACACACACCCACGTGCACACATAGGGGAGAAGGTCTTACGAAGACACAAGCGGAGACTGGAGTGGCACATCTAAAAACAAGGAATACTGAGGATTGCTGAAACCCATCGGAAGCAAGGAGACAGATGTGGAAGTTTCTCCCCCGGAGTCACTGGAAAAAACCAACCCTGCTGACATCTTCGTCTCAGACTTCCTGTTTCTTAAGCCACACAGTTTAAAGTATTTTATAATGGTGGGTCTAGGAAAGTAATAGACCCTTCTTACTCTTTTTCCCTTGCTAACCTTATTTCAGCTTAGCATCTCTCTGGCAAGCTTTCCTGGTGCTTCTCCACCCTCAAGCCTTGGATGCCCTTCTTCTGCTTTCCCATCGCATTTGTATGTATCTCTATTATAATGCATTGTTATGCTGTCATCATTGAGTTTTTGTTCTTTGTGTTTTCTTTACAGGTGATAAGCTCTAAGATTGTTGAGAGAGTGCCCACCTGACAGCCCCAGGACTCTGCGTGTGCAGTTAACATTTAGGGGATGTTAGCATGTGTGTGATTTTATTTCCTTCAAATGGAATATTACAATCAAGTAGAGAGGATATAAGTAAATGGGGAAAAGTAAGATCTCACATTAGGCCAAGAGTGTGCAATGCATTGACAATGAAACAACCTTAAAATAAAAGAAAAGCTATTTGTATTACCGAAGCTAATTTTATTCACTAGTGCTGATGAGAATTGTGTTCATGCTGTTCCAAATTACGAATTATTTGCTTCGCATTTTGCATTTTTTACTAGAAGTTCTGAATAGCAGTTCATAATAAAAAATACATCATATGAATATCTAAGTAATAGAAGTAGCCTTCATAAACAATGAAATAAATGGAAGTCAAGAAAGTTTACAATATGCCTGACCATTGGGCCTGACTCACTTGCTCCAGTGGTGTTCATTCTTTATTGGGTAAACTTCCACAGATTTGTAGGAGCTCATTAGGGAAGGATCAATCCGAAGCATGTAGGATGTTAGCCCGAGACTCACTTGTCAGAAGTGTTGGCACTTTATTCACTAAAAATAACCTCTTCATGGCCTAAAGTAGCTTAGTGGCCTGTATCCTCTTCATTATTATGGGAATTATAAATCAGACTCAGTGTTTATGTTAAAGATCTCACAAACATGTGGACATCTGCCTAATAAAGATATAAAAAGCTGAACTTGTTTACTTCTAAGAATTCATTAATTGTTTGCCATACATACAATTATATTTCCCTCAGATGGTAACACAGGCCATTTTTTCTATAAGTGGTAACAGTAGCCACATCTATTCAGGCCTCAGAAGACCACCTGGTATTAAAGTTAACAAAAGTTGCTGAGGGCTTTAGTATTTTGATTGTAGAAGATCTTGCTTAATTGAAGGCTCTGAGATGAGATTAAAACAGGGCCTTCACAATAATTATTTTTCTTATTCACTCAACTGTTATGCACTAAACAAAGGGCCTGAAGCACCACGAAACATGTTACGCTTTGAGGCTATGTCAAATTCTTTTTTTTTTTTTTTTTAATATTTTTATTTATTTCTAGGAGAGAGAGAGAGAGAGAGACAGCATGAGCAGGGAGGGTCAGAGAGAGAGGGAGTCACAGACTGAAACAGGCTCCAGGCTCTGAGCTGGCAGTCAGCACAGAGCCCGACGCGGGGCTCGAACCCACGAACCGCGAGATCATGACCTAAGCGAAAGTCGGATGCCTAACCGACTAAGCCACCCAGGCGCCCCGATGTCAAATTCTTTAACACAGATGGGTACTGGGCCTGTGGTAGGTACCAGAGAGCCACAAAATGATCAAGACTCAATCCCTGCCTTCAGGAGTTGGCATCTGCTGAGGACAAAGGCAATTTCAGTGCCAGAGATTTCAACAGTAACATAAGAGGAGGATGATTCATTCCATCTTGTGTAATCAGGGAAGGCTTCCTGGGAAAGCTGCGACCTGCTGCAATACTGAGAAGAAAAATGTATCAGAAACAGTGTAAATAACTGCACAGATCATGGGATACACAAGACAGGCTTTGGGAACAGTTCCAAGTTTAATGAGGAGTGAGGAGGAAGGAGACATAGTAAGGAGCCAGGCAGGAAAGGTGGAGATAATATTATTTATATGTATTTATCTATGTGACAGTTAACTCCTTTATTCACTCATTAAACATTTATTGAGTAGTTGCTATGTTCCAGGCACTGAGGATATAATGGGGAATATACCAGTCTTCCCCTTCAGGAAGTTCTTTTTTTGTTTTACGTTGATTTTTGAGAGAGAAACAGAGATAGGGGAGGGACAGAGAGAGGGGAAGGAAGAATCCCAAGCAGGTTCTGCATCCATCGTCAGTGCAGAGCCTAATGCCAGGCTCAAACTCACAAACCGGGAGATCATGACCTGAGCCCGTAGCAAGAGAATGGACTGAGTCATTCAGGCGCCCCCACCTCCCTTTCAGGAAGTTCTTATCCAGTCGGGGAGGCAGAAACCTAAAGGACTGATTGGAAACAAGGTAGTGAGCCCCTTGAAAGAGGGAGGTAGAGGAGTCATGAGAGCTCAGTGTTAGTGCTCTGACAGAGGAGCCACCCAAGGCCTCTGAGTGTAAGAGACAGCAAAGCTGCCTTGAAAATCCAGCAGGAGTGTGCCAGTGGGAAGGGCAGGGCATTTCAGGCGCACATGAGCAACAACATGTGAGCAGCTGTGCAGAAGGGAGAGACAGCCTGTTGGGAGGAGTGGTTGAGGGTGGGGTGGGGTTGGAACAATAAGTAAGTGAGCCCCACCGAAGCTCCAGATGCAAGGCTGATGGCATAAAGCAGCCATCTGTCAAGCGATGGGGCTAAGGGCAGTAACCAAGTGAGGCTGTGCTGGGCCGAGTATGTCTTTTCCCCAGATCACGGGCAGTCACTGAGGGCTTGATGGGTCAGGTGTGTGGAAGCCAGAGAAAGAAGGGCCTATGCTGCAGGAGGTACTGTGAGAACCAGGGCAGTGATCATAGGAAGGAGGAGGGAGGGATGAATCTAGAAATACTGAAGAGGTTAAATCACCTGTGCACTGTGACTGACCGAATGTAAAGGATGAGACAGAGAGAACATCCAAGGCTTCACAATGAGGCAGGAAGGTAACAGGATGCTATGGTCAGTGTAACAATAGATGTTTTCAGAGTACCCAACAGAAGTCAGTGAGTGAAGGGACCCAGACCACCTTGAGAATTCTGGAAAGCTTTGCTGAGCAAAATGACTCCTGACGTGAGATCTGAAGGGTGTAGAGTAATCCATGAGAAGGAAAGGGTGGAGGAAAGGAGGCCCCCCAAGGCAAAGGAAACAGCACAGAGGCAGGAGACTGAAAACAATACATCAGCGAATGATCAGCAGTTCAGAATTCCTATGTCCTGGGGCGCCTGGGTGGCTTAGTCGGTTAAGCGTCCGACTTTCACTTGGGTCATGATCTCGCTGTTCGTGGGTTCGAGCCCCGCGTCGGGCTCTGTGCTGACTGCCAGCTCAGAGCCTGGAGCCTGTTTCAGTCTGTGACTCCCTCTCTCTCTGACCCTTCCCTGCTCACACTGTCTCTCTCTCTCTCTCTCCTAAACATAAATAAAACATTAAAATAAAAAAAATATATTGCTTTGTGTGAGAGGCTATACTGACAGGTGGTTAAGGTGTGCTTCTATGATCAGATGGTTTGGTTTCACACCTAGCTTGCCACTTCCCAGCAGTGCGGCCTTGGGGGAGTTACTTAAGTCCTCAGTGCCTACCACTTGTAACACCTGCAACACAGAGATGAAAATAGCATCTACTTCAGAAGAAAGCTTGGCACTCAGTGTTGGCTACTGGGCGGCAGTAGCATTGGTGATAGGGGTAGTAGAATTACTTGGGTTTTATTACTAATACAAACTTACCACCAGGTCCACCTTGCAAATCTACTGCCCCTGCTATACCCTTCTCATCCCATCCATGTCATAGCCATTCCATATTGTGGAATAACCAAAAGATCACAGTCTATAACTGGAAATGTTATTTTATTTTATTATTTTTTTCAAAGTTTTCTTTAAAAATTTTTTAATAGTTTACTGTCAGGTTGATTTCCATATAACACCCAGTGCTCATCCCCACAAGCGCCTTCGTCTATGCCCATCACCCCCCTCCCCTCCCCCCCACCTCCATCAGCCCTCAGCTTGTTCTTGGCATTCAAGAGTTTCTCATGGTTTGCCTCCCTCCCTCTCCCCCGCTATTTTTCCCCTTCTCCCCCACGGTCCTCCGTCTAAATTTAAAAATGTTTAAT